>JAJAQA010000002.1:18632598-19022598 GCA_021464565.1 Rutilus rutilus | reverse complement strand
GCCCTTGTAGCTAACTTTCAGCACAGTTTGCTCCTGGATCAGTTTTTCTAGTTCAGCCCTGGTTTTGTCCGGGTCTGACCCGTGTCTTCTTCGGACCATTCGGCAGATTCTTTCCAGGTCCGGTCGGGCTTTTCTCGAGCGCAGGGAGTCGATGGTCTCCAGGATCCATTCTCGGTATTTTGGCTCCGACATGTTGCGGCTCTGGTTCTGTTGGCGTTGGCCGAGCGTCTCTCTCTTGTCCCCGAAGTGATCCGCTGCGAGCCCGGCTGGGAATGAAGCGGAAGCCTCGCTCTACGCCTGCGTTATGCGCGCTTAAGGTGGACTACTTGCGAATAGAACCATCCGCTATACACTGCGCTAATTTAAGGTGGTATTGCAGAGTTACGCGTTTTGCGCACCTCGTCAACGCTCGCGCTGCAGTCCATTACACCTAATCCAACATATTTCCCCATTTGTGACCCTGGACCACAAATCCAGTCACAAGTGTCTTTTTTTTATTTATTTTTATTTAGATTTATACATCATCTGAAATCTTAATAAATATTATTTCCATTGATGTGTGGTTTGTTAGGACAGGACATATTAGGCCGATAGAATATTTAGTCGAGATACAACTATTAAAAAATCTGAGGGTGCAAAAAAAAAAAAAATCTAAATATTGAGAAAACTGCCTTTAAAGTTGTCCATTTAGGTTCGCGATTTTGCTGCATCCTCTCACAAAAATATTTTAGATATGTATATTTACGGTAGGAAATTTACTAAATATCTTCATGGAACGTGATCTTTACTTAATATAGAAAAATCTATAATTTTGACCCATACAATGTAGCCTATTGGCTAATCCCACAAATATACCTGTGCGACTTGTGACTGGTTTTGTTTTCCAGGGTCACATATGTGATCACTATATTTATGTAAATAAACTTTTTTTTTTTTTTACATTCTGTACCATTTGTTTACATTAGTTTATATTATATTTTTGATGTGTGTGCGCACTTTTCGAATGAGAGACTAAATGTCATTGTATAACTATACAATTACAACAAACATTCAATTAAAATTCAATTCAATTAAAAAGCATCAGTATTGAATGGTTAGATGACAGATGGCTCTCACGTCACTACCAGATGTTAACAGATAATTGCAACAAAAACATTATGGGGGAAAACAATATCTACAAGACAAAATTAATAATAAAAAGAGCTAAAAGTTTAATTAAAGTCCTAAATTAGTTAATTGCATAATGAAAAAACTAAAAACAAAAAACTGGTCTAAAATTTGCATTGCACTAATTAGTGAAAGCAGCATGAAGGACTTGGTCTGATTAGCTAAACCTAGCATCTATAGGCACAAAGTAACATGATTAAATTAATTATATTGCATATTTTAAAATGCATAAGGATACATTTGGAGAAAGCCTTGCCCTCCAACATATTTAACCAACAGATCTATAATAGTATGGGCAGACATCTCATGATCTTCTCAATCTTTCATATAATGGGTTATTTGTGCAGTTGTGTACTGCTTAAACAATACAAAGCTATCGTATACATGATCAGCTGCACTTTATAATGCAAACATGCTATACAAACTGCTAAACAAATACAGAAGTGTTTCATTGTGAACATGATGCCTGACCAGACCTATAATATACTTACCCTGTTTTGGAGGTTCTGGAGCAGTGGGTGTGAAAGCCCACCAAGTCATCTCGCAGTTTTAATGAAAAATGGTGCAATATCCCACTACACACAGTTCTGTCGTGAGAGATGGGTTTATAAACTCTCGCAGAGTTTGGTATTGTAATGGATATTACAATATTGATATATTTGGTCTTGGCGGAATAGATCTACACTGCTTCTGTTAATGCTGCTGATGTTGGTTATTGCTGCTGATGTAGATTATTGCTGCTGATGTTGGTTATTGCTGCTGATGTAGATTATTGCTGCTGATGTAGATTATTGCTGCTGTTGTAGATTATTGCTGTTTTTAGATTTTTGCTGCTGATGTAGATTATTGCTGCTGTTGTAGATTATTGCTGCTGATGTTGGATATTGATGCTGAATTTGGATATTGATGCTGATGTAGATTATTACTGCTGATGTTGGTTATTGCTGCTGTTGTAGATTATTGCTGCTGTTGTAGATTATTGCTGTTTTTGTAGATTATTGCTGCTGATGTTGAATATTGTTGCTGAATTTGGATATTGATGCTGATGTTGATTATTGCTGCTGATGTTGGTTATTGATGCTGATGTTGGATATTGATGTTGAATTTGGATATTGATGCTGATGTTGATTATTGCTGTTGGTTATTGCTGTTTTTGTAGATTATTGCTGCTGATGTTGGATATTGCTGCTGATGTTGGTTATTGATGCTGATGTTGGTTATTGCTGTCGTTGTAGATTATTGCTGTTTTTGTAGATTATTGATGCTGAATTTGGTTATTGATGTTGGTTATTGCTGCTGATGTTGGTTATTGCTGTTGTTGTAGATGATTGCTGTTTTTGTAGATTAATGATGCTGATGTTGGATATTGATGCTGAATTTGGATATTGATGCTGATGTTGATTATTGCTGCTGATGTTGGTTATTGCTGTTGTTGTAGATTATTGCTGTTTTTGTAGATTATTGCTGCTGATGTTGGTTATTGCTGTTGTATATTATTGCTGTTTTTGTAGATTATTGCTGCTGATGTTGGTTATTGATGCTGATGTTGGTTATTGCTGTTGTTGTAGATTATTGCTGTTTTTGTAGATTATTGCTGTTTTTGTAGATTATTGATGCTGAATTTGGTTATTGATGCTGATGTTGGTTATTGCTGTTGTTGTAGATTATTGATGCTGAATTTGGATATTGATGCTGATGTTGGATATTGATGCTGAATTTGGATATTGATGCTGATGTTGGTTATTGATGCTGATGTTGGATATTGATGCTGATATTGGATATTGCTGCTGATGTTGGTTATTGCTGTTGGTTATTGCTGTTGTAGATTATTGCTGTTTTTGTAGATTATTGCTGCTGATGTTGGTTATTGCTGTTGTAGATTATTGCTGCTGATGTTGGTTATTGCTGTTTTTGTAGATTATTGCTGCTGATGTTGATTATTGATGCTATATGTTGGATATTGCTGCTGATGTTGATTATTGATGCTGATGTTGATTATTGCTGCTGATGTTGATTATTGCTGCTGATCTTGGATATTGTTGCTGTTGGTTATTGGTTGTAGATTATTGCTGTTGTTGTAGATTATTGCTGTTGTTGTTGGTTATTGGCTGTTGGTTATTGCTTATTGCTGTTGTTGTAGATTATTGCTGTTGATGTCGATTACTGCTGTTGTTGTTGGTTATTGCTGCTGCAGATCAAGTACGGGACTTGCTACTGCAAATACATACACAACACGCCGCTGTGAGCAAGTAAGACATGCTGCTGCTGTACAATATAGCATACATGAATTACCCATAGCAGATCTATACAGGTGGAGCTGGGGAAGGTGGAGGGTTTCTGAAAGCGTCCTGCAACTGTTACAGCAAATGCTGATCAGTATTTAAAGGTTGAGCAGCGAGCTCATTGGCTACTGATACAGCAGAAACCGATCAGCTGCGCCATTATAGAGAATGATGCGATTACAAGCAGACTGAGTTGAGGCATGCGCCATCTAGAGTTTCATGACAGAACTTCTACTTCAGAATGACAGCATGCCAAATAGGACAGAAGCTGCAGACAGGGTGAAACGTACTAAAATATTAGGTGCTTACACATAAAAGGACGTGAAACCTGTTTGGTATTTATAGTAATACTTTATTGGAATGATTCTTGTGGTGCAAAATATCACAATTAACTTGAACCATGTCCTCAGGAGTAAGCACTGGTATCCACTGAGTTCACCTCCAGCTTAGAGGAGATATTTGTAGCCTAGAGAGTTGCGTGTAAGAAATTCTCACCCAAAAAGGAGCCAGATGCTCTGCACCCATTCAGAGAGAAGACTTTGCCTATTTAAAAATGCAGAAATGGAAGAATGAAGGGGGGAAGAAATGGCGAAAACGGAGAGATCAATGCGGCGGCTCATTGGTCGACCGCAAGACTTCTCCGTGTCAATCACGCACAGTGTGTGTGCGATTTCGTCAGGTACTAGAAATGTATAACCCAATGAGAACCGTAACAATTATAGTATTAACAATACTAAACAAACGAAACAAAAACATTCATCCCCTCCTCTGCGCGAAGGCTTGACGCGGTCCGCTGTCGACTGCTATCTGTCAGCTAGAATCAATGAAACGACTGATGAGCCAAAATATTGACACTTGTAGGATTTCATGGCACATTTCATAGGTGAAAGTTCAAAGTTCATCAGTGAATATTTTACAGAGCGCAGTGGACCTACAGCTGAAAGAAGAAAAAGAAAAGAGGTGCTCATTTTATGAAATCATGGCTTCTTTTCTATGCCATTTTCACTTCGTCGTCCCTTTCAGTGCATTTTAAGAATAAAGAAACACATGACAGTATACAGGACCAAAAATATTTCGGTTATTACACAGGAATACATATTTTTATCGGTTTTTTTTTTTCTATTTTTCTGTATGGTTGTTATGGTGACCTAGTGGAGAACTTGCACCTTAGTGGTAACTGTTCAAGATTAGAGACTTAACTAATCCAGTCTGTTTTTGTGCGGCAACAACAATCCCAGTCCACAGGCCAACAATTACACCCTATCAAATCCATCATGATTAATATCACATGAACAGAGATTTAAAAAAAAAAAAAAAAAAAAAAAGAGAGAAAATTGCAAACATGATTAAAATAGAGGAGATGATAAAGGCCTCACTGTTTATCCCTGGAGGTCTTCTCTGGACTCTTCCGCTGGTTTCTCTGCTGTTTTACAGGAGGAAGGATCGGTTTTTAAGATTCATGCACTTTTTCTCCTTCTCTCTCTCTTTCTCTCCACCTATATCCCTCGCTCTGATTTCTATAGTTTCTTCCTCTAGAATTCGGCAAATTCTTTTGCGCACTTCTCCGTGAACGACACACGGATCTCCTCTTCCTCGTAGTCGTCGAAGTTGCTGGTGTCCCCGGGACCTCTGCATTTAGGCACAAACGGGGCCTCCACCTGCCAAAACACACACGGAGAGAGAGGCATTTACCTGATCTTAAACGTTTCACGCTTGATATTTACATTTGAGCATGAGGTCATCGCCAATACCAATATTAAGTATTTCTTTGCTCATATTTTACACTCCCCTTTGTTTTTGAGTAACAGCAAAGTCACACGGAATATTTGATATGTTTCTGTTCATCTAACAGCATTTGTCATAATTTGTGCTCGATTTACTTTTGACATGGATCATATATTATTTTTCAAATTACATATCGATCAACAGAGAAAAGCGTAAAAAGTATTTGTTTAAAATATATGCGGATTTGAGCTGCACAACGTTTTTATTTTTTTTCGAACAGAGATTACGATTCTGAACGGACCACTAAACTAAATATAATTTACTAGAGGTTCTGACAAAATGTTAATTGCTGAAGTCTATTTAAAAGGTGTAATTACTAATTAATCTGAATGAATTATTTAAAAAGAAAATCGTGTTGAGTGAATGATTCAATGACTCGCGCATAAATACTTCACTTGTTTCATTACTAGATAAATCAGAACAAATAACTTGAATGGATTTATTCTACATAAATGTGTTGTTGGTTATTTCTTAAGTGAATAAAAACAGTCGAGAAAGACAACACACGTGTAACAGTATCACTGCATTCAGTCTTAAAGTGACAGCAGCCTAATATTCCTGCTGTTGTGTTTTTAATGTTAATCAAACAACAAAAGACAAGGAATTTACTCACTGCTCTAGACTGAATAGCTTTTGTAACTTTAATAAGGATTCATCTATCATCTTTATTTATAGTCAAATATGCAATGTTATTTTACATTTGATTACTTTATTCAGTTTATGTACCTGAAAACTAATGTTAGACCTACCTGAAAAAACTAAAAAGCATTTGTATCTTTGCTCTATTGTATTTATTTGTGCTGTGTAGTTTGATTATTTGTTCTTACTTTATCTTTATATGTCAGCAGTCAATTTTCCGCTGAACATAGCACATACCGAACTGTACCGAAACCGTGACCCTAAAACGGTCATACAAATTTCACTGTAGATAAAAAGCTGTGATGGCAAAGAGCACTCACTGTTTCGCTTTTACATGTAATATTAAAGGGGTGGTATAATGCCCTTTTCACAAGATATTAAGTATTTAATAAGTATTTGATGTCCCCAGGGTGTGTGTGTGAAGTTTTAGCTCAAAGTACCCCACAGATATTTTTATATAGCATGTTAAAGTTGTCGCTTTTTGAGGGTGAGCCAAAACGCACCATTTTTGTGTCTGTCCCTTTAAATGCAAATGAGCCGCTGCTCCCGGCACAGAGGGCGGGATTCTTTTTTTTTTTTTTGCGTTTTATGTTCAAACCGGATTCAGACAATGATGGAGAGACTCAAGAAGAAGTGCGTAGCTTATGTGTAGTTATCTTCTAGTCATTGATTAGCATATTCTGTCTTGATAATCTATAAATAATCCGGGGACAGGGTTTATGTACATTTTAGGAATGTCGTGTAGTCCCTACCAGCCGTTTGTTGTTGTCCTTAAAAAATTATTTCTTTGAAAGAAAATATCTCCCTTTGCTTTGAATTTTGAGCGTTGTAACTTTGCAGATGTTGTTTATGCTCAAACAGCAACATTACACACTAACTAAAGTTAGAAAAGTGAAATCATAATCAACCACACCTTTAAGAATTTTATGTACTGATTCCATTTAGTCTTTTCTCTTCAAAATGTTTGTTTCAGCATCACAAAGACTGATTCATTAGCCGCGGTTTCATTTACCCTTCAAATTGCGCAAATTGAAATTGGGATTTGAAAATACCCCAAATGGAAACACGTCAATTTCGCAAAAACTCCCATATATCGCAAAAATGTTTTGACGCTCACATGAGGTGGTTTTTCAGGCAATTCGAAAAACAGTTTTTGTGTATTTACAGGTCACCTGGCGTATGTAAAAGTTAATCATTCTTTAAAGAAGAAAGTATGTTTGGACAGAAGACGAGACAGAGTTCTTCATTAAACTCATAAAAGACAAAGGAATTACGGGAATACTGGATTCTGAACAACAAAGAAATGCCACAGTTTATCAAGAGCTTGAAGCAGATATGAGGGAGAAACACCCAGAAACACCTCATATGAGCCGCTCTCAAGCAGAGGTGGGACAAAGTCATTGTTATGCAAGTCACAAGTAAGTCTCAAGTCTTTGCCCTCGAGTCCCGAGTCAAGTCGAGTCAAAGATGAGGCAAGTCCCGAGTCGAGTCAAAAGTCAAAGCCAACAAGTCTCAAGTCGAGTCCAAAGTCCTACCATTTTAGTTTCGAGTCATTTCAAGTCCTCTTACCACAGAAATAAAATGTATACAAATCATGTACGTCTGTAAGATTTGTATTTATTTAAACCTCTTTTTATACTTTGATTTATAATCAAATACAGTAAAAAACAGAAAATTTAATTTTCACAAAAAATGCTTGTATTTCAACAGCATATTGCACTAGAACAATGCACAGCATGCAGCTTCAGTCCTGTATTGTATTATCCTCATATTGCAAAACAGTTTAACTTTCAAATAGACATGGGTCGTTTTAGCCTAAACCTTTTTAAACATGTCATCAATAAAATCCTCACTCCTCAAAATTATCACTTCTGAAAAACTGGACCAACCTGATAATATAATTGGAATGCGTGTTGCAGTGCGTATGCGGTGCAAGACCAGCACGCGCAATAGTGCTTTCACATATGCTGCGTTTGCAGTGCGTGATCCACGGCTGTACCACACATACATACTCACTATTTGTATTTCAAATCCAGAAGTTATTAGCATCTTTTATTTAAAAAAAAAATTTGTCAGCATTGCGATTCTCTTTGTACACACGTATACACTCTTTAATAGACGTATTCACATTTAAATACAATTTAAACAACGTATTATTTAATGCATTACTCTTATATAATTATATATTAAGTTGCTCAAACAAGTGGTAAAATATTTAACCATGTACTTATATTAAAATCGCATAGCCTACATTTTACATTAAAACTTAAAATTGACAAAAACAGCAGACTCATACTCTTTCTTTTGCATAATTTAAATCTTTATACAATAAATCTCGCATGTCACAAAGAACTTGTTTTTCCACCTCCACGAATGAGACGAGTGTTATGTTGCCTTGTTGAAATATGTATTTTCCCTTGATTTAGGCTACCCTGGTCTTACGTCTCAGCATTGCGATTCTCTTTGTACACATATACACTCTTTAATAGACGTATGCACGTTTAAACACAATTTAAACAACGTAGGCCTATTATTCAATGCATTACTTCTACTTATATTAAGTTCCTAAAGCAAGTGGTCAAATATTTAACCATGTAGGCTACTTATATAAAAAAACAGCCGACTCTCATGCCTTTTATTTTATATTTAAATTAATACAATAAATCTTGCATGTCACAAGGAACATGTTTTTCCACCTCCACGAATGAGACGAGATTTGTTCATTATGTCGCCTTGTTGAGGTAAATTGTAGTTTTCCTTGCTTTACCCTGGTCTTAAAGTGAAAATAGTATTTAATTAAATACATTTATGGTGAGATTACTACATTTTATTTAATTAATCGCATTTATGGTGAAATTACTCAATTTTTAGGTCAATCTGTGTTCATGTTGACCACGAAACATGCGCTGTCACTTTAATTCAGCGCGTGCAGCACATGTGCAGCACAGCAGAAATAGACTCGGTGCGGAAACGATCGCGGCACTGCTGTATACGCACCGCACCTGGAACGGATCGACGGACTGCAACCGCGTGCAGTGTGAAAGCTCTAACCTGTTAACATGGGTACGGGAAAAAATACGCACCCGCTGGCGCATACGCACTGCAAACGGAGTATGTGTGAATGTGAAACGGGCGTTAGATGCTGTCGAATCAAAACAACGTGGGACTAGTGATTGGATGTCGTGCAGGCAGCGCGCGCGCTCTCTGCATGCATACAGGTGGTGCACATTTTTTTCACAGATGCAGATAAACTGAGAGCGGCGCGGCCATGTGGACATTTTTTCCCCCAGTTTTCATGGGAAGTAGCAAGTCTTCTCGAGTCAAAAGGCGCAAGTCCAAGTGAAGTCACGAGTCATTGATGTTAAAGTCCAAGTCGAGTTGCAAGTCTTTGTACATTTTGTCGAGTCGAGTCTGAAGTCATCAAATTCATGACTCGAGTCTGACTCGAGTCCAAGTCACATGACTCGAGTCCACACCTCTGCTCTCAAGTATAAGGGTCTTTCCTCGCCATTAATTCTTGGAAAACACTCCTACGTCTCCTTCCATTAAAAATAATGGCCAGTGCGGTGGCTGGGATATATGTAAACCTACCAATATCTGTTGCCATGATGTTTGGAATGATGATCATGAGAGGAAAAAAATACGTTTCGGTCGCATAACATCGGTTAATGGAAATGCCGTCATTTCGCAATAGTTTTTTATCGACATTAAGAAAATGCCGCAAAAGTTTTGCGCGAATCTGTAATGGAAACGCGGCTATTGTCTGCTCTACAACATGGAATAGCATCAGTGAATGCCATACATAAATAGTGTGACGCAGCTTTAAGCCCCGTTCATACCGGCGACACGAGCGACAGTGAATGTGGGCGTGTCAAGCGACGTGAGACACGCAATAAGTTCAGAAATGTCAACTTTATGCAAATTCACGAGCGACAATCAATAGGAGTGAAGACCGTCAGTGGAGCTTGCGTCACCGTCTCGACTGCAGGCAAGACAGCGATTTCACTGTTTTATATGATTTGACTGTAACCACATACATGGATATAATAAAATGATGCATGGAAAAGAAACGTTCGACAGTGAGTTTGATTCATACATTGATAGTTCGTGTGTTGTAATTTTATGATCCAATTTTAGCACTGCTGCAGTTCATTTTACAGTTTCCCCTGCAGTATGTTGAATATTAGGGAGAAGAAAATGTATTATTTGTCAAATTCGAATGATGTTTTACTAATTTATGACAGTATGAGTGAGTTTAATTTGTTGATTGATCGATCATTAATGTAGTTAATGATTTAATGCACTGAACACTGCTAATATGACAACACTCTCCAACAGCATAATGTTACTTTTTAATTCTTTTAAGCCTAACTCCTAGTCAAATTAGAATGATATCTTAGTTGTATATATCACTTGTGATTGTATTTTCTATAGATGTGGCACATCACATTAGAGTGACAGCACTATGAACGCCCACAAGCGACTCGCAGTACAGAGACCAGCAACAAGCAGCGACAAGGTCGCTGGCGGTGTGAACGGGGCTTTACAGGTCAAAACACTGTCTACATCAGATCACGGTCAGCGATGAAGGGATTGCGTGTGTTTCTCACCCTCCGCTGGTAAATGGCTATCCAGTCAGTAGTGGAGAACCACTTGTGTCCTTTAATGTCATTCACTCCGTTTTTAAGGTTTCCGAAGCGTTTGGTGAGGTCCACCTGTAGCAGGTTTCTCAACAGGTCCTTCAGGTCCGAACTGAAGTGCGACGGGAATCGTACCTGTGGAGAGAAATAAGCAAACAATCACAAGGAAAGTGGCTCAGGTTGAAGACAAGAATCTCAGATATTGTCAGATTCGTTTAGAAATCGATAGACTGTGTAGGCAAAATTACCTTTCCTGAGACAATCTTTTCGTAGATCTGAATGGGTTGATCGGCGAAAAATGGAGGATAACCAGCAGCCATCTCGTACATCAACACACCCAGAGCCCACCAGTCCACCGCCTTATTATAACCCTGCCAGACACACACATCAGGAGCAGTTCAAGAGGAGATGAAACACTGTAAAGTGGAGCGACAACTGCGTACATTCATGGGAAGATGATTTAAACTAGTAGAGAAGGGATGAGATGAGATGCAAGTTATTTAAACTGAAACAGATCAAATGATTAGCAAACAATTCATAGACACTACCGGTCAAAGGTTTGGAATAATTAAGATAAAAATAAGGCTGCATTTATTTCATCAAAAATACAGTAAAAAAAGATAATATTGTGAAATATTATTACAATTGAACTGTTTTCTACATGTAATTTATTCCTGTGATCAAAGCTGAATTTCCAGCATCATTACTCCAGTCTTCAGTGTCACATGATCCTTCAGAAATCAGTATAATATGATGATTTGATGCTCAAGATGCTCACCTTGCTGAGGATGATCTCCGGGGCCAGATACTCCGGGGTCCCACACAGCGTCCACGTGCGGCCCTTCACCCGCTTCGCGAAGCCAAAGTCTGTCACCTGAACACAGTCACACACACATGACGATTTATGATGCCGCTGTGATTTATGAAACATTTCTTTGATGTCACTCTTATATTAGCCACAAGGGGGCAGTAATGGTGAGATCATGAGCTGTGTGTGATTTAGAGCACATCCAGCCTGCACTCTCACACTCACACACACACACACACACACACACACACACACACACACACACACACACACACACACACACACACACACTCAGACACACTCTCTCTCTCTCCCCCAGTAAGACAGTAAGGAGAAAATGACAATTTGATGGATAATTTAAATATATTCTGTAATCACATTGGTAATGTATTCATTCCGCCGTCACATCTGAGCGCGAAACGCTGCTTGGGTAGACTTTCAAGATAGTTACAAATATTTAATAAAACAATAATAATTCTTGTTAGAAGATTTTTTTTTTTTTTTTTTACTGATTATGAACGGTAATTTTTTCATGAAAAATCATGATTGTACTTATTTTTTTCCGAAAGTAAGGTTAATGTAAGCAGCTTCTTGCAATACTCTCCTAAATGCGTAATAAAACCTAAGTGCAAACATGACCGCTTTAATGACCATATAGCCTATGGTCTGTTTTACTATCAAATGACATCTTATATCTACTTAAAATTGGCATGGAAGAGAGTCGGAAGTTCATTTGTTGCCCCTACGAGTTTATAATAGCATACTTTAACAAGATTTTCAAATGGATAAAAAAAATAATAAAAAAAAAACGTTTTTTTCTTAGTATTTATCAATCAATTCATTATAAACAATGTAACAAGAAATTTTTTTTTAATATTCCAATTTCAATTTACCTTTATTCCTCAAAGTGACAATGTCTGAAACACAATTATAGCGTGAGTGATCAAAATATTGATTTGAAGACACTGAGAACGTGTTTGCGATGGCGAATATGAGCCAGATGCTGATGTACTGGGAAATGAGCTCGCATGAGGACAGTGATGATGACGATGATATAAAACATCTGCTCAAATTTAAGCCTTCAAAGTTCCAAACCGTCACGAAATATGCTTTATTTTATTCCTCTGTAATTGTTCTTAAAATATCAAGAGTGTATGCATACAGCCAAACCAACATTTATTCAGACACCTTCAACATTTCTCACATCATCACAGTTTATTCGCTATCGCTTAGAAAATGGAAATATGAGAAGAACTCAGAGTTATTAAATCAGTGGATATTTCTCTGGTTTTGTCCGTCCTTCTGTCAGACTGTCTCATAAATGAATTATGTTGAATCTCTGTCAGCTGTTAAATTTAACTACACAATTATATAACACCAGTTTAGCTCAACCAATCACCAAGTAATGCTTCATTTAGTTCAGTCTGTGTGTGAAAAGGTCCATTAGCAATTAAAGAAAAAACACTAAAGCAAAACATGATCAGCTCAAAGTGTCTGAATACTTTTTGTTCCCAACTTTGTATAATTTTTGAAGAATATTTGGGTATAATATGTCACAGTTTACTTTAATTTGCTCTCCTCATTTTCATAAATGAACTATAGTGTCCTGCACACACTAGTACAAAAAAAAATTTTTTTTAAATGATATCTGGTGTCTGATTAATGTTTGGTTTGACTGTAGATATAGATCCGGGTCGCTAAAGACCCGAACATGTAATAGTGATTGGCGGAACATTTATGCATACAAGGGTTAAAGTTTACAGAGAAGCCTGTGCAAAAATATTTGTTTCAAATACTTATTGATGCATATTAATGTAAAGTAGATCACAAATGCTGGAGAACAGTAATGATTCAGAAGTTCACGTGAACAACCTATTCCAGACTGTTCATTTCCTAATAAATATTAGTGTCTGTTGAATGTGAACTCTTTCACAGTGGCGTAGACGTGTGTTTCACCTGGATGTATCCCTGCTGATCGATGAGGAGGTTCTCTGGTTTAAGGTCTCTGTAGATCAGGTCAAGGGCGTGCAGATATTCAAAGGTCAAAACTATTTGTGAAGCATAAAAGCGTGCATGGGGTTCACTGCAGAAAGAGAGAGAGAGACAGAGAGAGAGCAAAAGACAAGGAGAAAACACAGCGTTACATAAAGGCATCAGCAAGAATAAAACAGATGGACTGAACCCCGATGCATCAGTGATTTACTGCATTAGGACACAATGTCATGGCAAAAAACAAACCAAATAAATATTACGCATGTCACAGTCTCACATTAGCACAGCTTTCAGGACGAACATCCTCGGATTTCACCGGAAGTCATGGTTCGGTTCTTTAAACCCAAAGTTGTTTTATCCTCTATATTTAGCTAGACGAACACGAGCCGAAGCCAAAGATATCAAGCACAAATATGCAGACTGTTACGTGATCAAATGTCGGATCAGTTTTATGTCAACTTTTATGTGGATTAAAAAAACATAAAAGTTAAACTACATATACTGTAATTGACTCTCTTAAAAAAAAAATAATAATAATTTTATTTATTTTTTATAAAATGTCATAGAAGAACCTTTTTAGTTCCTCATAGAACCTTTCAGTGAAGAGTTCTTTAAAAGAACCATTTCTTCTTAATGTGAAGAACATTCTAAAAATCTAAAGAATCATTTTTTCACTGTAACGAACCTTTTGGTCAATGGAACAATTGTTAAAGTTTCTTCACGGAACCATAAATACCTTTAAAGAAGATTTTTTTAGATGTAGGTCAGAGGATCAAATTTAGCATTTAGGCCAAAAACAGATGCAAAATGGAATCTCAAATTATTTTTTTATACACATGCAATTCAAGTCAATTCAAGTTCAAGTCAAAAGAAATATAAATACGACCCGTTTTTCCTTCTAAGCATTTGGTCTTTTGTAATTGCACATGTAAACCACGAGGCAGAGGTTCACACACATTTCTCATCAACATTAAAAGGCTTCTGCTTAAAGCCTGACCATTGTGATTTTTAAGAATGAGTTCAACCAGATTGTGACGGAAAAACAGCAAGTCATAGATGTGAACTCCTTCATTACACTGTAAAAAGTGAGCAGAGCTGGCGTTTAATTCATGTGTTTTAATCACAACATCATTCCTGTATTTCCACTTGTGTTTTTCGTGTTTTTAATGACTTGTAGTCAGAATGGAGAATTAGCGTGTGTGTGTGTGTGTGTGTGTGTGTACTTGTACAACTATCTTTGTGAGGACCAGTTTGAGTTTTAGACCATTGGAGTGAGGACAAAGAGAGTAAAGTGAGGACATTTTGGCCGGTCTAAGAGCATTTCTGAGACCCCTTTAAAGGCCTGATTGAGGGTCAAGACTTGGTTTTAGGGATAAGGTTATAATGAGGTTAAGGGTAGGTTTAGGGTCAGGGTTCGGGTTCGGGTTAGGCACTTGGTTGTGATGGGTAAGGTTAGGGTAAGCGGCTAGAGATTGCATTGTGTCAATGAATGTCCTCATAAAGATAGATGTATAAGAGTGTGTGTGTGTGTGTGTGTGTGTGTGTGTGTGTGTGTGTGTGTGTGTGTGTGTGTGTGTGTGTGTGTGTGTGTGTGTGTGTGTGTGTGTGTGTGTGTGTTTATTTGCAAAACTTACATTTCAACAAAAATACAAATTTGAGAACATAAAAAAACAAGTAGGGGAATATACTAGATAATAAATGTATTATTAAATAATGTATTTAAATTGTTGTTTTTAAATCTTTTGAATTAGAGGAGATATTAAAGTGATGATAATAGTAAACATAAATCCTAAGCAAATACTTTTTTTATGTGTTTATATGTCTATGTGGTGTTTTTAAAATGCTTTTAAAAGACAAACCATGTGTAAATTCATAAAGTCGACACCATTTCTGAGTATTTTCTCCTTAAAACTGCAGTGAACCAAAGACAGTCTCAGGCCCTGTTTACACGAGAACGCTCGCGGGTGAAAACGTAAAAATATTTGATCAGATGTGCCTTTCGTTTAGACGGCGACAGCGTTTTTGGGGCTTAAAAACGCGAAAAAGTGAAACTACCCTCTCAAAAACACGGTTTGAAAATCGCTGGTGTTTCTGACGTCACAAACTACCTTGTAACCAATCAGATCAACGTGTGATCGTCAACGAGTGGATCTCTGAGCTGAGTGAGTGAGTGGAGGCGGGGCTCATTTGCATATTCATAGAACCGCATATACTAAATGAGGCAAGGGTGTCGAGTTAAATTTTGGCGATCAAAGATGAGCTGTAAGGGATAAAATTCTTGACTACAGGGGGACTTCAAAGGAATAGTTGACCCAAAATATAAAACACAAAAGACGATATTTTGAAGAACATGCGTAGCCAATTGACGGCACCCATAGTATTTTTTATTCCTACTATGGAAGTCAATTGCTACCGTAAACTGTTCGATTACCTGTGCTCTTCAAAACATCTTCTTTTGTGTTCAGCAGAAGACAGAAACTCAAACAGGTTTGTTACAACATGAGGGTGAGTAAATGATGACAGAATTTTCATTTTTTGGGGGTGAACTATCCCTTTAAGGCATAGTCCTTCTGTAGCCCCGCCCCTTTTCAGCGTCTCCCGGTTTGTATTTCCACAGCATGAAGATGAGATCTTGCAGATTTATGAATGAACGGCTCGTTTTAAAATCTACTATTTGTTACATTACAACACTCATGATATCTTTCGCTAACTCTACAATAAGTGAATCCACTTCACCAGCTAATTACTCTTCGACAGCGATGCCATAGAAATACACAGAGTATATAAATGTACATGTACATATACGTGTACATCAAGAATGTACAGATATTCACCTGAATCTGCCGATTCTGCGCAGGTGTGAAAACATCTCCCCTCCCTGAACATACTGCATCACCATGTAGAGATTGGTGTTGTCCTGCAACAAACACACACACACACACACACACACGTCCATTACATGAGCCATCATCCAGCTACTGTTGTCCTGAACGTTCCTCACCTTGAAGGAGTACTCCAGGCGCACTAGGAAGGGGAAGCTGACGGCCTGCAGGATCCTCTTCTCGTTGAGTGTGTGTTCGATCTGCTTCAGCTTCACCACCTGAAGACAAGCAGCGTTACTGAACGCATCCATCACGTCTAATGCCGAGTTCACACTGAACCATTTTAGGCCAGATTTTCACTCGCCGACAGGTTTTGGGAGATCGTCGACGAATGCCCGAAATCACAGGCAAATCAGTGCTCGTTCACGCGAGTGACAATCACACAGTGTGAATGATCAAAGACGAGATCTGAGAGAATCGCAGACACACGTGAGATATTTGGCATGCTAAACATCTGGACCTGTCGGAGACTCAAAGTCCTGCTGTGTGAATGTGTTCTGACTGAAAACGACATCGGCGATGACCGACAGCCAATGAGAGAGCGAGATACAGGCCAGCGGGATGTTCGGGGAGGAGTTACTGACCAGAATATCAGTATTTTAATAGATATATTTACAATTATATCACATAGAAACAAAGCACAAACATTTGCTTGACCAGCAGAACATTGCAAAACTATTTATTTTCCCCAAACTCTCTTTGCAGAACACACAATCCTTGCTTCCCGCGTCTCTCCAACCATTTCCTCCAGCATAATCTGTTTTTCTTTTTCTCCTTTTCGCTGCAAATCGGATCGTCAAAATTGTCATGCCCTTCACTCGCTAACTTCCCTCCGTCTCGTTCACTCGGATGTACGTCATTGCTTACGTTGCATGAGTGCCCACTACTGGCGAACCTTTGCAATAGGCTGAACTGGAAGCCCTTGATCACTTGGAATCCACTATTGGGTTGATTTATTATTTATTATTTTCCCTTACGCAATTGTTTAATGCAGCATTCTATATGTATATGGGAGTGTTTGAGTTGCTTTTTTTTTTTTTTTATAATTAATATATCATAGAGTTGTTTGTGGTGGAGTAAATTAAACGCAATATCCGTTGACGTCACAATCGTATATGGAGCTGCCTGAAGTGTACATATGAAGTAGACTCGCTCACTCCGTCAAATTGAGGGAACGAGGGTCTGTTCATATAAACTTCCCCCGTCCACTTCACGAAGTGGAACGCACTTCAAAATGGCGGCAGGGATTCCCCCGAGGGGAAGTGCTTAGGGACGTTCGCAACTGCGTGTCTAAAAGTGGACTGGAACGCAGCCCCAGTCGTAGTCATGTAAAGTCATGCAGTGTGAGACCTCCTGTCGCCGATCCATCTTACAGTGTGAACACAGCAGAAACTGAATGCTACGCCAGATAGTCGTGCAGTGTGAATAGGACAGTGACCAGGCTACTGTGAAAACCGTGCAGTGTGAACTCGGCGTAACACCAGTGTGAGTGTCGGCCCCGCTCACCTTCTGTTTGTTGAGGATCTTCATGGCGTAGTGCTGGCCGGTCTCTCGGTGTCTGACCAGCATCACGCGCCCGAACGAGCCAGTGCCCAGAGTCTTCAAGCGCTCGAAGTCCTCCAGGCACGCCGTGTTCTGCGGGACAGGCCATGCTGTTTTTAGCATGTTTATGTGCAGTTATTCACCGATACTAAATTAATGTGACAATATCCGATTAATCAGAACAAAATCTGCTCACACAGACAGTTTTTAAACCTTGTTTCAAATTAAAAAGGTAATTGTGACTTTTTTTATCTCACAATTCAGACTTTTTTCTCACAATTGTGAGTTTACATCTATATAAAGTGATATAAAGTCGAAAAAAGGTCATAATTGTGAGTTATAAAAGTCAAAATTGCGTGATATAAAGTCGCAGTTCTGTTATAAAGAATAAAAACATTTTAAAAGATAACTGCAACTTTTTATCTCACAATTGTGAGTTTATATCTTGCAATTGTGACATCTTTTCTCAGAATTACATGTTTATATTTCACAATTCTGACTTTATAACACAATTTGGAGATATAAAGTCAGAATTCTGAGGAAATTTAATTTTTTTCTTAGAATTGGACTTAACTCGCAATTGCGTGTTATAAAGTCAGAATTGTGAGTTATAAACCCGCAAGTGTGAGATAAAAAGTTGCAATTACCTATTAAAATGTTTTATTCTGTGACGGAAACAAGCTTCCATATGTTTCAGACTAAGTGGTCTCAGTTATAAACAGAAAACACATTGACACGCTTAACTCACATTAACTGAATTTGACCATTCATATTTTTATGGAATTTTGCAGTATTTATTATAAATTATCTGTGCACACAATTTTCTTTTAATTAATGTGTAATCTTGAATCAGAGTAACTTCCCCTCCTTCTCTTCTCTGATGACGAGGGCGGGGCAATAACCTGTCAATCACATCAGATCCACCAATAGCAAACCACAACCATCCAATCAATTCCACAAGCCCCGCCCTACATTTGTTCTTGTTTGTGAAGCCGTTTCACTCGGATATATGTCAGAATACTGAAGAAAAGATGAGCGCAACTTCCGTTTAATGCCGACTTATGTGTGTGTATGTGTGTGTGTGTGTGTTCTCATCTTTCTGCACAAGCTAAAGCTTCTATGTATTTGATCCACTTGTGTTTATGCGAGCCTTCTTTTGCTGTACGATATCTAAAAGTTAAGCTTAAGTTTAAAAGTACTTTGTGAAGCTTCGAAACCTTTGTGAAACATTTGTTTTGGATTATCGATTTGGAGCACATATCAAACTCTCAAAGTCACGTGATTTCAGTAAACAGGGCTTTATAACTGTTTCAAAATGTTTTGAAGTTTCAATGGTTCAGCGCTACGAGGCGACGATCTCTGTGAAACAATGAACCAGAATCTACAGGGTTTTACCTGATCTCAGATCAGTTTTACACATTTTTAGACATTTTAATGACATATTTGTATAATACAAAGGAAGAGTTGTAGTTGAAAGTCTCTGATTGACCAAGCTCTCTATAAAACGAACCAAACAGGCTCTACAAATGGATAAAATAGCATCTATTATACAGACACTTCATATTTAAATTGTATTAGATGATTTGTTAAGTGCATTTTAGTAGATTAACTTTCAATAAAACATTTGCAGTTGGTTTGTAAAAGGTGTTTTTATGTATTTTTTTTTAAGTTTTCCCTGAATTTACACAGTTCTGACCGGCAGGCGTCACCAGAAACAGTCATTCATTGTTGTTTTAATCGATTCGAAGCTCTCATCACAAGTTCCGAGAGTGTTTTGTGTGGTTTATCAAAGGAGTCTGTGATCTTCTGGGTTTGTTCAACTGTTGTTTAAATGACCAGGTGACACTCGTTTAACATAATACAATAAACCAGCTCTGAGAACTATTCCCACTGGAAACGCTTGCGTATTGAAAGCTGAAGCCTGGTTTTCCCTTTATATCCTCTTACCTGTGCAGGATTCTCCCATTTCCTGAGGAAATCTTCTTTGGCGAAGGCCAGGAACTCTTTGACTGTGGGAAGAGACAGAAAACACACTCAACATTACAAGAAACAACATCATATTTGATTTCTAAGGCCACTAAATGATCAAAACACAATCTACTACATGCCTTCTGTCATCTGATTGACAGTTTATACTTTATTTAACTAGTAAAAGTATCATTTTAAAAGGTTGTGATGCAAGGTTTTCTGTGATTTGTATAAAGTAAATGTAACAATAGCTGTTATATTGTTAGTAATATTACAAGATGAACACTTACTGGACTGAAGCAACTGATAGATTTACTTGATTATCCATTCATCAAAATGTGAGCCATCAAATATGATCATCAGGCTTTTAAAGAAGGTTTATCTAAATCATCATCATCATTGTATTGCATTATTTTGCCTCCACAATAAAAACTACTGAGCATTTAAAACTAAGCATTTAAATATTAATCGTACTATTTAATATTATTAGGAGATACAGCGACAACTAATATTTATCTGCATTTTTTGCAAGTAGTTGTTGGAAATTGCATTGATTTACATTAAAATGTGTTTCATCAGAATTTCATTGCACTTTTTGGCCTTATAAATATCAGGAACTGCACCAGATTGCGTAGTTTTGCTCAGTTTGGACCTTTGAATAAAACTGAGGTGTTTTTTTCCTCCACATTCTCACTAAAATATACATTACAAGCCAAAAAAAAAAAAAAAAAAAAAAAAAAAAAGCCGGATGTATTGAATTTGAATAAGATAGTTAAGGATAACGACGTGTCTTAACTACACGCGACGCGAGGCACGCGACGCGGCGACGCAACGCGCGATAAAAGGTATCTTTTACATGTTATTCAGAGTTTTTGTCAACAACAAACACAAAGTGTGGCAATGATAATCTCAGGTACTGTTTATGTGCTTTATTTAATGTTAAAAGCGTGTAATGTGACTTTGAATATCATTTCGTGCTCCAGCTTTGTAACTTAACGTTAGCTGTAAAAGCAACAATGGATAATTCACCTCAGATCTTGAAATTAAACAAATGGAAACAAGAACGTTCAAACTGTGAACAAACAAGAGTATTCTTTGACAATTATTGTTTTGGTAACTCAGCCTATGTTTTTTAATGTTTAAATGGTGTAATATTTGTGAATTTGATTATGTAGCCTACTTGTCCAATTTCTTGCGATTGCCGTTCTTCTGATGCCGTGCACTTGCCGCGAGACTCCGCCCACACGCTGTTCTGATTGGCTATGGGTTTTGATTGATTTTGACGCATCTCGCAGTGTGTGGATATACAAATTATTTGTCGCTGGCATCGCGTCTGGTTAGGGCACGGTGTAGGGTGACCACCTGCTAATAAGCCCAAGGGGGGACAAGGGGTATGTTTCTGAGGGACAATGGGGGACACTGCCTGGCGCGGCGGTGCCCCCAGCCCACGGGCAGACTCACTGATAGTGGTTTACCCATTTCTAGCACATACCACCTTACATGGTATATTAATAATGCCCTATTCCCCTAAACATGTGTAATTGCTGATGTATGCTCATGAATAGGCCAACCAATGTGTATTTTTTTCTAAATAAAGATTCATAATATTTTGAACATTCAATGAATTGACAGATGCACTTCCACTTACGATTTACTTTAGCTATTTAATTTTATTTATTTTTCATTACAATTTATTCACTTTAAATAAATTATAATATAAAATGATAGGATTAACAGGAATTGTAGTTGCTCAACACTACAGGAACAGTTAAAAAAAAGTATTTAAAAAAAAATACGATTGACATCGTAGCCTATTCCCCTCCATGTCCGATTGAGAAGGACGTTTTGCAAAGGTCACAAAAAGCCCTCTCGGTATCCCCCTCAACACCTTTCAGCCACAAATATTCATTTTCCCAGTCTTTCTTGTACCCACACCTTCTCTTTTTAATTGATGATGGCGGTGCCTCTCAGACTCAGTCTCTTTCTCCATTTTTCGAATTGGAAAGCGCGCATCTAAAAGTTCCTTCCTTCCCAGTGTGTCTGGTATGCGCGTGCGTGCGCTGTCATGACAACAACGAAAAAGTTGACGACAACCTAGTTAGCAGTTCAACTGAGGGGTGGGTGTGGCAACAGTAGCGTGCTGAACTGTCAAGTAATGTTCGTTTGGCTGCCTGGGGCTCGAGGATATAGAGCGACCAACCTTTTTTTTAGCAAGCATAGATTATGCGTGACACGGTCTCAGTTTGCGGGACGCATGAATTGGGTTTCAAACGCTGTGCGCGCACGCGCTATGCGGGACGGGTGGTCACCCTAGCACGGTGTAATGATAAGGTTTAAACGTGATAACATGGCAAAATCAGCAATACAAAAGGTTATAAAAAGTTGATTCAACTTCAGCTTACAATAAGTGTAATTTTAACCTTTCAGTTTTAAAATCCATTCCGCAGATTTTCCCACAAACTCAGCACAGAAAGATATAAAGCAAGCAAAAAAACAAATCGCATGTAAATAGCACAACAAGCCCACAGCAGGCCAGCGGGGAAGGACTGGTCTAAACTGTGTGTTCAAGCAGGGCTTTCCTTATGGGAGTTAGGCCTATACCCGGGTACACATTGTATGATTTTGGTCTGTCTCAGACGAAAGATGACCAATCGTGGAGATTCCTGTGATTGTGGCTCCTAAACGTGGTTCAAAAGGTTCAAATGCGGTCTTGCGACCAAAGATAGTCTACGATCATTTTCAGTGTTTGCTGCTACTTCTACCGACTAGCCAATCAAAATGCGACATGAAATGGTATTGATCAACGCGACATGGCGCTAAAACTTCAAACTACTTTCCTCAAGCCCTATTTGCACAATTGTCAAGCTATATTCGCCTCTTTCGCTTCATCCTCTTTTTTTCAGCACACATAAAAACCACAAGTGCGATTCATCTTGCTCTATTTGTTCACCACTAGCATATGCTGATGACGTTTTATTCTGCTATACTAACTAGCATCGTAGCCTACGATTCAATAGGTGTCATCATCGTAAAGTTTACATACATGTCGTACACAAGTTTATTAGATCCATGTCCTACAGTGTGATTTGTAATGATCTTATAGGATCTGTAGCAGGCGTAAAACGACTCAATACGCTCAAGACAAATGTATTTGTTTAGCGAATTTCACAACGCACATTGTTTCAAAGCAGCTTTCAGGAAAACACGACGTTAATGTTTATAATATCTTCATGTCTCACAGTAACATTTAGCAGATTCGAGCCGAGCGATAATATATAGTTTACATTCTGCATCGATACGAGCACTCAGCGGGTGAGATTTGCTATATAGTATAGGCCTATCGCTTTATGAAAGTATACTGTGTGTATGCAGATAAAGTTGGACTATTAGTCTTTTTAACCCCAGGTTAAAGGGTTAGTTCACCCAAAACTGAAAATTAGCCCATGATTTACTCACCCTCAAGCCATCCTAGGTGTGTATGACTTTCAGACGAACACAGTTATATTAAAAATTGTCCTGGCTCTTCCTAGCTTTCTAATGGCAGTGAATGGTACCTTAGATTTTGAAGTCCATAAAAGTGCATCCATCCATCATAGAAGTAATCCATGCGTATCCAGGGGTTAATAAAGTCCTTCTGAAGCGAAGAAAAATATCCAATTTATAACTTTATAAACCATAATCACTGGCTTCCGTTAACGGCTGTACGCAAGTCTTATTCCGGCGGAAGAGTGACCTCTGACCCGACGCATTACGTAGAATGTAGGAGTAGCATAAGCTCAGGTGAGAATAGACGCCTTTCGCGGTTCAAACAAACTTTAGCTCCTCCCACATTTCTCTTCAAATACTCTTGTTTTAGATTTCGAATTCATGACCAGTGTTTTGTTTTCCTCGATCCTTATCCTCATCAGTCCGTCATGTGCCGGGTCAGAGGTCACTCTTCGGGTCAGAGGTCACTCTTCAGGTCAGAGGTCAATCTTCGGGTCAGAGGTCAATCTTCCGCCGGAACTAGACTTGCGTACAGCCGTTAACGGAAGCCAGTGATTATGGTTTATATAGTTTTAAATATGGATATTTTTCTTACACAAACGCATGGTTTCAGAATGCCTTTATTAACCCCTAGAGTCGTATTTATGATGGATGGATGCACTTTTTAAAAATCTCAGGTAACATTCACTCCCATTATAAAGCTGGGAAGAGCCAGGATATATTTTAATATAGCTCTAATTTTGTTTGGCTGAAAGAAGAAAGTCACATACACCTAGGATGGCTCACGGCCGAGTAAATTATTGGATAATTTTCATTTTTGGGTTGAAAGGCCACTTTTAACCCTGGGTTAAGCAATGTTTCACACTTGTATTTGTAACAGGGGTTAGCAGCACCAATTTTTCACTACCAAAGGTAGGCCTATGCGTTACGTTGAGTTGTTTCGCAACATACAAACCAATCATAAAAGAATTCCTGACTCAGAAAATATTAATTCATTTTGTACAGTCACAGAAACTCTCAAGCGTCAGCATCGAGGGAAACGGTTGAGCGGTTTTTGTTCCTGTTTTGACATTTCATACTGAAACAGGAAGGCTGGGTGGGACATAATCGAGGGACTTATCGAATATGTATTCATTAACATCATTAGCCAGAAGCCACTGGTTCACGTCACAGCTGCGAGACGTGATGTGATCATTTCAGAAAGCATTTTATTGGACAAAAACACGCAAGATGATGCCGTCAACAATTTTGATTTGATTTCCAGCAGAGAAAGACTCATTAAAAGCGTCAACAGTGAAGGGCAAGCGTGACTTTAGAGCATTATTAAAACAGATTGCAACTCGATTTAACAATGTAAATATGCAAATTAATAATGATACCCTGATGGGTTTTAGCCTAAAGTGTGACAACCTAATTACTAGGCTAAACCAGGGTTAGTATGAACCGTGAAGACTTAACCCAGGGTTAAACATTTCAACCAGCAGGGCCATAACCATCAAAGATGTCAATTAATACGGTTGTGATCAAATTTTGATACGTGGTCCCCTGAATATAAGGGGCTCTTGCTGTTTTCTTCAGACCTTCTACACATCTGGACCCATCAAATACACACATATAGAGTCTTTTCTGATGAATAAACATTCTTGATATGGCATTGCATACACATACACACACAAACCCCCCAAACGAAGCGCTTATTAAAGCATTAACACATTGTTTGAGCCTGAAATCGCCATGACAGCATCAGCATCCTCTCTCTCTCTCTCTCTCTTTGCTGAAGCCTCACACATGCACGAATATATTCCCGATGAATCTGAGCATCTGATGATGAAACCGATCGCCATGATCGATCATGACTAAACACAATGATCGGGAGGTTTAAAGACACCCACCGCTTTCCATCTCGTTTCCCCGTTTGGCGGCCGGCGTGTTGCCCATGTCTCCGGGCCTGTCAGGCGCTGGAGACCCGCAGGAAGATGATGCTCCTGCCGCGCCTCGGCTCTCACGGTCCGTGAATGCGATTGACGCCTGCCGATCGGCTTTGAGAGTGAAAATAGTGGACGTTAACGCGTCCGATGTGTTCACGGATAAACGGCGATCGTTTATGAACGCAGAAGCATCCGTGTTTAAAGGGCGGACGGGCCGCCAGCATCAACCCGGACTCGGGCGTCCTTTCCTGGCTTGGCTCTCCGCCGCACCTCCGCGGCCCCGCAGTCCCTCGCTCGCTCGCTCGCTCGCCGCCCCGCGGGGTGTTCCGTGTTCCGGGAATCGCGGGTGAAAAACACGGACGCAGGATCGGTGAGATGATCGTTCATGCAGCTGCGCTTCCCGTAGCCATCGACACAGACTCCGCCCACACGGACTGAGCCCCGCCCCCCCGACTCGCCCCATTGGCCAGGCGGACAGATGTGTGGAGTGATTGACAGGCACTAATCAAGCTGTTGTGAGATGTGATTAGCCAATGTAGAAAGAGAACTGTCCCTTTTTTATGTTTATTAAAATGGACGGGACTTTATGAATGATGTTATTGTGTGGCTTAAATGTTCACTGTTTTATAAAATAAACACATGTATTGAACATTTCCACTGTTGTTGTCCTGGGGAAAAAAACGATGCCGATCATTTAACGCATATTGGGTCCAATAAAAGGACATTTTGTCACTCTGGAACCTGCTATTATAGCCTTAACCCGCATATTTTGAACTGTAAGAAATATAAAACTTAAAATATATAAAATATAAAACTTAAATATTGTTTTGTTAAAATCCAAAAGGGTAACATACAAAATATCAAAGCATTATTTCCTTGTGTGAAAACAAGGTTATAGTTAACATTTAGGGAAACAAAATTTAGAAAACTTATAGGTTAAAATTAACCAAATTCAAATGAGTCAATACATCATCAATTCTTCTTCCAAAGTGTGTTTTTGTCTTACCCTGATTCACTATGGTAAGCATATAAGTGTTTATATTTTAAAACTGTCGGGGTGGGAAATTGCATACATAGGCTACATCATAGCCCATATATGTCTCGTCACAAAAAAAATGGTTATCACATGCTATTAGGCTTAACTTGCAACATTTTAACTGTAAAACAAATGTAAAAATAAAAAAAATTCTGCTAAAAAGCAAAAGGGTGCAAAATATCAGCCACGTTGCAGGCTTATTATAGTTATCTAAAACTAACTAACGAATTAACCATAAGAAATAAAAATAAAAACGTTTTACTTGCAATAAAATAAGCATAAGGTGAAATAAAAGGAAACTTAAAGGTAAACTGTTGTTTTTTTTGTTAAAGTCCCCCTGTAGTCCATAATTGTATCCCTTAAAACTCATCTTTGATCACCAAAATTACATATTTAAAAGTTTTTTCCTTGAAAAAAATGATTCATGTCTTAAAATAGCTTGAATGTAGCTGGACACCCTTGCCTCATTTAGTATGCGTGGTTCTATGAATATGCAAATGAGCCCCGCCTCCACTCACTCACTCAGCTCAGAGATCCACTCGTTGACGATCACACGTTGACCTGATTGGTTACAAGGTAGTTTGTGACGTCAGAAACACCAGCGATTTCAAAGCGTGTTTTTGAGACTGTCTTTGGTTCACTGCAGTTTTAAGGAGAAAATACTCAGCAATGGTGTCGACTTATGAATTTATACATGGTTTGTCTTAAAGCATATTGAAAACACCACATACACATATAAACAACATTAAAAGCTGGATTTTCACCACAGGGGGACTTTAAAAATGAACAAAATTAACGTTTTTATTACTCAACAGATAAGCTATTTTATTGAACAGATAAATGTTCATATGTATCTCTCTAACAGAGTTCTAGTCTGACAAATCTATTGTGAAGGCTCATATTCATAAAACAAATGAAAACAATGTTCTTCCACAAAGTGTACCTTTAAATTGATTTTTATTTCAGCTACATTTCTCAGTTTTATTTAGTTTAACTTGATGTGCTACAATAACTAAAACTAAAATAAATACTACATAGATCTATGTGTATATATATATATATATATAAATAGATAGATATATAATCTCAATACTAAAACACTGTTGGTCCTTGTACTATAAACTGCTGTCATCCAAATTTTTTTTTTAAACAAAGCAAAAAGACTCTCAAAAATGTTGTATTTTCTGAAGCTTTATAAGTTTCTGCTCATGAGTAAATATGAATTCCTGAATGCACATTATGATGTGGGCGTCACCCGACTCGCGTCCACAGCCCCTCTGACCCACAGTCTGCATATTTCCACACACACATCAGAGGACAGAGAAGAGAGGGAGGGATGGAGGGATGAAAGGAAGAGTAGTTGTCTGATGTGATGTGTGGATCAAAGGTGGAGCAGCCCAAAGTGCCATCTCTAATAGCTGTTGCCTAGCAACATCATAAAAAGACACACACACAGGGTGTGTATCCGAATGAAAGAGCGCGAGGATGCAGAGAAAACCAAAGACAGCTTTACAAAGACAAAAGTTAATATTTATTCAGGCGAATACTTTTCATAAACAACAAAAATCACATGAGAAGAAAAAGAAGGCAACAAAAACCAATATAAACCAGGCATTTAGAGTAAAACCAAAATACTTCTCTAAATAATCTCACTCCAACAAAACAGAAACCGAGTTGGATTTGTGAGGAGTTCCGATCGTATCCGAGAAAAACACTCCCAGAAAAGTTGCTGATTTCTGACCGTAAAGACTCACAGCGTGAATCTCACAGAAACACGTCAGTCACATTTCACTCCAGAATTAAAAGAAAATCAAAGCTTACAGATGTAATTATTATTATTAATATTCTCCTTGGTGATTTGTTATTACAGTATCCACACTATCATTATCAACTTACAATTTACATCAATTATTATAGCATCAACAAAATGTTTTATGATCATTTTTGCATTGCAGTGATGAAAATGAGCTTGTTTTGCATTATAATAAAGACAAAATTGGGGAAATAGCTGTAAACAAATCCAAAAAATCAGTTTTTTTTTTTTTAACTGCGCAGAGAAATGTGACTGAAACGTGTTTTCATGACCTGAACATGTTTCCACTAGTGATGCGCACCAGAGGAAAACTGAAGAAACAGTCTGTGTCTGCTGGTGCTGTAGGCTCCGCCCCCACGTTGTAGGCCCCACCCCCTGCTGTTCGAGACAGGAAGTGCAAGAAAAGGCCTTAAAAGTCCCTGACTGTGTCCAATCACAACTGAGAGAACATGTATGTGTATAAATACAAGACAACACATTTATTACTTTATGAATGAGGTTGTTGTTGTTGTTGTGTCAGTTCTATAAGCAGTCCATGGAGTTGTCGGGCATGAGTCCGAGGGGCGGGGCTTTGCCGGGCATGGAAGTGGGCGGGAGCATGGTGTTGGGGGCGGGGTCTACATTCTCCGAATCTTCCATCTTGTCCATCGTTGCTTCCCAGTTAATGTGGAAACGGGTCACCCGAGGGTTCGACGCCAAGATGTTCCTTTGAAGCTGCGGACCGGCACAAAAAAAAAAAACATGATGAAACATCAAAAAGAATAATGATTTGTCAGTGTTACATTTTAAAGACTCAATGCTAACACTGTTCCTTAAAATGTAATATATTAGTAACACTTTACAATAAGGTCCCACTAGTTAACGTTACACTCTTAAAAAAAAAAAAAATCTTGGGTTATTTGTTCTACCTAAATCCTGGCTTTAGCATTTTGAGGTCATTTTTTGTGTTATTTTTTCAGCGTTTGGGTAGTTTTTGTGTTACCCAGATCCTGGGTCAGACGTAACAACCCAGGGGTTGAGTTATTTATCGCAGGCTTTTTATGACCTCGTCAGGAGAGAGCTGTAAAGTTTTGTCAAATTGGTGCGTGTCTTCGGTAAAATGCAGGTTTGTGTATGTTTTTTGTATCTATAAATTCGTTAATGTTCTGTATATCGTTCAATTTTAGGCAAATCAACAATATCAATTATACCATACTAGGGATGTCAATTTTCACAAATTCCCATGATCGATCGTCATTTAAATTAACGATCAATTAATCGATTAATCGTTAGCCGTAATACTGCGATATGCGTCTACTGCAGTGGCTATGGCCAACAGCATGACAGAGTCTGCAAATGCTGCTCAAAACACTATGTTCCTCACCAAATCAATGAGACTGGTTATAAATATAAATAAAGGGCTAGTAGGATTGTAAAATGTTTCGATGTGATTGCTAATTAAATTAATTATTCAAATATAACTACTAATACAACGTGTCACCAACGCCTCGTATGCGCTTAGAATGTGTGACAGTTGTGGACGCGCTCTTCCTGGAACAACTGCACGCGCTGAATGAATCTGCTACCGTTAAACTGGAGCACTTTGCTAGCACATTATTTATCTAAAAGAAACGTATCCTATATGAGATTAATCAGATATATTCAAAATAAACATACTATTACAAATTATATCTGCACAAAATGACGCAAATTCATGCACAAGTGAACTTGAACTATTACGTGCCATTCATTCAGAACTAATCATGTTGTGGACGTGCTCTTCCTGGAGCAACGCAACACGGCAACTAAACCCAAATAATTCACAATGTTTTATTACAATATTGTTCTCTTTATAATGTTATGTAATATTACAGTCCCAATAGTCATTATTAGTCGTGCACTGCCGTTTGAGCTGCGCGCGCTGAAGCTGACGATTTACTACAGAGTTCATTCTTAACCAAATGCATCCAATGCGAGATAAATCAGATATAGATAGGCATACACAAAATAAACAGTATTACAACTTACATTTGCACAAAACAAAAGGCTGCGAATGCACACGTAAACTTATAGTCATGATGAAGGTGTAAAATGGTCCCAAACATAAGTCCGGCGCGCTCGCTTTACATGTTTCGCGGTTGAGCAGCACGCACGCGCATGAAGACCTGCTTAATCGATGATCGATAAGTTGTATCGATTAAATGTATTATCGACAATTAATCGATCGTCGATTAATCGTTGACATCCCTATACCATACTGTAATATATATATATATATATATATATATATATATATATATATATATATATATATATATATATATATATATATATATAAAAAAGGGATTATCATAAAAACCGGTGGTTGTGTGGAGTATTTTTTTAGGAAGTGAAGTAAAAAAAAAAAAAAAAAAAAAAAAAAAAAAAAAGAACTAGTACTATAGTAAAAATCAATCAACCCATTAAGCTGGTTTAAATAAACACCCCAATTTGATGGGTAAAATTAACCCAACATGTGTTCTGTCCTATATTTACCCAGCCCTTGGGTTGAAATTTGAAAACAATCCAAATTGGGCTGTTTTTAACCCAGTGTTGTTTAGAGTGTAGTTAATGCACTAACTAACATTAACAATGAGCAATAATTAAAATACAGCTGTTCATTGTTAGTTCATGTGAGCTCAGGTCCATTAAAATAATATTAACAGATACAACTTTAGACTTTTATATTGTATCAGTAAATGCTGAAATTAACATTAAGACTATTTTTCAATGTTAGCTCATGGTAACTAATGTAGTTAAAGGGGTCATGACAAATCAGATTCGCCATAATAGAGGTCTTTGTACCGTTCAATCATCCTGCAATTTTCAAAGCTTAAAACATCCTCCTCATTATAAACAAAGCGTTTATTTGATCAATCTAAAAAAAAAAAAAAACGGCTTGTTTGAATATGGTGGCAAATATATTTGCATATGCCCGCCTCCAGAGCAAGACATCAACCAATAGTTTCACATCATCACATCATAGGCCCCGCCCACTGGCATTCAGTCGCTTAACGGCTGACACTTGCCTACACGATGCGAGCGTCACGTCAAAAGCAAACAGAAGCCATTACGATGACTGACAGTTTACAGATGTGTGTTCAGTTTCTGACGTACTCAACGCTCTAGTCTGGCGCCAAACTGGAAGAGTGAAAGAACGTTTGCTTTGACGCGTCCATTTTAAACAGCTGGTTTGAATCTCTGTGCAGACTTCAGAGGATCCAGCGTCGGAAACAAGAGGATGCTTTATTTGAGTGGCGTCCAGAATCACATTGGAGGATTATATGTTTGTTCGGAGCATTTTGTTTAGTGAGTGTTAATACTGTTTCCTATGACGTCCGTCAATCATAACAGTGGGCGTTTACTGACCAGCCTTAAAGGAGCCGCGCCTTAAAAACTGATCATTTCAGACAGAGGCTCAGAACGAGGGTTAAAAAAAAAAAAAAATTGTTTGGGGGTTTTTTTGTACAAAAACTTGAACATTATTAGTACATCTCAAAGAACATTAAAATAAAAAATAAAAAAATCCATGCATCATCCCTTTAACTAATGTTAACAAATGGAAACCTAATTGTAAACTGTTACCAATATATTATTATTAAATGATATCTCAGCAGTGGTGTCTGTTTCCCATTCACCTTCTTTACGTGTCAAATGAGTTTTACATATTCATTGAATGGCTTTAGAATCTCTTAATTCACAACAGAATGGGATTGATGGAAATACGGGATTCGGGAACAACACGCACAATGGCAGTGATCCGGAATGGTTTAGCAGAATGAATGAATTATAAACGATACTGGGCTATTAGCGGCCGCCACCTGCCTCTTTGATCTGGCCGGCATTACCACATTTCAGATGCAGCAGATCTGTGTTACACAAACACACTCTCAGTATATAACATGCATCATGTGTCTGAGTATTAATGGGTCTTCTCGTCTAAACTCACATCTGTATTCCTGCTTCCCATATTCCTGTAAAAATTCATAATTTCAATATAAATATATTATATATTAATAATATCTATATTTATTGTTATATTGATGTATATAATTAATTATAAAAAAAAAAATTGTGCTCATTCGGTAAAAACCAGTGTGTAAAATATGCTTTAATAATGTTTTACTAGATTTTTTCCTTTAGATTTTTACTAGAATCTAGATTTTACTTCTTGCTGTTAATATCTGGTTTCTAGCCACCTATTTTTATGCGCATTTTGAGATATCGCATTAAAAAAATATGCATAAATTCAAAAAATGAGCATAAATAAAACGTATGCACTCAATTGATGCGGGTAAATGTGTTATCCGATAAGAAAATATGCCCATAAACTACGATGGAAACACATTTACTGAACAAACTCCTCGATGAGGAAATTATATCTTTTTACTTATCTTTTTATGCATTTTGATTCTGATATCCTCTTTTTTTCCTAGATTCTGCCCATTTTCCTCCACTTGTTACCACTGTTTTTTTGCCGCCGCGATGTGTGCGCAACTGCAAGTGACGTAACTGTGACGTCTGCTCACAAACGCTCTACTGAGTTTCATTTATATATGAAAAAAGACCAACAGTGGCTTCTCCTACTTCACTTTTCTTAGTGATATTTGGCGACAGTTTATCAGGAAGTGATGATTTTGTTCTCATCGACTATTCAACTTCGAATGTTCACAATTTGGATGAAAACATAGCTAATGATTATAAATATTGAGATAATGGCTCATTATTTAGCAAATCAATAAACCTTTAAGACATTTAAAATCAAAACAGTATTATGAAACGGATAGTTCCAGTCCTTGATTCTGATTGGTTGAGCCGCTTTCGAAGCCGTTGTAAATTACTCGACAAACACACGCCTGTGACCGCGTTACATTAGCGTTACTGCGCAACTGCCGTTTGTGATTCTGTGTTGCTGCATGTGTTGCTTAGCAACCTCTTTGGAACTACATTGTTTGGCGGAGGAATAAATGTGTTATAACGTTACATTTTTTGTTGCTGGTGTTTATTTTATGAATACAATTAATATTCAAATTAATATTTTACGGAGTAACCGTTTTATAAAAGCAATAAGCCCCTTGAAGCCGTGTTTTACAGTGGATTTAGAAGAGATAAGGGGGTTTAACTCCGCTCCGCGTCGAGTCTAACAACGCCCGAGCTGTTCTAAACTCACTGTAAAACACACTTTCAAGGGGCTTATTGCTTTATTTTATAATAGTCTTAATTTGACTGTGTACATTCATTTTTCAACAGCATTATAACCATAATTTGTGGAATTCTACTCTTTTATGTGTGTGTGTGCTGTAACATCAGCGGCTGAAGCTCAATCTGAATGTAATCTCTCACCTGTGTGTAGTCGGGTTTGACCGGGGGGTTTTCCCGTAGCTCGGGTTCTGTGTACTCATTGTTGACGTAGTAGCCGATGCGAATGAATTCCTGTCCCCGATAGGTACATGTGATCAGCACTACGGTCACGCCCACCGCATCACTCTCAGGGATCAGCCCAGTGTTTGGAGCGTCCGCCTGTCAATCACGTCAAGAGAGAGAGAGAAACACGACCTTCACTCTGATGCCCTCATTAAATAACATGATATCTACAAACGCCCCTTTGTTTAAGGTTGCAAAGTTTACAGAAACTGTCCAGAATTTTCTGAAACTTTCCAGGATTTTTGGGAAAGTTTCTGGAAATTTACCAGAAATGTTCAGCCCCCTTTTCAACCCTAAAAGACTAATCTGAGTAGATTATAATTATGCATTCAACTGTTTCCAAAAGATCAATACAGTACACACTGAAAATAACCAGGGGTGTAATGATACCCTCATGTCACAATTCGATACATATCACGATACCATATTATTGCGATACTCCAAGACATATGATACAAGGTTAACAAAAAGTGTACTGTTGTTTAAAATACTAAATTTGGTTTTACATTGTGTGTGTAAATGAATAGGCTTGGACTTGGTGCTGGAAACCCAATGCACAGAATAATTTTATACGAATATTCTTGCGCACTGACTAGATAAATTTAAAATAATGTATACTTTTTACTGGTAACATAAGACATTTGGCATTATCAGGACCCACATATATTCCCCTATTGCATTATTATACATTATATTCAACATTATATATAGCAGTTTAATGTAGTACTGACACTAAAACTCCGTAAACTTGAATTTTTTCACACAGTAATTTTCATTTTGGGGCGAACTATACACAATACATGTTGATGCATTTTTGTATTGTGATATATTGTGACACGATATATTGTAACATCCCTAAAAATAACAGAAAATAACCTGTGTATTCGGTAAGATAAACTTGTCCGATAGTCTTATCACATACAAAGCACAACCTCACTGACTTCTTAGGGACTCATCTAGGCATGGATATGGACAGTTGAATTGACATATTAATGTTGGCCAACAACTAGCCTATCTTTAATTGAAATTGGTCAAATGTTTCATCGTTTAGCACTTTTTTGGAACTGAGACTAATCTCAAAATTCCTCTTTAATCCAATTTGTGCACTTTACTGCAAATTCACATTGTATTTTCTCAATGCATCTCTAGGTGGCAGTGAGTGCACTGCAATTTATTTACCAAGTAGGTATAATTATATGGCTTAGAGCTGAGATGGAAGATGATCAAACTGCACTGAACCAGGAAGAAGTATTTCAGCCCACCTGAAACACAAACATGTGTCTTCCTGCAGGAACCGGGCCGACCAGAACCGAGTCCAGAACCTGGTCGTACTCCTCGCTCTCTGCAGAGCCCACGTAGATGATCTTCCACTCTAGATCTGAGAGAAACAGAGGGATAAGCTATTATAAATATTCAAATCTCACATTTGCACAAGGTCTTTCCAATACAATGAACTCAAGAGAGGATGTTCAGTGGTAAAAAAACCAAAAAACAGCTGCAAGCAAATAGAGCATTTAGTGCAAAATTACCACAAGGATGTGAGTTTGCATGCTTGACGAATTCGACAACCTTTGTGGTCATTATATTTGTATTTAGTGTTTTATATTTAGTTATGATATCAGGAGTATTATTTGAGGTTTAGCATTTGTATAACAAAATTTCTTACCCTAATGTTAACCACAAACCTTATCTCACTTATCAAAAAACTGCTATTCTTAAAAGGTGAATTGGCCTTCAGGGTTTGGCCTACAAATTGATGCCAACAACTTTTAATGAGCATTTTATTTGGCCATTCACGGTTTAGTTGGTGGCTATAACTGAAAACAATTGTTTCCTTCTCTTTTATGTGAAAAAATGTGTGGAAACATGCCCAGTGTTTCTCTTTTTTAACTATGATAATGCAAATGTTGAGAAAAAGTAAAAATGTCCAGAAGGCCTAACTAAAATTGAAAACAAATTAAAAAAAAAAGACACTAAATAAATCCTGCACAATATTTTGATTGTACGTGCAACAAATACAAACTTGTACCGAATATAATGGCATAATAACATGACATTATACTTATATATATGTATACATAGATAAATAATAAAACGGATTAGGTATCACTGTAGTGCCCAACCAAATTTTTTTTGTATAATTTACAAGTCTGGGATTGAAAAATGTTTTCAAACTCTACAAGACTAGCGTTTAAGTGTACATTTTAGCATATGGATATACAATTTACCAAACAAATTAAAGAGGCTAACTAACAACTTGAGTCTTCGCTTATTCGTGTTTATAAAATAAAACAAATGTATTTCAGTAACATAACCGAATTTAACATTTCCAGGACACGAATCATAACTCGCAAATCTTCATAGCGTTTCCCGACACGTGACGTCATAACTTCCAACCAATCAAAGCCAGCACAAATACACCGGTCCACAATCAGACCAATCAGCGAAGGAGGGGCGGCCTCGCGCTGTCATCGAACTCCCCGCCGGCGCCAAAATATTAAGCGCGTGAACATTAACAACTGACAATAAGACTTTTCCCGCGTAAAAATCACCATGACTATTCGAATTATTCGCGCTGTTTAAGGAATAATGATTCTGCAAAAAAATGCATAGTATTCGACTATGTAACACAGTAATTACCAAGTTCGTGTTTAAATAGTGTTAATTTGTGAAATCTCTCACCTTCAGGTAGGTCCTCCATGCATTCAAACGTGATCTCGAACTGAAACGGGTTTCCAAAAGGACTGGGGTTATCTAGAACAGCCACGTTTAGCACCTGCACTTTGGCCATAATGGTTCACACAGGGTCTGATCCACAGAAATCGGCCTTGTGTTTACGGAAGAGATCCTCTTAAAAACTGCCCGAATCACTGGACGTCTGAGGTAAATCCAGCGGGAGTGTGAAAGCAGAGTCAAGACGATTCTTTACACAAAGGACCTCAACTGTAGCAGGTGAAGAAGCAGGGTTTTCACTTGGTGGGGTTATTAGTTGTCTTCTAAACTAATCAGACGGTCGCCATACATCCATTTTTACTTATTGCTGGAACATCTTGAAGAACATATCATTTAGTGCAGGATTAGCATGAGCATGGTTTAAAATAACCAAATGAAAGAATCAAAATCCGTCCTTTCCCAAGGATCCTGAGGGAAAAAAACGTCTCTAGATGCAGCAAAGACACTGAATGACAGAAGCAAGTGCTGTGGATCTGATGTCTTTTTCTTCTTCTTCCTCTCTGATCACTTTAGTGGGATAAATCTGCTCTTTATTGCGCCCTGCTGGACCGGAGGAAATCTCTACAGCACAATAAAGCAGATCCTACACAATAATTCAATATGAAATAAAAACAAAAATGCGGTGATAATCGGCAAGTGACCATTTTATTAGAACAGAAGCGATTCAAAACGTTTCGCAGACACTCAATATCCGAATAATAGGGTGAATCGGCAATTTACCTTCTGTAAAGTGATATTTACCTCAACATTTCTGACTAACAAAGGAGGCTCATCACGATAACAGCTAGGATATGGTCATATGCTTGTAATGGAGCAACACATCAGATAAAGTGCATCATTTCACATGAAAACAGTTCATGATGAAATAAACTGACAGTTCTGAAAGACAGGAATCTTAAAAATGAATCATGTGATCAAAATAAGATTGAATCCATAAGATAATAGAAGTAAAAGCATGACGAGACTGCATGAAACCTATTTCTCACAAATACATTTTATCTTCCTTGAACAGTGGAGATCATTCCAGTTGTTCACCGGGTCTCTTCCAGGATCCAGTTCAATGCAGTTCTCATCAAGACTGTTCGGCTCATTGTTATCCCAAAACCTGAATAAAATGTGTCAGAATTATTAAGAAATGTTTAATTATTCGTTTTAACCATTTAACATATGACAAAGCATCACAAGCAATTCATGTCCTAAACTTGTACAGAAGATGAACCAGAAGTGAAAGAGCAGAGAAGAAGAGTATAATACATTTTATGATGACTAAAACTAATAAGCAGTGGTTTTATGCAAGTGTTTTAAGTCTTACCCTTGATTCAGTGGTGAATTGTCCACCCATGTCAAGTTGCCCTTGTTCTCGTCAGACAAACCAATCCACACTCTCTCCTTCATGAATGAAGATATGGACGTCTGTGTGTGAATAAAAACAGGAATAAGTTTGATTGCTCTCTCACTCATTGATTAAAGGAGTAGATTTAGACTTTAAAATGAAAATTAGCCCATGATTTACTCACCCTCAAGCCCATCCTAGGTGTATATGAGTGACTTTCTTCTTTCAGACAAATACAGTCGGAGTTATATTAAGTTGCGCTTTAGGCGTAAGTAGAGTATGTTCGTTTGGCCGGAAGCTAGAATTTTCCTTTGTAACATGTTAAATATGAATATTTTTCGTACACAAATTCACAAAAAAAAGTCCTTTATTAACCCCCCAGAGCAGTGTGGAGCACTTTTATGATGGATGGATTCACTTTTTTTAAGCTTCAAACTGTTGGTTGCAATGCACTACCATAAAGCTTGGAAGAGCCAGGACATTTTTTTATCATAACTCTGATTGTATTCGTCGGAAAGAAGAAAGTCATATACACCTAGCTTGAGGGTGAGTAAATCATGGGCTAATTTTCATTTTAAAGTAAACTACTCCTTTAACAGACACTCACACAATCTCACCTGCTTCTCTTCAGTGTTGATGATGACCAGATCAGCTCCTCGATCTCTGCAGTACTGCCTGCTCTCAGACCAGTTCATCTCCTCGTAGGACATGAAAAAAAAAACTGGACCACACAGATTTTTGTACGTAAACACTTTTCAAACCTGTATCCTAAAAGAAACCACTTGCACAAAAACTGATTTGTTCTGACCTTGTCCAGAATCTTTCTTCAGTTTCTTGTTGGTCGCTTCTAAATCTGTGATGGTGATGTGCTGCAGTGTGATGAAGACCAGCAGAAGAACACAAATGAGCCCGAGACACACTGTCATCAACACCAAACACCTGCGTCCTCCTGACAAACAGAGACAAAACACACACATATCAGTTAACAACAATTCACTTAGAATTCATATTATTAGAAATATAGGCTCAAATAAATCCACCTTTATCTTTAGACAATACACAGGCCTTTTTAACAAAAACTTATTCTTTAATAATCATAGCGGAATATCTACAGTTAAATATGCAACTTCATGTTAATAAATGCAGAATTATGGACACGTTGTTCTTTGAAAAAAAAAGATTCCTCAAAAGTTAACAACATTTCTTCTTCAAATGAAACTTTCTACTTACTGCACTTTCCATCTTTTCCTTCGTCCTGGCTGTGATTCTGTGTTCGAGGTCCAGTTGTGTCCTTAATATCATAATTTTTAACATTTTCATAAATGTCCTCTAATTCCATTATTCACTCTTATGTCTGACAGCAAGTGTTCACAGATGAGCTGTGGTTGAATGATAGCCATGGTTTCACAAATAAGTGCTAACGCCAAAAAGGAATACAGGAAGTGACTTCTCTGACAAAACGGGTTACAAAATTATGATGAAGAAGTGGTGACAGATGATGTAATCACTGGTGTTTTAATCCTAACCATTTTTTCTCCTTTGAAGCGATAACGATCAGCATGCTTAATGTGAACGTGCACTTCAGAACAAATGAGAACCATGACGGTAAAGTTTGCAGATCTGTGTCTGAGAAAGATTATCAAACTCTTAAACAGGTCTCTCTTTCTCTCTCTTCTGTGATGGGGATGTTTTCTGGGTCTGTCCAAATACCCACACTTGCGGTCTTGGTCACTTGAGAGCGTGTGCACATGACGGGAAGTAAGTGTGCAAGACTGTCCATAGCGCAATACACTTCACGCACACTAAATCCACGCCATCTCTAAGGCTCTGTCCCAAATGAAACCCCAATCCCTCGGCCAAAAGTCCACACTATAGCGACGTAATGCCGCTTTTGAAAGTCGTGTACTGAAGGAAAGAAGAGAACAGGTAATGCTGTTTGTGGAGTTGTTTAATCCTCCTCTGCTGAGATTTTCAGAGATTTAAATGTAGTTCTTGTGTTTCTGCTCGTCTCTTTTTCTGTTCAATTCTGTTCAATTCTGTATATTGACTGCAGATAAAGTACTAATATGGTCATACTTCCTGGTTCTGGTAAGAACTCGAGCTGCTGCGTTTTAGACAGAGGTGGAAAGTCCAGGGGTCAGAAAGTAAAAGTCCTGCCATATGTTTATTCCACCCATGAACTCACACAGCAAACACTCCAGTGTTAACTCTCCTGGAGTTTATTTGGCTCCAGACTCAAGAGTGTTAAAGTTAATGAGATAATTTAGTGATTGATTGAGTGATGATTGAGCATTATTGAAGACACCTGATGTTAACAAGCAGAATCACCAAAGGAGAAAATCGGGTTTTTTAAAGTTACCATTATGGTGGTCAGTGTTGGCTTTAGTTGGGCTCTTGACCCTTAAAGGGATAGTTCGACAAAAAATGATATTTAAGCCATGATTTACTCACCCTCAAGCCCTTCGAGATGCATATGTCAATCTTTTTTTCAGACGAACACATTTTCAGTTATTTTAGAAAATGTCTTAGATCTTTCAGTGGTTATAATGTGAAGCAATGGGGTCCAGCTGCTCCAAGATCGAAAATGTGCATGCATCCTTCACAAAAGTAATCCATCCGGCTCCAGGGGGATAAACGAAGGCCTTCTGAGGGTAATCTGTGTAAAGTGTAATTTACTGTAAAAATGCACTAAAATTCGAGTTAACTAATTACACTTGCAGAAACAGATTGCCTTAAATTGACCAACTGTCATTTAAATGTATTAACTAAAATGTATAAATCATTAACAACGTGAACAAAGTATTGCTGTGAACTTCTTTAATTTGTAACCACAAAGAAACTTTGGTAAATAAAGAGATTTCCACTGGATCAGCAACTACACAGTCACTGCCTTTTAAATAAAGCAACATGCAGCAAATCATCAATGTTTGTAGATCTTCTCCTGGACTGAAGCACAGGCTCTACTCTTCTGCACAATGGTGACCCACAAACAAGATTTTACAGTAAACTACTGGCAACAGTGTTGCCAGTATATACCTGTTTTATAACTTACAGTTTATTACTGTTAAAATACATTCTGTGGGTGTGTCTTCTTATCTTACACTGTTAACCCTTTCAACCCCACAGGAAAATCCACACTACAAAGAGTAAAAGTAACATTGAGACAGTGTTGCAGTGAGATAATTAAGGGAATATGTAAGTGATTGTTGAGCATTAGTGATGAACACCTGCTGTTAGAACAGAAAATAGAGAAACACAAGAACTACAACTGACTTCCAGCCATTACAAATTATTACACTTATTATTAACCAGTATGACTTTATTTCTGTCATACATCTACAGAAGTTGTTATTGAGATGTTTAATTGAAAATGTTTGGTTTGAAGTTACCATTATAGAGATCAGTGCTTGCTTTAGTTGGGTTGCTGATGCTAAACCATTAGTGTTTCTTTTGCTGCTTTTGTGCAAGTCACACTTGTGCACACACACAGTTTATGAATGATTGCGGTTATGTTGATTATGATGACAAAATCATCATATAGCCTGTTCATTCACTAAGGAGATCATTCTCACTCGTTCAGAATTTAATCCTCAATCAAAAGTGTTACATTAGCACCACTGTGAAACTACAGCAATAAATTACAATGACTCTTTTTTTTTTTTAGCAGATCATGTATAAACAAACAAAACAGAGCTACACTTTCTTTCAGAAACACAGAGATATCACAAATTAGCACATGAATCTCAACAATGGTGGCAATATATATATATTTTTTTTATTCATGCAGCAGTGCATGCTGGGAGTTTTATATTATCCTGGAACCCAGCATGCATTGCGACATGAAACTTTTGATTGTCACCATTGTTGAGATTCATGTGCTGATTGTTGATGTGTGTGTGTGTGTGTGTCTGAGTAAATCAGGAGTTAAAAATGTTTTACAGCACTATATGATTACGATATTCTTCATTGATTACAGAAATATTGATTTCATGTTGTAGATTCAAAGATATATGCTAAATATGAAATACACAACGATTCAAAGAATATTTCAAATGCATCACAAATGCTTAAAACACCTGATGATTTTCCTCTTGGCTCTTTCTTGCCATAACAAATGTGTTTTATAAACTCACTGTTACAGCAGCCAGAGAGAGATGAATGGTAAGAAGTCAAGGGACAAGAGACCAACTAAAGCAAATACTGATCTCCATTATGGTGACAACAAACTTTATTATTAACTAAATCTCTGTTAATTCTCAACAAAAACTTTTGTACATGTATGCAAAAAATAATCGTAAACTGGTTTCACACTCAGTGTTGCTGGAAGTCAGTTGTAGTTCTTGTGTTTCTCTTTTTTCTGTTCTTGTTTCTCTGTCCTTCAGTGATTCTGCTTATCAGGTGTTCATCAGTTTCTCAATTCACTCTCTTCTTTTCATTCACTCTGTCAAGTGGACTATATTAGTGAACTAATGTAGGGAATAGTGAATGAGGGTATAGGGTGTGATTGAGAAAACAGCCTCTGAGTGTCGACTTTGAGCACTGTTCATTTACAGTATATTCCTGTAGGCTAGTTTCTCGAAAACGACAAATATCACCCAGAATGCATTTTTTTACAGTATATTACTGTTTTAATGGAAAATGGTATGATATTGTCAGAATCTGGCCTTTTTTTACAGCAAGGGTTAACAGTGCAGCCAAACAAAATTTAAAGTTAAATATTTAAAGTTAAATTATATACCTTACCGGGTTTTTTTACAGTAAAATACTGGCAACACTGTTGCCAGTAATTTACTGTTAATTGTGCAGTTCTTAACAGTAATCTACAGTATGTTACTGTAAAAATGCACTAAAACTCGAGTTAACTAATTTCACTTGCAGAAACCGACTGCCTTAAATTGACCAACTATCATTTAAATATATTAACTAAAATGTATAATGCATTAATAACGTGAGCAAAGTATTACTGTGAACTTATTTTATTTAAAACCACAACAAAACTTTTGTAAATAAAGAGATTTCCACTGGACCAGCAACTACACAGTCACTGTCTGTTAAAAAAAAGAAAAAGCAAAAAAACATGCAGCAAATCATCAATGTTTGTAGATCTTCTCCTGGACTGAAGCACAGGCTCTACTCTTCAGCACAATGGTGACCCAAAAAACAAGATTTTACAGTAAACCAGTATATACCTGTTTTATAACTTACAGTTTATTACTGTAAAATACATTTTGTGGGTGTGACTTTTTTATCTTACACTGTTAACCCTTTCAACCCCACAGGAAATCCACACTACAAAGAGTAAAAGTAACATTGAGACAGTGTTGCAGTGAGATAATTAAGTGAATATGTAAGTGATTGTTGAGCATTAGTGATGAACACCTGCTGTTAGAACGGAAAATAGAGAAACACAAGAACTACAACTGACTTCCAGCCTTCCAGCCATTACACATTATTACACTTATTATTAACCAGTATGACTTTATTTCTGTCATACATCTACAGAAGTTGTTATTGAGATGTTTCATTGAAAATGTTTGGTTTGAAGTTACCATTATAGAGATCAGTGCTTGCTTTAGTTGGGATGCTGATGCTAAAACATTAGTTTCTGCTTTACTGCGTTGTTGCAAATCACACTTGTGCACATACAGTTTATGTATGATTGCGATTATGATGCTAAAATCATCATAGTGCTTGTTCATTCACTAAGAAATTCATTTTCACTCATTCAGAGTTTACTCCTCGATCAAAAGTGTTTCATTAGCACCACTGTGAAACCACGGCAATTAATTACAATGACTCATTTTTTTTTAACACATCATGCATAACCAGAGAAACACAGAGATATCACAATTTAGCATATGAATCTCAACAATGGTGGCAATATATATATTTTTTTATTCATGCAGCAGTGCATGCTGGGAGTTTTATATTATCCTGGAACCCAGCATGCACTGCTGCATGAAACTTTTGATTGTCACCATTGTTGAGATTCATGTGCTGATTGTTGATGTGTGTGTGTGTCTAAGTCAAGCAGCAGTTACAAATGTTTTAATGTTCTATATGATTATGATATTCTTCAGAAAACTTTATTACAGATATATTGATTTTATGTTGTAGACCTACAGTTATATGCTAAATATGAAATACCCATAAATTCAAAGAATATATGCAGGAAAGATAAGAGAATCAGAGATGTTATCACAAAAGCCAAAAACACCACCGTTTCTTGCCATAACAAATGTGTTTTATAAACTCACTGTCAAAGCAGTCAGAGAGAGATGAATGGTAAGAAGTCCAGGGACAAGAGGAGTAGTATGAAGCCTGCAGCTACAGTCCTGCACCCAGAGTCCCGCATTCTCAGACCCCTCGTTTTTCGAGACAGCGCCTCCTATAAAATTGGATCGGATAAACGTGAAGAACTTATGCCGAAACGTGAGTATATCGTCAATTTTATTTAGCAAATCATACTCATTCGATTTCTTTTTTAATCAAACTACGTTATAGCTCATCAATACACCAACATATGAATAGTCCATTTAATATTTGTAAAGATAGTCTGTAACAAAATTTGAGCCGTTAATGTATGTTTTTTCGCCTTTTTTGCCCGAAAATATTTTGATAGCTAACGTTAGCCTTTAACCTTGGACTTTTTGTAGACAAGCCATTGTAAAAATTGGATTAAAATTAGTTGACAATGACATTAAAGTAGACCAATTAAATACATTAAGTGTGTTAATATCAAAGAATGTCATCATTAATTATTTAATCAAATTTACCGTTTGACCTTTTTTTTTTAATTACCGGACCTTTTCTCCTAAAACTATAAATTGAATTAACGTTAATTAATGCCGGAGCAATTATTTTACTTTATATAATTTATGTAGACTACTTAAATTAGTTCTTATAAAACGTAAGTATTAAAATGAATCAATATTAATTTAACTGTGATATGAGGTTGTTGCCAGCCATTTACAACTCATACAATTGCCTAATAATCAAATTTACCATGCCTTCACTATGTATTAACAATATTTTTGACAATGGCATTCATCTTTTATTTTAGTGAAGTCGAGGAATTTGACAGAGCGTTTGCAAAAAGAAGGAAAAAAGAAGGAACATTCGCCTGCCAGAAAGTAATTATTTTACCTTATGCATTTACATTACATTTATTCATTTATTCATTTATCCAAAGCGACTTATAAATGAGGAGTTTTTTTTAATGCAATTGAAGACGAAAAGTAAAGTCACTAACACAATTCTTTCTTCCTTTTTTCTTTGCTTTGTCCTGTTTACAGCAAGATGATGTTTAGGTGATCGTTAAATAAAGTACATAATTGTTTATTATTGCTGTTTTGTCTATTCTTATTTGAGTTTTGCTTTGCATTCAAAATATCAAAAAACAAGTTTTGTAATGTTAGCATGGTATAATGTTAATTGGACCATTACAAGGTTGAACTGAAAGAAAATTTGGAATTTGAATAAAAAAAAAACATTGTAGCAATATAATATCACATAATATTTTTCAGAAGATAGTTCATTCTGTAGGCTAATTGTATCCCTTCCATCAGTAATTTTCTTTCAATTACACCCACGCTCAAAAAATAACTACTGGGTAATTTGTTAGTCAGAGAACACAATGAGTTTTTTGTCACATGCATTAAACAGGGAACGCAAATATTTATTTGGATAACTTTAATATTGCAAATATTACTTTAAATATTGCATCCTATTGTTTTCAATGGCATTTGGATAATGGTGTTATACGATCTTCTGAATAGCAGGAGGCGCTGTCTCGAAAAACGAGGGGTCTTAGAATGCAGGACTCTGGGTGCAGGACTATAGCTGCAGGAGGCTCCGAGTCTACAGCTTCATGAGATTGGACAAGAGACCAACTAAAGCAAATACTGATCTCCATTATGGTGACAGCAAACTTTATTATAAACTAAACCTCTGTTAATTCTCAACAAGAACTTTTGTACATGTATGAAAGAAATAATGTTAAACTGGTTTGTAAACTGGTTTCACACTCAGTGTTGCTGGAAGTCAGTTGTAGTTTTTGTGTTTCTCTTTTTTCTGTTCTTGTTTCTCTGTCCTTCAGTGATTCTGCTTATCAGGTGTTCATCAGTGTCTCAATTCACTCACTTCTTTTCATTCTCTCTGTCAAGGGGACTATATTAGTGAACTAATGTAGGGAATAGTGAATGAGGGTATAGGGTGTGATTGGGAAACCAGCCTCTGAGTGTCGATTTTGAGCGCTGTTAATTCACAGTATATTCCTGTAGGCTATTTTTGTTTTCTACAGTATATTACTGTTTTAATGGAAAATGGTATGATACTGTCTGAATTACGCCTTTTTTTACAGCAAGGGTTAACAGTGTAGTCTAGGCTAGCCTGGTGCAAACTTAACCCGGATAATATAAGCAGGGATGTAGTGGAGGCTAAACGCACGTAAACGCCGTTTACGCACCTCCCAAAATTCGGAAATAGCGTTTGCCCACCTCCAAAGTGCGTTTATCCACCTCTACATTGCGTTTATCCACCTCTACATTGCGTTTATCCACCTCTAAATTTCACGCTATTTGAGCGGACTTTGCTTTCCCAGAGCGTGATTGCCGATCGGCACATGATTCGAGCATTTGGGCCGTTAACTACAGAGCAGAACGCGCAGAACGCAAACACGGAGCAGAGAGCGCAGCGCGCGACACACACACACACACACACACACACACACACACACACACACACACAAACACGGAACAAAGAGAACGGCGCACATACATAGCAGAAAACACACGCTCGTGAAGTTACTAAACAAGCTGCGCGAGAATGAAACTTGATCGCAGCCGCAACAGGAAATCATTAAAACGATGCAAAAAAAGAGATTTTTTTAATTTTTATATTTATAAGTTTATATTTTTATTCATTACAGGCAGCTGGTTTAATGTAGGGAGCATGTCAAAACCCAACTGTACAAGAGATTCAGAGAGAATCAAGCCTGCACCAGGATAAAGACTTTCCCTCTACAGGGAAACAATGATCCACATTTTTCTGATAGACCAAACAACTAATCAATTAATCGAGGAAATATTCAACAGATTAATCAACTATGAAAATAATCCCAAATCCCTAATCATTATGCACAAGTGCATTGCATTGGAAGCCCTGGATATAAGCCTCCCTCTCGATCTCTCTTAAATATTTTTGTTCTCTCTGTTTTGTCATTTAGTAAACTTTATAGATTTCAACCATATTATTCCTTTTTGAGTCTCTTTAACAAGAACTTAGATTAATGCATGAATTAAATAGTGATTGTGTGACCTATGATGAGGGAACAACCAGTGATACCCTTGGTAGTACCATCAAATAATAGCCTATAGCGATGTCATCAGGATACACATACCGGTAGGCAGTGGCCCACCTTACCGGGGGTGACCACGTCGTGGCCCACCTTACCGGGGGTGACCACGTCGTGGCCCACCTTACCGGGTGACCACGTCGTGGCCCACCTTACCGGGTGACCACGTCGTGGCTCACCTTACCGGGTGACCACGTCGTGGTCCACCAGAATTTATAGTTTACCCACCTCTTTTTTTACCACTACACCACTGAATATAAGGGAACAAGCCAGTCTTTTCAAAATCTTGCCGTCATGTAGAATAGCAAGGAGGGACAACGACTGAAGACATTATTTACTTACATGGTGTCAGTCCAAATCAGAGCTGTAGAGATGCACACACTGCACAGGCACCAATCGCTAGTCTCATCGACGCCTCAAACGTCATGTAATACCCTTCCTCAATCCACGCTTTATCAATTTCTCACGATTTAATAAGCGATGTTTATTGTCAGAAAAGAAAAAGAGAGAACGATGTCCCCATCACTGTGTTTGTGTGGGCTATGCCACCCAATTGAATCAGCAGTGGAGAGTATGTGCTGCCGTGAGGTGAACGCGTTTTGGAGTTTAGTGTTTACAGGTGTATATGCATGGAAGTTTATATGTATGTGCGAGTGTTTATAGGTGTGTCTGCGTGCAGCGAGTGTATATGTATGTGCGAGTGTTTATAGGTGTGTCTGCGTGCAGCGAGTGTATATGTATGTGCAAGTTATTCACAAGTGTATATGAATTCATTACTAACAAAATATGTATTGGTATGGATTTCATATTAGTGTGCACGTGTATTTCATATGTATTTTGAACATCCAATAGTATACATGTATATGCGAGTAATTTATAGGTGTGTATATGCACGTGTGTATGTATGTATTGATAAGCGAAGTTTCATTTAAATCCTACGTGGTGCCTCATACCTTGAAGTCAGCACACACGAGTATGTTTACAGTTGAGTTATTTTATCCATATTTTAGCTTTCAAAGAAATACAACATTGAAGAGTACCATACTTAATGCATGAGTAATTACATTTAGCTGCTAGCGTACTATTGACTATGCCGGTAACTCTATTACTGTACGTTCACACCGCCGCCGGCGAGAGCGGCAAAGTTCGCTCTCGCCGCCCTGCCACCGACGCCGTAGAAAGATTCGGGGAGGCTCTGACGCTCTGACGTAGATTAGAATGTGTGATTTTTTTCCTCTCAGGCGGAGGACTTCTACATTCCGATTGGTTGCCGCTGGTTGCCGCCGAACCGCGTCATAGCTTATTACCATAAAGTTGACTTGTTTTCAACTCCTCCGCTCTCACCGTCCAAGACGCGACACACCGCCCTCGCCGGAGCTCGCCGGTTAGTGAGTTCCTCTTATGACGTCACGCCCCATCTAGTGGAAGAGAGCGGGAGCGGTTAAAACCACTGTTAAAAGTGCCAACTTTTCATATTATATTCAGCATTTTGGTATAAAAAACAATGGTGGGCAGTTCTTATCTTTATGTTTAATAAACACATTGCATTATCTTCGTGAAAAATGTAACCTGCAATTTACACTTTAAAGGTCAACTGCCCAACTAAATCAAACATTGATCTCCGTAATGGTGACTAAAATTGTGATTTTTCTGCTTCAGTGATTCTGCTTGTTAACATCAGGTGTCTTCAATAATGGTCAATCATCACTCAATCAATCACTTAATTAGCTCATTAACTTCAACACTCTTGAGTGTTAATTTAACACTCATATTTGAACACTTTAACACTCTTGAGTTTGGAGCCAAATAAACTCCCAGGTCATTTAACACTGGAGTTTTTGCTGTGCAGCTGATTTCACTAATTAGTTCTCTCTCCTGGCTGAATTAGCAAATCCAGGTGATTGGAACAAAATACTGAGGAGGACTTTTACTTTCTGAACCTGGACTTTCCACCTCTGGTTTTGGACCAGCTGTAGTTTGTTTATTAAGCGTGCAGGGCAACCACCCAGAGTAGAGCATTACAATAATCTAGCCTTGAGGTCATGACCGCATGAACCAATTGTTCCGCATTTGTCAATGAGAGCATATGGCGTAATGATGGAAGATGGGCGCCGCGGACAGACGCCGAAAGGCGCCGCCGGTGTGTGTACTCTCATAGAGCAGTGGTTCCCAATTCCAGTCCTCGTGACCCACTGCTCTGCACATTTTGTATGTCTCCCTTATTTAACACACCTGAACCAGATCATCAGCTCATTAGGAGAGACTCCATGAACTGAACTGAGTGTGCCAGATAAGAGAGACCTAAATGTGCAGAGCAGTGGGTCACGAGGACTGGAATTGGGAACCACTGTCATAGAGAATAATGTGTTCGAATTTAAAAGACGTGGTGTGCGACCCCCTTCAGGACCGTGTTCAAAATCCTGCCGCGCCACAGAGCGCCATTTACATAGTTTTATATTAAATTTACATTTATGTGTCTCAAATCGTAGTTAATGTATATATGGACTTCACCCTGTGCTGCAATATACATTTAGTTTTATGTATTACTTAGAGAAATCAGAAAATTGCTGATGTTATCGGATTTTCAGGTGAGAGTTGTCCTAGACATGGCGCTGAGCTGCGCGTCCTGTGTGCGACTCCCTTGATGCAGAATTTCAACGGCATCAACATCTATTCCATGTGATAATATTAGATCTAGAGTATGATTACGACAATGAGTAGGTCCTGACACGTGTTGTCTAACTCCAATTGAGTTTACAATGTCTTTAAATGCCAATCCCAATGCATCTTTTTCATTATCTATGTGTATATTAAAATCACACTGTAAAAATGAATACACTATATCTAATCAATAAAATTGTGGCAACAGATTACAAGCAATATTATTAATTAAATTTAACAAATTAGAATTGAGTAATAATTAATCAAATTAATTCCTTAAAAGGTAACCATTTAAAATGAGTAAAATTTACACACACAAAAAAAAAATTAAACAAATTTTTTTTTTGCCAACATTGAAGGCACCTGATGTTAACAAGAAGAATCACTGAAGGAGAAAACCATAATTTTAAGTCACCATTATGGTGATCAGTGTGTGTTTTAGTTGGGCTCTTGACCCTTAAATCATTGACTTTAGATTTTGTTTGGCTGCTGTACATGAGTTATAACAGACAGATGAACAAAGAGAAAAGGTGATCTGATGGTGTTGGTTGTGTTTTTACATAATCATCATTTCACAATCATTTGACCTGAACTCCTATAGAGCCTAATTTACTTGGGAACCTAATTTACCAATTTAGGTTTTTAATTATAGCAGCACTGTTCTGGCACAGCATAATATTTTGAACTTTTACAATGTAATCCAAAGATTTCTTGAATGTGTCTCATATACAAAAAATATTTTATTTCGTTTTAGTTTTTAGACACACAGACATCAATAATCAGCCTGTGAATCTCAACAATGGTGACAATTATAAAGCATGTTGCAGTGCATTCTGGGTGCCACCAATCAAAACTCATTCATGGCTCCCATCATGCATTGCTGCATGAATAAATAATGAGCTTATGACCAGAGGTGATCTGTTTGTCACCATTGCTGAGATTCATACTTGAATTCTTGATGTCTGTGTGTGCCTACATAAAAAGCTTTTTTTTATTGATTTGATCATATGGATTTCATTGAAAAGGCTAAAAATATGATGCTGTACAAGGAAAGAGCTGCTATAATTAATAAAGTAAACCTAACTCTATATGAGTTCAGTGATTCAGGTTAAATGATTGTGAAATAATTATGTTAAAACACAACCAACACCATCAGATCAACCTTTTTTCTTTGTTCATCTGGCTATTATAACACATACACCGATCACCATAATGGTGACTTAAAAAAATTATTGAATTTTTGAAAACACCTGATGTTAACAAGCAAAATCACTGAAGGAGAAAAGCTTAAAATTTAAGCCACCATTATGGTGATCAGTACCAGCTTTAGTTGGGCTCTTGGCCCTTAAACTAGTGATGGGCAAATGAAGGTTTGATGAAGCACTGAACCACTTAGAAGAATTGTTTTGAAAATGAGGTCATCACTTAAAGCTTCAATAATAGCGATCTCGCCTGGTGAAGTGCCAAGGCTGCATCTAAATTACCCCGGCTAGATAGCGGACAGAAGGCTTAAAGACGAGTATAGTAAATCTAGAGAGCACGCACGCATGCGCATACACACACACACACACACACAGTGCACACGTATACTAAGAATGGGATATCATTCTTATAACAAATAAAGATTGATGAATTTGTGTATTGTGTTATTGGGTATTGGGGAGAGAGTGCTTGGGGAAACAGAGGCTGCATTGCTTTCCTTATATTACCTAATACATACAACACATTCCTTCCTCTCATCCAAATGGCCCCATCATCCACATATAGTGCTGATTTGATGCATCCATCTGATTTTGAAAAAATATCATTTATCATTATGTTGAACAGTACCGGGCTAATTGCACTCCCCTGGGGAATACCATTGTCTATGTAGGATTGAAAATAATCCAAAATATTTTAAATGAAAAAAGATATTTGCTTGACTGTTTTTCTACCCCCTCTTTCTACCACAATGACCATTTGGAGTTCCTAAGGCACAGAGGGGCTGATAGTGATCTCGGCTTGCAGGCCAAATGTTTGTATTTTGGGGGTAGATGAATTTCACACCTTTAGTACAGTGGTGGAAGTGTAATTATCTGATTGGTCAGTTTGAATGTCTCACATTTGGGTTTTAGTCACATGGTCAAGGAAAGGATAAAACAAGATTGAAACTGTTGCTCTGGCTCTTTGATGCTCTGGCTATCTTCTTCTCTGGGTCCCTTTCTTGGGGGCTCTCTCTCTCTCTCTCTCTCTTTCTCTCTCTCTCTCTCTCTCTCTCAGGTAACATTTGTCATATATGCTGGGTACAATTAATAATATAAGTTATCATCATCTCATACATCTATTTTGTAACTATTTTAAGTGTAACCATAACCATAATTTGTCATTAAACCTTTTCAATTGCAACTAATGTGCTAACTAGTTTTGATTTGATATTGACTTTGAAGTGCTACATATTGCAATACAATATTGTCACTATCTATAGCAACCCTCTCCCACAAATATTAAGCTATTGTAACTGCACTTATTTCCGTCGTTGGTATAAGTGGCAGTGGGTGGTTAAAGACTAGAAATGTGCAGTTTTCTACCATCTTGCCAATAACGTTTCTTTAGTCATTCGGCAGTTCTTGCAGCTTGAACCACTGCAGGAATTCCACCCTTACATCTACATCAAATTCTATAGACACCTCTGATCCAACCTTAACTTTAATTTTTCTACCTGTTAAAAAATCCATAATCCAATTATATAACCTTCCTCCAATACCCATACTACATAGTTTAATAAGCAGTCCTTCCCTCCACATGGTATCATATGCCTTTTCTATGTCAGAATATACTATTGTCATTAGTTCTTTCATTTTCAATGCCTTTTCCACATCATTACTTACTCTAACTAGAGCATCTGTTGTGGAGCGTCCTTTCCGAAATCCACTTTGTATGTTGGTCAGTAATCCTCTCATTTCCAATATATGTGATAATCTGCAAACTATTATCCTCTCCATCCATTTGCATAAGTGAGATGTCAAAGCTATGGGCTAAAATTATCAGGATTAGCTGGGTCCTTACCAGGCTTATTAAATGGTAATATTACTGCACTTTTCCAACTATGCGGTATTATTCCATCCCTCCAGATTTTATTAAAAAGTCTTAATACTAACTTAAATGATTCAACTGGTAACTGTCGGAACATGGCATAACATAATTGATCTTGCCCAGGTGCTGTATATCCAGTGCCTAGCAGAGCTATGTTGAGTTCTGACATTGTAAAATCCACATCTAGAATTGACTTACCATCCTCCCTTTTCAACTTCACTTCCTTATTCTCTCTAAGTGCAAGTTCTTTCTGCTGTTTATGAATATCACTAAGGTGTTCACAACTGTGTACTGCCACAAATGTCCTCCCTAACACTTCTGCCTTTCCTTTATCTGACACTACCATCTTCTCTCTATCAATCAAAGCTGGAATTTTAACCGACGTCCTTTTCCCACTCATTCTCTTGAACATAGACCATATATCCCCTAACTCTACTCTGCCTATGGTGGAACAGAATTCTCTCCAGTTTCTCTTTTTGTTATACTTAATTGTCCTACGTGCCATAGCCCTTTTCCTTTGATAATCTATAACATTCTCGCATGATAGATTCTTCTTCAATGTTCTAAGTGCCTTGTTTCGTTCTTTAACAGCTCTGCTACATTCCTCATTCCACCAAGGTACCACTTTCTTCCTTCCCTTTATTGTTCTTTGTGGAATACTTTGCTGAATTTATAATGTGTTCTGTAATTTGCTTTGTGCATTCTTCTATGTTTTCATTGAATGTAACCAGATTAACTGACTCTTCAAAACATGTCCTAAATTTTCCCCATTCTACTTTCGCAAAACACCATCTGATAATTGAAATCCTTTCTTGGATACTTCCTCAACTTCTCCACACAAACCCTAACATCCAAGACTCAGCTTATGAATCTCAACAATGGTGACATGCTTCATGCTGCAATGCATGCTGGGAGCCATTAGTTTTATAATATGGTGGCTCCCAGCATGCATTGATGAATGAAGCATGTCACCATTGTTGAAATTCATATGCTAATTCTTGATGTCTGTGTGTGTCTAAAAAAAAATTCTACTCAGAATGTCTGATCTGTGGCAAGAAGTTTTCGTTAGTGATAAAAATCTATTAACAACAAATAACTATTTTTAATCAGTGACAAAATTAATGAATTATTCTACTTCATGATGGTTCAAACGATAGCACGTGATCATCTTTGTTTCTGACATCCTTTGTAACAAATTATGTTTTTTGATTAACACTGTTACACAGACCACAAACTTGCACAAAAAAGCCAACAGTCAAACTGACCAACTAAATGAAACACTAATCACCATAATGGTGACTTTACTAAACCTATTATGTTCAATAAAACATCACCATCTACACCTCAATTAATTCTCAACAACTATTTGGTAATACATGAGGCTGGCAATGATGTTTGTGGAGTTGTTTGATCCTCCTCTGCTGAGATCTTGAGAGATTTAATGTTGTCTTTTATTTTTAGTTGATTTCATCTCCAGAAGTCAGTTGTAGTTCTTGTTTCTCTTTTCTTCAGTGATTCTGCTTGTTATCATTAGGTGTCTTCAATGCTCAATCATCACTCAATTAATCACTTAATTTTCTCAATTAATCACTTAATTTACCACTGCTTCAGTGTTACTTTTAACACCCTGCTGGTGGTTCCCATCCCAGCGGGCACCTTGATGTCAATTTGACATCAAATTGCTGTCAAAATTACGTCAAGAAATTGGTCAAAAATGAAAATCAAATTGACGTCAAAGTGTTGATGTCAATTTGACGTCAAGAGTTTGACCTCTGCTGATGTCATTTTGCCAAACAAAAAGGTGAAACGCATGGCCGTACACTTATCACCAGCTTCACTTAAACTAACCAGATTTACTTTATTTAATTTACGGTTTAAATAAATATAATATTTAAATAGTTTAAAATATATTAAACATATTTTGTTGACACCATGATGGTGGTTAGCGTTTGCTTTAGTTGGGCTCTTGACCCTTGACTCTTTAATATTAAATTTTCTCTGGCTGCTATAACTGTGTGTTTATAAAGCACAACTGTTGTAGCTAAAAAAGCCATCAGAAACTGAGATCAGGAGATGTTGGCTGTTTATTGATGAAATCATCATGTAATTGCCTGAATCCCTGATCATGTTCAGTGTCTAATGCTTTGATTATATGGGATTTGTGGCTTAAAAGCGGTTTTATTCATGACAGAAGTAATTTGATTCTACAGCATGTCTAACAGTGTTGTTTATCAAATAATGTACTTGGTTTTTAAAAACTATTTAGTGCACAAAACCCTGTCATCTATGGCATTAACTAGACGCACACAGACATCAAGAAACAGCGTATGAATCTCAACAATGGTGACAATCAAACAAAATATCCAGATAATCAGATCAACTCCAGCTGCATAATTTATTAAAGCTGCAATGCATGCTGGGAGATATGGGTGAGTTTTGATTGGTGGTACCCAGCATGCACTGCAGCATGAAGCATTTCATTGATTGTCACCATTGTTGAGAGTCATACACTAATTCTTGATAGCTAAGTAATAATGTTAAGTTTAATGCATTAAATGTTTTAAAATCCTTTATTAATTAAAAAAAAAACATTATTCTCATGCTGTTAGATTAAATGGCTTATATTATAATACAACATTAAAATCACAAGTCCTATATAACCAAAGATTAGACACTGAATAAGATCAGCGATTCAGGCAATTACATGATGATATTGTCATCATCTTCAATAAACCGCCAACATCTCCTGATCTCATGGCTTTTTTAGCTACAACAGCTGTGCTTTATAAACACACAGTTATAGCAGCCAGAGAAAATTTTATATTAAAGAGTCAAGGGTCAAGAGCACAACTAAAGCAAACGCTAACCACCATCATGGTGTCAACAAAATATGTTTAATATATTTTAAACTATTTAAATATTATATTTATTTAAACCGGAAATTATATAAAGTAAATCTGGTTAGTTTTAAGTGAAGCTGGTAATAAGTGTACGGCCATGCGTTTCACCTTTTTGTTTGGCAAAATGACATCAGCAGAGGTCAAATCTTGACATCAAATTGACATCAACACTTTGACGTCAATTTGATTTTCATTTTTGACCAATTTCTTGACGTAATTTTGACATCAATTTGATGTCAAATTGACATCAAATGCCCACTGGGATATAAACACTGAGCGGTGTTAAATTTAAAGGGATACTTCACTTTAAAATGAAAATTCTGTCATCATATACTCACCCTCAAGTTGTTTCAAACCTGTATGAATTTCTTTCTTCTGCTGCACAGAAAGATAGATATTTTGAAGAATGTCAGTAACCAAACAGTTAACTGGAGCCATTGACTTCCATAGTAGGAAAAAAATGTACTATGGAAGTCAATGGCTCCAGTTAACTGTTTGGTTACTGACATTCTTCAAAATATCTATCTTTCTGTGCAGCAGAAGAAAGAAATTCATACAGGTTTGAAACAACTTGAGGGTGAGTATATGATGACAGAATTTTCATTTTAAAGTGAAGTATCCCTTTAACACCAGGGATTTTACTGTGCACTGATTTCCCAAAGTCATCTTAAAGGGATATTTCACCTCTGGAAAGATGAACGTGTATTTAAAATGGGAAATTTATGTAGTAAAAATGTGAAATTAATTTTGAATTTGGAGCTTTCTAGACTGAGAAAAGCCAGAAAATGTATTTTTGGCTTATGTGGATGAACAAGAGCAGGATGAGACTGAGGGCCGTGGGAGAACGGCGCAAGGCCAGTGGCGTGATTACCGATGAGTGACGGAGGAGCGGGAATTTTCTTAATAATGTTAAAAAGCACATCAACCGATCACTTGTTTAGCGTTCATGTAAACTTTACATTCAGATTCACCAATCGGAATGAATTCAGTTAGATTGAAACAAAAGCTGTGCATGTAAACAATGAATGGCGACTGCAGAAAGCAAAAGCTGAATCCCGGACATTTTGGACGATCTCGACGGCCGGACATGTCCGGGAAAAAGAGGATGTATGGTAACCCCTACTACTTAGCTTTCTCTACAGAACAAGAGCCTGCTAGCTTAGCTTCCAAAGAAAGACGCTGACACTATGTGTACATTCTGTGAGTGAGATCCCTCCCTCTATGGGCGGGTTGAAAACATGCGGGACAGCCCCTACTACTGGCTGTAGTCTTTAGCCTCTGGCCAAAAAATCCTCCGATGACGCAAAATGACGATTTTTGCGTCATCTGAGGATTTTTTCCAGAAAAAAAATACATACATCTCTCGTCTCAGGGGGACATGAGGGAGAAAAGCATGGTAATTCGAAAACACTACGGGTTTTCTACTGATACAAAGCTTAATGCTAAATCCTGAAGTAACCCTTTAAATGTTCAATTCTCAACAACTTCATAAATTGATGTAGATTTTCCTAAAATGTTTTTGTTTGAACTCACCATTATGGTGATCATCACAAATCAGATGTTCAAATGTGAGAGAACACATTTTAGAGAACAAATGTGATGTTCTCTAAAAATTTTCAGTTGTATTGACAATTAAACATTTAAGATGTCTTTGGAAAATAAGTGAATGAAAACAGAGTTTAAGAGAAAAGAGTCTTAGAGAGAAAAGTCTATTAAGATTATTATTATTTATTTTTTTTGCTTGACAGAATGGCATTCAAACCAAACAATTATTCTGAACTTGGGTTTGGGCAAAAAAAGTTAAAAAGGGCATAGTATGTGAATAGTACAGACTACTAGATTTCAGAGGTGGAAAGTCCAGGGGTCAGAAAGTAAAAGTCCTGCCATATGTTTTTTCCACCCATGAACTCACACAGCAAAAACTCCAGTGTTAAATGAACTCTCCTGGGAGTTTATTTGGCTCCAGACTCAAGAGTGTTAAAGGTAATGAGATAATGTAGTGATTGATTGATGATTGATTGATGATTGAGCATTATTGAAGACACCTGATGTTAACAAGCAGAATCACTGAAGGAGAAAATCTCTTTTTTTAAGTTGCCATTATGGTGATCAGTGATGGCTTTAGTTGGGCTCTTGACCCTTAATCTATTAACATTAGATTTTGTTTGGCTGCTGTATCTGAGTTATAACTCTCAGATGAATAAAGAGAAAAGTTGATCAGGTGGTGTTGATTATGTTTTGACATAATCATCATTTGACCTGAATCACAAAACTCATTCAGAGAGTTAGGTTTACCTTGTTGATTACAGCAGCCTGTGATTGTACAGTATTTCTTAAAAGTTGTTCTGACTTTGAAAAAGTATTTTATTTGGACACACAGACATCAAGAATCAGCCTGTGATTCTCAACAATGGTGACAATAATAAAGCATGTTGCAGTGCATTCTGGGTGCCACCAATCAAAACTCATTCATGACTCCCATCATGCATTGCAGTATGAATAAAATATGATCTAAATTGTCTTAGTAATTTACTTTCCCTAATTGAATATTCTTTTTGTCACCATTGTTGAGAATCATACACTGAATCTTGATGTTTGTGTGTGCCTTAAAAAAAAAAATATATATAAATATATACCTTTTTTTTGTACCAGAACATGAATAAATCATTTGGATTATACTGAAAAATCTGGATGTTATTCTGTAGAATCACTGTGATACTGTAATGACCAATATACGTTTACGTCAGAGATTCAGAGACCTTTGTATTGATGATGCAGGAAACAGCTATATGGGGAGGCTGCAGACCTGGAGCCGGTAGATCTACGCCCCAGAAGTTTTACGCCCCTGCTGTTCCAGATGCATCCAGTAGGGGGATATACTGCGAAATAACACCATTAAATCGACGCTCAAAACTTACACATTAATAACCGTCCCGTTCATAGACTTTGCCCAATTTTGTGTTTTTTGTTCATTTAAATATAAACATTATAGTGTAGATCTGCACTATGAATTAAAATATCTGTAGATATTCAGTTGGGCTTCACTCTCTTCACTCAGCCTACAGAAGACTATTTGTTTTTGTGAATTAAAAAATGTATAATACTCATAGTTGGATCAGATGACAAGTAGGCTAATGATATATGATCTACTGTAGAATAGTTATATATGACCTACTGAGGAATAGTTCATTGAATATTAAACATAGAATATTCACTGTATGTTTTTATATACATAATCTGAGTTTCATATCTGTGGGTATTTCATAAAAAAAAAATTAAACATTAAAAAAATGTTAAAAGGACATCCATGGTGAATTTGATCTTGTCACAGTGTGTGTGTGTGTGTGCTGGCCAGAATTGATGTCAGGTGAGTGTGGATTGCATCAATTTGCTCCTGATCTTCAAAGTACAACGGCACAGGCACTTGTTGGTGGAACACTTTTGGAAAAAGTGTCAAGACACTTTGATTTATTTTGGCCACTGATGAAATGACATTAAAAACATGTCCATGTATGTCTCTGTAAGTCATTTATTTACTAGAGAAGCTATTGGTTTGGAATGCAGTTAAAAAAAGAGATGGGTGTTTATAGTTTTTACAAGTTTAGAGAGAGAGAGAGAGAGAGAGAGAAAGATTTTCCAGTAGCTAAAGCAAACACACACCTTTATGGAATTCAAGTTAAAGAGAACTTGGTAAAGACAGAGTATGATAAATCCCACATTAAGTTCACACAGCCTACATTTTAGTCCAGTTCAGTAAGCTATTTTAAGAAAAATGTATATTTAGATATAAATTAGATAGTTAGATCATCTCATTTATAAGAAACAAATCAAAACCAGAAAGGAGTAAACAGAGTCTTACCAGAAGAGGCCATCTCACACGCAAGATAAAGACAGGAAACAAAAGAAAATTCAAAAGAATATTGATTTTGAAAGTGAGTAGAGAAGACTAGGGGCAGCTAAACCTACACGTGGTTAGATAAGTTTAAGCCAGATAGAACACCAACCTGACCGTCCAGAACTTTTTGTCTCTCGAAATAAATTATAGACCCATCCATTGATATATAGAAATGAATTGATATCTACCTAGCTCTATCAAGCTAATCGTTTATAAATAATAAATGTTGCATCATTGCTAAACAACAATAACTTTAGCAGATTATTTAATATAACTCAATTCGTGTCGCTGTACAGCCTCCACCTACTGGACGCATCTGGAACAGCAGGGGCGTAAAACGTTCTCGGTTACTAACGTAACCTCGGTTCTCTCTAGAGAGGGAACGAGTATTGCGTAAGCTAGCTTACGCTGCGGGAAAGTCTCCTTTCACGAGATACTGAAGCCAAAAATTATCCTAATTTTTTAAAACTTGTCAACGCAGTGCGGCAGCCTGCAGACCTAGGGCAAGCGAATCGCGTGCCCATTGGCTGCTCTGCGGCAACTGCAGCAGCCTATGGCTGAGCCTTGCGCGTGACGTCACGTCCAATGAGCGCGCTTGGCGCGCTTAGTGCGTCACAGCCCGTCATTAGGGGTGTGGCTTAGCGTATATAAGCAAGGAACAGAGGCTGCTTCGCTGGTTTCTGTCGCATGAAGCGAAAATGAGCTCGTGGCGAGAGCACGGCGGGTTACGCAATACTCGTTCCCTCTCTAGAGAGAACCGAGGTTACGTTAGTAACCGAGAACGTTCTCTTACGAGAGGTTCTCTCGTATTGCGTAAGCTAGCTTACGCTGCGGGAACACCTTTGTCAACGCCGTGCGAGCGCCCAGCATCCTGAATGAGTCCCATGGGGAGCCCAGGGAACGCGAAGCGGAGCTGGGCGGCCAAGATACCACAGTACACAAGCACATAATATGGGGCAGGGAGCGGCACAGCCGGTCCAACTAACACTTCCATATAGTGCAGCTCAACCAGTAGAGCTAAATCAGCAGCGTAGCCCGCGCACAGACAGTGGGCTGGCTTACGCGAGACTTAGACTGATAGCACTTTGGCCTGCAAGGCGGGAACTTCCAGGTTGTAAAACCTAACAAATGTGGAGGGGGAGGCCCAGCCTGCCGCTGCACAAATGTCATGAATGGGAATCCCACTGGACCACGCCCACGATGAGGCCATGCCTCTGGTGGAGTGTGCCCGAATGCCCAAGGGGCACTGCAGGTTTTTAGATGCGTAAGCAGCTGCGATAGCATCGACTATCCATCTGGACAGAGTGTGTTTCGAGGCGGCGAGACCCTTGGTGCGCCCACCAAACGAAACAAAAAGCTGCTCTGAACGCCTGAAGGCGGCGGAGCGCGAAATATAGCTTCTCAGCGCCCTAACTAGTCGAAATATAGCTTCTCAGCGCCCTAACTAGTCGAGCAACAAGAGGCTCGACTGAAACGCGCAACTGTGTGTTTTCTGGAATACTCTGCTCTCTTGTTATTGTCAGCGTTGCTTTGTAGTCAAGGTAAGCCCATCTTCGATTCTCAGCTTCCCTTATATTTTTAACTTCACATAATTGTGTATTTTAGTTGGACGCGTTGCCACATTAAACAAGCAGCCGCGAGTGAAAATTATTATTGTTAAAGCCTAATTTGCACTTTAAGCCTCTGCTCCTAGCACTTTCAAAGCGAAAGTTGGCCCATTATCGCGTTATCCACTTAATTGCAAGACCGAACCAGCATCTGTTAGAATACCTTTAAATTCAGTTCACTCCCGCAGAACAAGCGAGCAACAAGAGGCTCGACTGAAACGCGCAACTGTGTGTTTTCTGGAATACTGTGCTCTCTTGTTATTGTCAGCGTTGCTTTGTAGTCAAGGTAAGCCCATCTTCGATTCTCAGCTTCCCTTATATTTTTAACTTCACATAATTGTGTATTTTAGTTGGACGCGTTGCCACATTAAACAAACAGCCGCGAGTGAAAATTATTATTGTTAAAGCCTAATTTGCACTTTAAGCCTCTGCTCCTAGCACTTTCAAAGCGAAAGTTGGCCCATTATCGCGTTATCCACTTAATTGCAAGACCGAACCAGCATCTGTTAGAATACCTTTAAATTCAGTTCACTCCCGCAGAACAAGCGAGCAACAAGAGGCTCGACTGAAACGCGCAACTGTGTGTTTTCTGGAATACTCTGCTCTCTTGTTATTGTCAGCGTTGCTTTGTAGTCAAGTTCACTCCCGCAGAACAAGCGAGCAACAAGAGGCTCGACTGAAACGCGCAACTGTGTGTTTTCTGGAATACTCTGCTCTCTTGTTATTGTCAGCGTTGCTTTGTAGTCAAGGTAAGCCCATCTTCGATTCTCAGCTTCCCTTATATTTTTAACTTCACATAATTGTGTATTTTAGTTGGACGCGTTGCCACATTAAACAAACAGCCGCGAGTGAAAATTATTATTGTTAAAGCCTAATTTGCACTTTAAGCCTCTGCTCCTAGCACTTTCAAAGCGAAAGTTGGCCCATTATCGCGTTATCCACTTAATTGCAAGACCGAACCAGCATCTGTTAGAATACCTTTAAATTCAGTTCACTCCCGCAGAACAAGCGAGCAACAAGAGGCTCGACTGAAACGCGCAACTGTGTGTTTTCTGGAATACTCTGCTCTCTTGTTATTGTCAGCGTTGCTTTGTAGTCAAGTTCACTCCCGCAGAACAAGCGAGCAACAAGAGGCTCGACTGAAACGCGCAACTGTGTGTTTTCTGGAATACTCTGCTCTCTTGTTATTGTCAGCGTTGCTTTGTAGTCAAGAACAAGCGAGCAACAAGAGGCTCGACTGAAACGCGCAACTGTGTGTTTTCTGGAATACTCTGCTCTCTTGTTATTGTCAGCGTTGCTTTGTAGTCAAGAACAAGCGAGCAACAAGAGGCTCGACTGAAACGCGCAACTGTGTGTTTTCTGGAATACTCTGCTCTCTTGTTATTGTCAGCGTTGCTTTGTAGTCAAGGTAAGCCCATCTTCGATTCTCAGCTTCCCTTATATTTTTAACTTCACATAATTGTGTATTTTAGTTGGACGCGTTGCCACATTAAACAAACAGCCGCGAGTGAAAATTATTATTGTTAAAGCCTAATTTGCACTTTAAGCCTCTGCTCCTAGCACTTTCAAAGCGAAAGTTGGCCCATTATCGCGTTATCCACTTAATTGCAAGACCGAACCAGCATCTGTTAGAATACCTTTAAATTCAGTTCACTCCCGCAGAACAAGCGAGCAACAAGAGGCTCGACTGAAACGCGCAACTGTGTGTTTTCTGGAATACTGTGCTCTCTTGTTATTGTCAGCGTTGCTTTGTAGTCAAGGTAAGCCCATCTTCGATTCTCAGCTTCCCTTATATTTTTAACTTCACATAATTGTGTATTTTAGTTGGACGCGTTGCCACATTAAACAAACAGCCGCGAGTGAAAATTATTATTGTTAAAGCCTAATTTGCACTTTAAGCCTCTGCTCCTAGCACTTTCAAAGCGAAAGTTGGCCCATTATCGCGTTATCCACTTAATTGCAAGACCGAACCAGCTGTACTCACTCAAGCGGTGAAAGCATTCTTCTGTATATCTGTGTATTTTGCGCGCTGTCGCGGAAGCGTCAGCGGAAGCGTTCAGCTCTCGTGTTCAGCCTCCTCGTGTGAAGACCGACTCGGGTAAAGACCATCGACTCTACCTGCGCGACTCCACCGAGCAGGGACACCAGAAAGGCACTTAAAATTCGCCTTTTCCCTTTCCACTTCTTATCTTATCTTTCTCCCGAATCAGCATGTGTTTTCAACACATTCCTGTTATCGTTCGACAACGCCCTTTCATCACGCGCACAAGGCAGCGCGATACTACTAATCTGCGTCCCATTCTCTCATCCTCACACACTCCTCTCTCTCTTTCCGTGGGTCTATGGAATTGTCAGTCAGCAGTCAACAAAGCTGACTTCATTCCAGCCTTTGCATCTCATTCTACTCTCAGTATCCTGGGCTTGACTGAGACCTGGATTCGTCCTGAAGACTCAGCAACCCCCGCTGCTCTCTCTAGCAATTTCTCCTTTTCTCACTCCCCTCGCCAGTCTGGGAGGGGTGGCGGGACAGGGCTTCTCGTTTCCAACAATTGGAAATACTCAGCGCTCTCTTCTCTCTGCAACAACAATTCATTTGAATATCATGCTATCACACTTACAACTCCCAGTAAGATCCATATTGTAGTAATTTATCGCCCCCCAGGTCAGCTGGGTAACTTCGTAGAGGAGCTGGATGTGCTGCTGTCCTCTTTCCCTGAGGACGGCACCCCACTTCTAGTCTTTGGTGACTTCAACATTCATCTCGAAAAACCACATGCAACAGACTTCACCTCTCTACTAGCCTCCTTCGATCTCAAACGACACATCACCACAGGTACTCACAAATCAGGCAACCAACTGGACCTGGTCTACACACGCAACTGCATCACAGACAACATTTTGGTGAGGCCTCTCCATGTTTCAGATCATTTCCTCATCACCTTCAGTCTACAACTCGCTACCCCTGCGCCACCAACCCCACCACCAGTCACCCTCAGGCGAAACCTACGCTCACTTTCCCCCTCCCACCTCTCCTCTGCCGTGTCTTCTTCTCTTCCCCCACCCTCACAATTCTCATCTCTGGATGTGAATACTGCAACGGATACCCTATGCTCCACACTAACCTCTACTCTAGACAAAATCTGCCCTCTCTCCTCCAGGCCAGCACGCGCTACTCCTTCTAACCCCTGGCTATCTGAGGTTCTTCGTGAACACCGGACCGAACTCAGGGCAGCGGAGAGGAAATGGCGCAAATCAAAAGACTCATCTGACCTGAGTATGTATAAATCTCTCCTCTCGTCCTTTTCTGCTGATGTTCATGCTGCAAAATCTTCTTATTTCCACAACAAGATCAACAGCTCCTCCAACGCACGACTACTCTTCAAGACATTCAACTCACTCCTCTGTCCACCTCCACCACCACCCTCCTCCTCCTTAACTGCCGATGATTTTGCAAACTTCTTCACCAACAAAACAACAACTATCAGCAGTCAATTCTCAGCTCCACACACACAGGAACCCAGACCGACCCCTCCCACAGCCAATACCCCTCTGTCCTCCTTTTCGCCGCTAACAGAGGAAGAAGTATCTACACTTCTCCTCTCCAGTCACCCTACCACCTGCCCTCTAGACCCCATCCCCTCACACCTTCTACAAGCCATCTCTCCCACACTTCTACCAGCACTCACACACATCATCAACTCATCCCTCCATACTGGCACCTTCCCTACAGCATTCAAGCAGGCTCGGGTCACTCCACTGCTTAAAAAACCAACGCTAAACACATCTTTTGTAGAGAATTACAGACCCATCTCTCTCCTACCATTCATTGCAAAAACACTTGAAAGAGCTGTTTTCAACCAAGTAACATCCTTCTTGTCTCTAGACAACCAGCTGGATGTCAACCAATCTGGCTTCAAGAAAGGGCATTCAACTGAGACTGCACTACTGTCGGTCACAGAAGCCCTACGGATTGCAAAAGCTGCTTCCAAATCTTCACTCCTCATTCTCCTTGATCTGTCTGCTGCCTTCGACACCGTGAACCATCAGATCCTTATGTCCAGCCTCTCATCACTGGGCATCACAGGAACTTCACTCGACTGGTTTGAATCCTATCTCACAGGTAGGTCCTTCAAAGTCGCATGGAGAGGCGAGGTATCCAGAGCACATCAACTGACCACAGGGGTTCCCCAGGGTTCAGTTCTCGGTCCCCTCCTCTTCTCCATCTACACTACATCACTGGGACACATCATACAGGCACATGGTTTCTCCTACCACTGCTATGCTGATGACACACAACTCTTCCTCTCATTTCGACCAGATGATCCCACAGTAGCTGCACGGGTCTCGAGCTGTCTGGCAGACATCTCCACATGGATGAAGGAACATCACCTGCAGCTCAACCTGGCAAAGACTGAGCTGCTCGTCCTCCCTGCCAATCCGTCTCTACAGCACGACTTCACCATCCAGCTTGATTCATCATCAATCACACCATCAAGGTCGGTCAGAAATCTGGGAGTAACGTTTGATGACCAGCTGACCTTCACAGATCACATTTCAAAGACAGCTCGATCATGCAGGTTTGCGCTGCACAACATCAGGAAGATCAGGCCTTTCCTAACTGAGCACGCAACACAACTCCTCGTCCAGGCCCTGGTCATTTCTAGGCTTGACTACTGCAATGCTCTTCTGGCCGGACTTCCAGCATGTGCTACCAAACCTCTTCAGATGATCCAGAATGCTGCAGCTCGTCTTGTCTTCAACGAGCCCAAGAGGGCCCACGTCACCCCTCTGTTAATCTCTCTGCACTGGCTACCTCTCGCTGCTCGCATCAAGTTCAAGGCATTGACGCTTGCTTACAGATCTATCACAGGCTCAGCTCCCTCCTACCTTCACTCACTCCTACGAGCCTACATCCCCACCAGACGCCTACGATCAATCAACAAGCGACGTCTCGTGGTTCCATCACAGAAAGCCACAAGATCACTTTCCAGATCATTCTCATTCACAGTTCCATGCTGGTGGAACACTCTCCCCACCCTCATCCGGAATGCTGAATCCCTGACAACATTCAAAAAACAGCTGAAAACCCATCTCTTCCATGAGCACCTAAACTAAAAAAAAAAAAAAAAAAAAAAAAAAAAAAACCTTTCCCTTAAAATCCCACTTATCATGCTTATGCTACTCTGAATAATGCCTGAACTTCGTATTCTGAACACTTCTTGCGTTGTTGTTGTCTTTTGCCTCTTCATGATGACTCGCTTAATTTAGTCCTGATTTGTAAGTCGCTTTGGATAAAAGCGTCTGCTAAATGACTAAATGTAAATGTAAATGTAAATGTAACTGGGCAGAGGAGGTGACTATCTGCCTCGCAGCCAGTATTCGGCAGGGCTGAAAGGGAAATGACCTGCGCTCTGAAGGGAGTGCCCAAAGTTTTTGGGACGTACCCATGCCTCGGTCTGAGAATAACTTTAGAGTCATTGGGTCCGAACTCGAGGCACGCAGCGTTAGTGGATAACGCGTGAAGGTCTCCCACACGTTTTACTGAAGACAGTGCTATCAGAAAAACGGTTTTGAGCGTGAGGTATTTCATATCCACAGTTTCTAAGGGTTCAAAGGGATGTGCTTTCAGTGCGTCTAAGACCAGTGAAAGATCCCACATAGGAACCGAAGGGGGTCGCGGGGGGTTCATCCTCCTCGCTCCTCTAAGGAAGCGGATGACAAACTCGTTCCTTCCTAATGCGCGGCCCGGCTCTGAAACAGAGAGCGCTGAAAATGGCCGCGACATAGACTTTGAGCGTGGAGGGGGACCTGCCCGCGTCCAGTAGCTCTTGAAGGAAGCACAATACTTGCGAGACCCCACATGTCTGTGGATTGAGCCCTTTGGTAGTGCACCATTTGTTAAACACAGACCATTTAGACGTGTAGAGCCGCCTCGTGGAGGGGGCTCTAGATTGTATGATCGTGTTCATCACCCCTTCTGGTAGATCAGCATGTAATTGTTGAGGCTCCACGCATGCAGAGACCAGTGCTCTGGGTGGGGATGCCAAATCGAGCCGCGGGCTTGAGAGAGAAGGTCTCTCCGCACCGGAATCGGCCAAGGGGCTGAGTCTGCCAATTGTATGAGTTCCGGGAACCAAGCTTGGTTCTCCCAGAACGGGGCTATGAGGAGCACTGTGTGGCGCGCTTTCCTGACTCTCTCGATAACCTGAGGCAGCAGAGAGACTGGTGGAAAGGCATATAGCGGGCCGCTGGGCCAAGACTGGGCCAGCGCGTCCTCGCTCTTTGAAAAGAACGCTGGGCAGTGCGCGTTGTCTTTTGACGCAAAGAGGTCGACTTTCGCTCTGCCAAAGCGGCGCCACAGCGACTGGACTGTTTGGGGGTGTAGAGACCACTCCCCAGGGGGAACATTGTCCCTGGACAGTCTGTCGGGGCCCTCGTTCAGATGGCCAGGCACATGCGATGCTCTCAGAGAGCGCAGAGAGTGCTGAGCCCATACGAGGAGGCGTTCCGTCAGGGCGCAGAGTTGCTTTGATCTGACACCGCCCTGGCGGTTCACATAGGCCACTACTGAAGTGTTGTCCGTGCGGACTAGAACATGGTGACCATGGAGGAAAGGGAGGAAGTGCATGAGCGCTTTCTCGACCGCGAGCATCTCTAGACAGTTTATGTGTAGGAGATTCTCCTGGTCTGACCAGTGGCCAAAGACCGGTCTGCCTTCGAAGAGCGCTCCCCAACCTAGGTTGGACGCGTCTGTCGAGACAACTTTCCGGTGTGAAACCACTCCCATATTCACTCCTGTGTGATACCATTCGGCTGCTAGCCAGGGCTGCAGGGCTGAGACACAGACCTGAGTCACTCTGATTAGCGAGCCGCCGGTCGCCCAGGCTCGATGGGATACGCGCGTTCTCAGCCAGCGTTGAAGCGGGCGCATGCGCAGTAGACCCAGCTGAAGCACCGCTGCAGCTGAGGCCATATGCCCCAGAATGCGCTGAAATGCCTTCAGGGGAACCCGGTTGCCTTCTTTGAAGGATGCAGCGAGGCGCTGGATGCGGCGCGCGCGCTGCTCCGACAATCTGGCCGTCATCGCCACCGAGTCCAGTTCTATTCCGAGAAAGGAAATCGACTGCCGGGGCGAGAGCGAGCTCTTGGTCCAGTTGACCGCTAGACCCAGACCCTCCAGGTGGTCGAGTAACGCTGTTCTGTGAGACACAAGTTCTGTCTCTGACTGCGCAAGAACGAGCCAATCGTCCAAGTAGTTCAGAATTCGCATTCCCTGACTCCTCAGGGGAGCGAGAGCCGTGTCCATGCATTTCGTAAATGTACGGGGTGCTAAAGACAGGCCGAACGGCAGGACTGTGTATTGATAAGCTCGACCGTCGAAGGCGAATCTCAAAAATGGCCTGTGACGGGGAGTTATCTGGATCTGGAAATAAGCGTCTTTCAGATCGAGAGAGATAAACCAGTCTCCTGGGCGAATTTGCGCGAGGATCTGTCTGGTTGTAATCATCCTGAACGGCCGTCTCATGAGAGCCTTGTTCAGATGTCTCAGATCTAAAATAGGTCTTAATGCTCCGTCCTTCTTGGGAACGAGGAAGTAACGGCTGTAAAAGCCTGACTCGCTCAGGGAAGGATGTACCTGTTCTATGGCCCCTTTTCGCAGCAGCTTTGTTATCTCTGCTTGAAGCAGATGTGCTGTTTCCAAACTCACTTTCGTTTCCGTCTGCGCTAGAAAGCGCGGAGGGCGACGAGCAAATTGGAGCGAATAACCGTGTCTTATGGTGTTGAGCACCCATTCTGACGCGCCCTGAATAGCCTCCCATGCTTTTGCATGCATGGCTAGGGGTAGAATGGTCTCTGGGTTCAGATCGCCGCGTTGCGCGGGATGGGGAACCTGTATCAGAGAAGACGGGGCGGCGCGCGCGCCGCCGATGCTCGGACACGAGGGCAGAAGAACAGGGCTGGCCGACTGTGCAGAATTTAGTAGCTCGATCTCGGACGATGGAGCGTGAACTGCTGTCAAACATCCCAGGCGCGAGAGCGGCGTGGGGATTATGGTGTCTGAAAGTGGGCGCGCGTGCTCGTGAGCTGGCGCGGGATTTGCACTTATGACACGGCCAGTGTTTGGGGGCTTTATGAGGTTTGCAACCTGTCTGGCAGAGCGGGCAGTGGGCAGGTGTGAGCACAGGGCTGTGGGCACATTTCCTACACTTGATGCTCGAGCGGAAAGTTTCCGCTTTAAGAGATAGCGCTCTGGACGCGTTGCCATGGGAACCTGGTCTGTGTGAGGCAGTGAGCACACGGGGGTGGGCACTTTTTCTATACTTAATACCCCTGCGGCTTGAGCCGTGGCAAATTGAGGTAACTGAGTGACAGAGCGAGCAGCGAGTAGTTGTGAGCACGGAAGTGTGGGCACATTTACTACATTTAGAACTCGAGCGGTGTGTGGCCGCTTTATGAGAGAGCGCTCTGGGCGCGTTACCATGGGGATTGTACTTGTGTGAAGCAGTGAGCACATGGGTGTGGGCACATTTTCTACACTTAAAGCACTTATACTCTTTTTGAGATTTATCTGGGTCGCCATGAAAACGGCGTTTGTGTGCAGGCGAGCGAGTGTTAATACTGGCTCGTTGGCTGCGGTGTGTGCTGCTGCAGTAGCCTGAACATAGGGGACTGACAGAGCTGTGCGTTTTGATGGCGGTCCGGCCGTAGCGGGACTCAACCATCTTTTCCTCCTTGCGGATGCTAGGAGGACTTCGCGGGCTCGGGCTTCAACGCGATCTTGGACCGCGGGCCCCGTGGGGGCGGCGGTCTGTGACGGCTGGTCGAGCACGACCTGGGGCGATTGCCCTGGCGTCGCTGCGAAGCGCTGGGAGGCTTGGAAGAGCGCTGGTTAGAGCTGCGCACAGGAGGCTGAGTTTGAGGGCGGCCTGTGGCTGAGCTCGAACGGCGGGGCAGGAAGAGGTCCATCGCCTGCGAAGCCTTCTGTACTTCAGAGAACCGATCCACAATTCCGCTGACCGCAGGGCCAAAGAGGCCGGTGGGCGAGAGTGGTGCGTTGAGAAACACAGCGCGCTCTGACTCACTCATGTCCGCGAGCGTCAACCAGAGATGTCTGTCGATGACGGTGAGCGCGGCCATGGATCTGCCGATGGCTTGAGCAGCGGTCTTGGTAGCGCGCAGCGCGAGATCCGTAGCGCTGCGCAGATCGGTAAAGGCAGACTGATCCGAGCCCTTCTCGTCCAGTTCACGGAGGAGGTCGGCTTGAAGGATCTGAAGAATAGCCATTGAGTGCAGGGCGGAAGCAGCCTGGCCGGAGGCGGCGAAAGCGCGGCCGGCGAGAGCTGAGGTGGTCCTGCAGGCTTTAGACGGCAGGGCAGACTTTGAGCGCCATCTAGCAGACGGCGGGCAAAGGTGCGTTGCCACAGCATCCTCAACGGCGGGGATGCCGTTATAGCCGTTCTCGACGGCTCCGTCCACCTGGGAGAGAGCCGAGGAGACTGGCGAGCGGAGTCTAGTGGAGAACGGAGCGTTCCAGGACTTAGAGAGCTCGGCGTGGAGCTCAGGCAGGAAGGGTGCTGACCTAGAGGCAGGCGCAGGGCGGCGGCTAGGCAGAAAAAACCCGTCAAGGCGATTGGGCTCCGGCTCCTTAGGTGGGGACCAATCCAGTCCCATTCTCTCGACCGCTAAAGTGAGGAGGCGGAGAAGCTCTGCGTCAACACTAGCGCGGGTTCGAGAAGACTCCAGAGTCGAGGGGGCGGAGCGGTGCGAGCCCGACCACTCCTCGCTGTCAGACGCGAGCAGAGAGCAGCTGTCAGCGGCATCATCTGCATCGTCCCCCAGGGCGACGGCAGTGCGGGCAGTGGCCGGCCGCTGCGCGTCGGAGAAGGGTGGGGGGGAAGGAGAGAGCGAGGCTCGCGGGAGAGGTTCCGGCGAGCGCTCAGCTGTAGCGTCCAGTTCCGGCGGCCTTTGAGAGCGACGTTTCTTCTTTCGTGGCCCGGAAGAAGCGGCCGGAGAAGGTGGAGTTCCTTCAAAGTTAGCGAGTCGAGCCCGTAGGGTCGACATCGGTAACTCCTCACACTGTTCGCAGCCGCCCTCGGAGAGAGCGCGAACAGCGTGGTCAAAACCCAGGCAGAGAGCGCACAGCACGTGGCGGTCTCCGTCGCTGAGCGAGGCTCTGCACGAGCCGCAGGATGTGCGAGGCATTTGAAACAACGCCTCGCGCTCTTTTAGATGCAAGTGTGTCGCGGCGGACACACAAACACACAAACACAGAGCAGAAAAGGATATATATGCCGGATGGCGCAGCAGGCAGGGAAGGCTGAAGGCGGCGAGCGGCCGGCGTCCTCAGGCTGAGATCCTCGGCGTGCTGGTCGCTGGATTCGACGGCGGCTTCCTCGGAGATCAGCGATGCGAAGAGCTTCGCTGAAGAGACAGCGCTCATTGGAAGTGACGTCACGCGCAAGGCTCAGCCATAGGCTGCTGCAGTTGCCGCAGAGCAGCCAATGGGCACGCGATTCGCTTGCCCTAGGTCTGCAGGCTGCCGCACTGCGTTGACAAGTTTTAAAAAATTAGGATAATTTTTGGCTTCAGTATCTCGTGAAAGGAGACTTTCCCGCAGCGTAAGCTAGCTTACGCAATACGAGAGAACCTCTCGTAAGAGAACTGCTGGGGCGTAAAACTGCCTGGGGCGTATATCTACCGGCTCCAGGTCTGCAGCCTCCCCCTACTCGGAAACAGCAGAAAGTGCCTGAATCTGATGTTTCTGTTCCTCTCTGATCACTTCAGTCTGATAAACCTGCTCTCTGCTGCCCCTGCTGGACTGGAGCAAATATTGCCATAGTGCAATAAAGCAGATGCACAATAATGAAATAAAACCCTTAAACAGGCCAAACTGGACCTTTGTATTGATGATGCAGAAACAGCAGAAAGTGCCTGAATCTGATGTTTCTGTTCCTCTCTGATCACTTCAGTCTGATAAACCTGCTCTCTGCTGCCCCTGCTGGACTGGAGCAAATATAGCCATAGTTTAATAAACAGATGCACAATAATGAAATAAAAACAAAATGTCTGTTATAATAACGACAATTGACAATTTTATTCAAAGAGAAAGTTTCAAAGACACACATTATCAGAAATGTTGTGATTAAAGTGTTTTCATAAAACAATAAAATAATGTAAGTGGAATCAGTTGCTCTACAGACCATCTATTTCAGAAAAAAAAAAAAAAACAGGATGCTGTTTTATAATTTACTATTTTCTTCAAAAAGATTAAAGCTAAATTGCCACTCTAAATTTTGGATATTACACAAAATGAAAGCATAAACTTAGATATAATTATTTGGTAACAAGTTTTGCTGACAGTAACATCCAGAAATGATGCAATTAAAATAATAAAGCTGAAAAAATATGGGTCAAATGATTATTAAAAATCATGAGGATGAAGGAATGGATGTTATTTCTCACAAATACATTTTATCATTGCTGAGCACGGCATGTCATTCCAGTTGTTCAGGACGGGTTCGGCAGGATTTATAATACAATCCTCATTTCCACCCGTGTCATTTGGCTCATTACTTTTCCAAAACCTGAATGAAATACAATCAGATTCAGTTCCTGAAGAGCTATAAAAGCATTTATTCACTCATGCTATAAAAAAATATGCTTTTAAAAATAAATGCAAAAGATACACAGTGATTGTCTGAGTGTTTTATCACTTACCCTTGTTTCAGTGTTGAATTATCCACCCATTTCATTTTGCCCTCGTTCTCAATGTCAGACAAACCAATCCACACACTCTCCTTTACTAATGAAAATATGAACTTCTGTGTGTAAAAAACAAACAAACAAACAGTAAACAGTGAGAATCATCATTACATTTTAGATCTTCATCTGGTATTATTTGTTGGATAAAAGATAAAGACAATTACCAGCATTCAAAATGTATATTCAATAGCAAGAACATATGAAATATGAAAGACGTTTGTTATATCAACTGTAGCATTTATTTTCCAAGCAGTGTTAAAACATGAGGCTCTGGTGTGACTTTTTGTTGGTTGTTTGTACACATGACAAAATATATTTAAGTTTGTTCATTCACAACAGAATTACAGTAAACTAGATATATTTGCCACTGAACTCACCTGTTTCTCTTCAGTGTTGATAATGACCAGATCAGCTCCTCGATCTCTGCAGAACTGCCTGCTCTCAGACCAGCTCTTCAACTCATTGGATATGAAGAAAAAACTGCCATTTCCTTTCAATAAACAAACATTTGTATCTATTAATGGTATTGTAAGCAGTGGTGGAAAGAGTACTTAAAAAAAACATACTCAAGTAAAAGTACCATTACATTCCAAAAAATGTAGTGTGAGTAGAGTAAAAAGTAATTGTCCAAAAAACTACTTGAGTAAGAGTAAAAAAGTAACTTATTTAAAAGTACTCATGAGTAGTGAGTAGTGAGTACTGAGCTGCGGATTCTACCCCCTTATAATAAACACTGTGCACTACAATTAATAAAGCAAATAAAAACACGCATAATGTAATTAATTCATAGTATCTTTTGTGCTTTGTCAGAAAGATTGAAGAATATATATCATCCATCTTTTAAAAATGCATCAAAACAGTACATTTATCAAAATCATATTGTTTGGGGGGGAAATACATTTACAATTAAGCGTAAGGCCACTGAGCCTGAGCATGCTTGTTGCACATAAAATGTCAATGTTCATAACGGTGCAAATAATAAAAAAAAAAAACTTTAGAAACTCATATGATAGTTCAGCATCACACACCATGTGATGGGTTAAATAGAGAGATTAAAAAATACCCAATTTCCCTCCAAAACGGTACCAGTTTTTGTGTTTTGATAAAGAAATGAGAATCACTAATAGGCCTATTATCAGTTTATCTCAACTAATGCACTGAAAAAGGCTAAGATAGTGAGCTAACACTAATTACACTGTAATTCCATTAAATATGTTACAATTTAAACGTAAATGCAGATTGTTTTAGAAGGGGGGCATCATCCCTTACATTTTACACGGCTACATTTACTCACATTGTAATGCTGATCATATAATTTGTAAGGAAAATTGTGCGTTAAATAGGGAAGTATATCCGGGGAAACGTTTACAAAAGAAACACACACACAAACAAATGCATATCTCTTTGTAGTCTCAGCGAAGCTGTTTTATCAGCAGCATCCACAGGGTGGCCATACGTCCAGATTTTTGGCCGTAAGTTCTCTGGACAAACAAATGATTGTCTGAAAGCGCTATCAAATAAATATCTGATATATAATTGGTTAAAAACGTAAACAAGCCTCCACATCGTGGAGTCCACGTGCTGGCTGCGTCATATCATAACAAGCCGACATCAGACCTCATTTAATCCGGAATGGACAAAAGAGGACGAATTTGGCCATGATGACCCTAGAGGAGCTGCTGTCGCCTGAGCTGCTGCAGAGGGGGAACTGAAATGTGGATTTATTTATTTTTCGCATTCATTATTTGTTTATTTATGTATTTCCAAAAGTCCAGAAATGTTATGTTTTCTGGCACTGTGCACTTTTCAAGACAGGTTCATCTCAGTGGTCAGTTTTTGAACATCACAATGTCTTGAATAAATACAAATACTGTGAACAAACACTTTTTTGCTTCTTCTGTCACACACAGGTCTACATAAGCTATATCGATCAAATTGTCTGGCAATGAATAGACTATTTCAGAATCACTGTATCATGTTACCATCGATATGATGGACAAAATTGTATTGTAGTTGCGAGTCCATATGCAATTATTCTTGCCTCACTAACTGCCGTAAAGTGTCCTCATTTTGGTGTTATGGAAATGGCCACCCTTAAAAACAACAACAAAAATGTTGAACTTGAAAAATGTTTTTGCGCAAGTTCACTTCCTAAATGAAGGCGGATTGGAACTGTAACGAGCTGTAGTCACGGTCTGACAGAAATGAAGTTCAAGTTAACACCATGGTTCATAAGGTGCTCTGTATACTGAATCAGTATAGAGGGTGTTTTTCCACAGTTTTAGGCTGTCCCCAAACCCAGCGGGCACCTTGATGTCAAAATTAGGTCAAGAAACACAAAGGTTTATAAACACACAATTATAGCAGCCAGTGAAAATTTAACATTAAGAAGTCAAGGGTCAAGAGCACAACTAAAGCAAACGCTAACCACCATCATGGTGACTTTAAAATGCAAAATATGATTTCATTAAATCGGAAATTAAATAAAGTAAATCTGGTTAGTGTAAGTGAAGCTGGTAATAAGTGTACGGCCATGCGTTTCACCTTTTTGTTTGGCAAAATGACTTATTATCAAGCTCTTGATAGAGGTCAAACTCTTGATGTCAAATTGACATCAACACTTTGACGTCAATATGACTTTCATTTTTGACCTATTTCGTGACCTAATTTTGACATCAATTTGATGTCATATTGATGTTAAATTGACATCAAATGCCCACTCGGAAGCACCTTCACATCACGCGCAACGAGCTGCCGACTTCTCCAAATGACTCATGTCGAGCGCGAGGGAGAGACAGCAGTGCACAGATCGTGCGTCTCTCTATGAAGGAAATGGGAGCGGGAATTCACCGCTTTATGAACTCGTCACTTGAGGGAGTTAACATTGTATGCAATACCCCCAACCTCACGCCAAATGTCACGCCCTGTATAGGCTATATATAAAGATAATTCAGTAAGCAAAAATGTGAAATGTACATCAGCATATATTATTGGAAGACGCATCTTGGTTGAATTGATGCTTGAAGAATGCACTTCCACAGCAGCCAAGAGTAACAGCGATTTAAGTTTTCAATGTATAATTTGATTTGACGATAGTCGATCACGAGACCGATTACTCGATTCAATCACGTCGATGGATAAAAATAAAATTAAAACAAGCATGTAACGAGTAACGACCACAAACAGAAGGAAATAGCGGAGTAAAAGTACCGATACATCACTTAAAATGTACTCAAGTAAAAGTAAAATTACACAATTTTTAAACTAGCCTACTCAAAAAAAGTACAAATTCTGGTGGAAAACCCCCCCGACTTAATTACAGTAACGTGAGTATTTGTAATTCGTTACTTCACACCACTGATTGTAAAGTACAAATACATATATAAATCCATTTGTACTGACCTCGTTCATATAACTTCCTTAGTTCAGTCTCCAACTCCAGTTTCTTCTGACTCAAAGCATCAACACTTCTCTGTAACTGGCTTTTCTCAGCGCTGAGATCATTGACTCTGGTTTCTTCTGATTCAAAGAGCTGAAGTTGTTCTTCAGTTGGTCTTTTTCAGCCATTAGATCAGTGTTATTGTCCTGTAAGCTGATGATAGTGTGATTGAACTCTTCAACTCTGTTCTTGTAACTCTTTAACAGGTCTCTCTCTGCTGTGATGGTGATGTACAGTGTGATGAAGACCAGCAGAAGAACACAAATGAGCCCGAGACACACTGTCTTCAACACCAAACACCTGCGTCCTCCTGACAGAGACAAAACACACACACATCAGTTAACAACCATTCACTTAGAATTCATATTATTAGAAATATAGGCTCAAATAAATCCACCTTTATCTTTACAATACACAGGCCTTTTGTGTACAAACTTATTCTTTAATAATCATAGCGGAATATCTACAGTTAAATATGCAACTTCATGTTAATAAATGCAGAATTATGGACACATTGTTCTTTAAAAAAAAGATTCCTCAAAAGTTAACAACACATTTCTTCTTCAAATGAAACTTTCTACTTACTGCACTTTCCATCTTTTCCTTCGTCCTGGCTGTGATTCTGTGTTTGAGGTCCAGTTGTGTCCTTAATATCATCATTTTCATAAATGTTCTCTAAATCCATTGTTCACTCTTATGTCTGACAGCAAGTGTTCACAGATGAGCTGTGGTTGAATGATAGTGCTAACGCCAAAAAGGAATACAGGAAGTGATTTCTCTGACAAAACAGGTTACAAAATCATGATGAAGAAGTGGTGACAGATGATGTAATCACTGGTGTTTTAATCCTAAATTGTGCACTGTTCCGCCAGAGCGGTTTCTGTTTACTTTCAGATTCAGATATATTTATTTGTTTATTTCAGACTAAACCACATTTTACCACCTCAGTTATGGCTAATAGCAGTACAATTCTGGACTTGTAAATTGACACATCCTGAAGAGATAAAGAGTCAAACGATCTCCTGTCTCATGTCACATTATTACTGGAGTTCTGGACTACCTAACTTCAGAAAATAGAGTCCTTTACATTTTTAAAGGGATACTCCACTCCAGACAGTTTCTGGTCTCATTGACTTCCATAGTAGGAAAAAATATATACTATAGAAGTCAATGAGACCAGAAACTGTCTGGTTACTGATATTCTTCTAAATATCTTCCTTCCTGTTCAGCAGAAGAAATAAATTCATACAGGTTTGAAACAACATGAGGGTGAGTATATGATGACAGAATTTTTATTTTAAAGTGGAGTATCCCTTTAAAGTAGTGTTAAAACCTACACAGGAACAGAGGGGTTACCAGGATGTCATGTTTGGGGGGCAACATAATTGACAAATCGGCGCAAAATTAAGCTATACTACACACAATCTGTTTTAGTGCAGATCTTTTTCTAAGCCAACACAGCAAAATCCCCAGAGTTAAATTAACTCTGTTCAGAGAACATTTGGTCCCTCTCTACAGAGAGTTAAAATAACTCTGAATCAGAGTTAAAGTTAATGAGATACTTAAGTGATTAATTAAGTGATGATTGGGCTTTAATGATGAACACCTGCTGTCAACAAGCAGAATCACTGAATGAAAGAGAAACAAGAACAGAAAAAAGAGAAACACAAGAACTACAACTGACTTCCAGCCACAGATGAAATCAACTGAAGAGAAAAGAAGACATTAAATCTGTGAAGATCTCAGCAGAGGAGGATTAAACAACTCCACAAACAGCATTACCAGCTTCACTTATTACTGACCAGATTGACTTTATTTCTGTCATACGTTTACAGAAGTTCGTATTGAGAATTAACAGAGGTTTAGATGTTGACGATTTATTGAAAATGGTTGGTCACCATAATGGAGATAAGTGTTTCCTTTAGTTGGGCAGTTTGACTGTTAGCTTATTTGTTTGTGATTTTTTGTAACAGTTTTTACCGAAACATGTAATTTGTTGCAAAGAATGCCAGATGCAATGATGTTCAGGTGATCTAGTTTTCAACAACAAAAAGTTGAATGATGCACTTATATCATCACTGTCCAAAAGTGGTCATTTGATGTTAATAGATTATATTCACTAACAATACTCTCTTTCCACAGATTGAAATTTTTTAAATACATAATAGGGGATTTTTTTTTCCTAAGACACAGACATCAAGAATCAGCATATGAATCTCAACAATGGTGACATGTTTCATGCCGCAATGCATCCTGGGAGCCATGAGTTTTATACTATTGTGGCTCCCAGCATGCATTGCAGCATGAAGCATGTCACCATTGTTGAGATTCATATGCTGATTCATGATGTCTGTGTCTAAAAAAAAAAAAAATCTCTAAAATGTATTTAAAAAATCTAAATTCAGAATGTCCGATCTGTGGCTAGAGAGTATTGTTAGTGAATATAATCTATTAACATCAAGTAATCTCTTTTAGACGGTAATGAGATAAGAGAGCATGTTTCTACTATGTGTTGTTAAAAGCTATTTCACCTGATCATCTTTGTTTTTGGTTTTCTTTGTAACAAATTACATGTTTTGGTAAAAACTGTTACAAAAACCACAAACTTGCAAGAAGAGTCAAACTGCCCAACTAAAGGAAACACTCATCACCATAATGGTGATCATACATTTTCAATAAATCGTCAACATCTAAACCTCTGTTAATTCTCAATAAGACCTTCTGTAGACGTCTGACAGAAATAAAGTCAGTCTGGTTAGTAATAAGTGAAGCTGGTAATGCTGTTTGTGGAGTTGTTTAATCCTCCTCTGCTGAGAACTTGTTGACAGCAGGTGTTCATCATCAATGCCCAATAATCACTTAATTAATCACTTAAGTATCTCATTAACTTTAACTCTGATTCAGAGTTATTTTAACTCTCTTTAGAGAGGGACCAAATGTTCTCTGAACAGAGTTAATTTAACTCTGGGGATTTTGCTGTGTAACGCAGTGTTACAACATGCCCCACCTGCACAACTGGGATTTAAACCCGGCTAGTGTCTTCTGCTAGTTAGCGAAGCATTAAAGAACTATCTCAACTGTTAAATAACATATTGGAGATTAAAATAATATCAGATTTGTCTAATTTTAAATAAACACAAAAAATAGAGATGAATGGTTACGTTATGCTATGGTTTAATAAATGTGTATGGATATCTTCCAAAAAAATAAATAAAAATTGGGCACAATCTTTTCTCTATATAGTGTTGATATGGCAGCTAGTAAATACACCAAGTTTCGTCATGCTAGCATGTGTGGAAGAATTTAAACCAAGTGTGTTACAACTAGCCCCGTGTTACGTTGTGCCCCGCGCTCCCCTAGGCCTATGTGTGAAACAGGTGCTAACCTCTGCTTTCTCATCTTACACATCACACTCCACTGTTATGATGGCCTTTTCCGTAGATTTACTCACTAACTTAGTTGTTGAAACACAATAAGCATGAAAACTCAAATATGGTAGTATCGCGCTACAGCGCACATTCTATCAGCTGCAGTTATGGCGCCTCAGTCCCAATACTGTAAAACTCGACGTACATTCACATCACATGTTAGAGTTACACTCACAGGACTCTGCACTTATTTGCAATCACAAAAGTTCATTATTTGCTCGTGCTTTAAAGCTTTGCCGGGTAAATATTTCATTGGCGTTCTGTTCTGACATGATGCACTTTTTCTGAGTGCGTACGCCCCAAGCGCGCGCACTGTCAAACAGCGCCAAACTGGATTTTTGTTGGGTCAGACCCATCTGCTAGTGATGGAAAAATATGCACAAAACAAGTCACTTTGAAATTTTGCTGTTTTCATGAATACAACAGTTGGGTGACCCTCCCCCTAGATTAAAAAAGTTGGATGACCCTCCCCTCAACAAAGAATAAAAAGACATGACACTCCCCTATTTTCCATAATTCCATAAATATTGAACGGTCCCTTATGAACCTTGATCTGAAGGAGAACACAAGACATCACCTTAGGTCAGAATTAGCGAAAAAATAGCGAACATTTTTCTTTTCTAATTTATCATCAGATGGACAGATCATTTATCAGGGGTGGCAGGGCTTATCTTAGTGCCTCCCCCTAGACACGCCCCTGCACAGGAAGTGGTTTCATTTGGCCTTCGACAAGAATAAAGACATGAAGTCAACTTAAAAACTTCAGACTCATACTACTGTGTTTGTGTATTGTACATTCAACCACGTTATCCGCAGCAATCCAACAAGAGGAATCTGTGAACACTCAAATAAACTCAAACACCCTTAAACAGGCCAAACTGGACCTTTGTATTGATGATGCAGAAACAGCAGAAAGTGCCTGAATCTGATGTTTCTGTTCCTCTCTGATCACTTCAGTCTGATAAACCTGCTCTCTGCTGCCCCTGCTGGACTGGAGCAAATATAGCCATAGTGCAATAAAGCAGAAACACAAGAATGATTAAAAAACTAAAATACAGTTTACAATAATAATAATAATAATAATAATAATAATAATTGATATTGATCATTTTATTTAAAGTGAAAGCAATACAACTCAAAAGCAGTTTCACAGATACTCAATAGAATAATAGTCATGAACACATCAGAGGTTTGGTGTCCCAGATCACCCTCATTCACAGCGTGAGAAACTGGATGTTGTGAGTTTATTACAGCAATGAAAAAATAATGAAAATTTTACATTTCCTTCTAGCAAATTCACTTGAAGATCAGATGGCAGTTTTTTTTTAAAAGACAGAAACCTCAATCAGAAATAATACATTCACAATAAGCATGATTCACTAAAATAATAGAAGCAAAAGCACAACAAGACTTTATTAAACTTGTTTCTCACAAATGCATGTCCTCGTATCAGAGCAGGGTTGATCATTCCAGTTGTTCACAGGGTCTTTTGTAGGCATCATTTCAATACAGTCCTCATCTTCTTCGTTATTCGGCTCACCTTGGTACCAAAACCTGAATAAAATGTGTAAAACAAAAAATGAGGAGCTTAACAAGCTTTATTCATCATAAAGAAGCCAACAATATTCACAGCCCAGAAAAGTAAAAGAGAGAAGAATTTATCCATGCAGTTTGTATTTTTTTTATTGTGGTTGTTGTCGTGATTGTGTTTGTGTAATTAAGGACAACTATTTATGTTAAACAAATTAATATGAATTGTTTCTCTGTGAGTGTTTTATCACTTACCCTTGATTCAGTGCTGAATTATCCACCCATTTCATGATCCCCTCAGTCTCAATGTCAGACAAACCAATCCACACATTCTCCTTGACTACTGAAGATATGAGTTTCTGTGTGTGAATATAAACAGGAATAAGTGTGATTCCTCTCATTTATTAACAGACACTCACACAAACTCACCTGCTTCTCTAGAGTGTTGATAATGACCAGATCAGCTCCTCGATCTCTGCAGAACTTCCTGCTCTCAGACCAGCTCTTCAACTCACTGGATATGAAGAAAAAACTGCAATTTCCTTTCAATAAACAAACACTTTGCTCATTATATGTGTTATAAAGGGCAAATAAACATACAAATCCATTTGTACTAACCTTGTTTAGATAACTCCCTTAGTTCAGTCTCTAACTCCAGTTTCCTCTGACTCAAACAGTTGAAGTTGTTTTTCGGTTGGTCTTTTTCAGCCATTAGATCAGTGTTCTTGTCCTGTAAGCTGTTGATAGCGTGATTGAACTCTTCAACTGTGTTCTTGCCCTGTAAGCTGATGATGTGATTGAACTCTTCAACTGTGTTCTTGTAACTCTTTAACAGGTCTATCTCTGCTGTGATGGTGATGAGCTGGAGTAAGATGAAGACCAGCAGAACACAAATGACCAGCAGAAGAACACAAATGAACCCGAGACACACTGTCATCAACACCAAACACAGTTGTCCTCCTGACAAACAGAGACAAAACACACACATATCAGTTAATACCTTTCATATAATATTACCAAAAAAGGATTAAAATCAACCTTTTAATCTTTGTCTTTAGATAATATGCTTTTATAGTATTTTTATTTATTTTTTACTGTGCGTTCACACCGCCATCGGCGAGAGCGTCTAAGTGGCCAAAAGTCATTCATTTTCAATGCGAGTCGGTGGCGAGGGCGGCGCGGCGCTTCTTGGACGGCGAGAGCGGTGAGAAGAGTTGAAGTCAGGTCAACTTTATGGTAATGAGCTATGACGCAGTCTGGGGGCAACCAATCGGAATGTAGAAGTCCTCCGCTTGAGAAGACTCCAGAGAACGCAGTCAGTGCCCGTCTACGGAGAGCCTGGCCACTCCTTATTAAGTCCTATTGTACCGAATTTTGGTTGAAGTTCCACCAGAGTTCCACTGGGGGCGATCACCCATGAGTGCAAAATGAATGGGAGTCTATGGGGCTAGACGGCTAAATTTGTCTCTTTCACCCAATTGACATTAAGAAATCTCAGATTTGATTATAAGTTTTGCAAGTTCAACATGGGCTATAGGTCGAAAGTTGAATGAACGAGTACTTATGTCCTTTCGATTTCTTACAGGTTGAGTTGTTGTTGCCCATAACACGCTAGCATTCTGCTAATGAACGCTGATTGGTCAGTGAAGGACTGATAGCACGTGTATTTACCTGTGTCAGCTGTGTTGTCGATGCCTCGAGAGAAAAGAAAGTGCAGAGCGCGAAAGCACCAGAGTGACTGAAGGATTGCCGTAAAGCAGTATCTCTGGTCGTACGATGTGTATGACGTCATTGACATTTTAAAATACTTTTTAAAGCAAATAAGTGACTCTAAAAAATCTAACACCCAGCAATGTGTAATTTATTTGCATCTCCTTTCGAATACAACATTCAACTTACTAGACAAAACATTATATCCTGAGAAAAGTGGATTTTGAGGGGTATAGCGCCATAGACCTCCATTCATTCTGCACTCGTCCTGTGAGCGCCCTCATATGGAGCCAGAGTGGAACTGCAACCAGTTCAGAAGCCGGAAGTTTACTGAGAGTGGAAGTTCTCCCCTTATTAGACATTCTCTGACGCAGTCAAGCAATTCGATCTACGTCAGAGCGTCCCCGCATCTTTCTACGGCGTCGTTGGCAGGGCGGCGAGAGCGAATTTTGCCGCTCTATCGCCGGCGGCGGTGTGAACGCACAGTTACAAGACAAACATTGCTTTATAGTAAAATATCTAAAGATGAACATATTGGAAAAAAATTGTGTATAAGTGTTAATACATTAAATATAAAATGGCAGTTTCAAAACACTGCTTCATGAAGCTTTGAAACCTTTACGAATTGTTTGTTCCGGATCAGTGGTTCGGAGTGTGTATCAAACTGCCAGAGTCACATGATTTCAGGAAACGAGGCGTCATTACATCATAATTGTTTCGAAACACTTCAGAATTTAAGTGGTTCACCGCTGGGGGGCGATGATTTCTGTCAACCGATGAATTATGAGGAGTATCTAAGAACCGATGAACAAGTGTCTGTGGGTTTTACCTGATCTCTGATTTTATACATTTGTTTTAATCAGACATTAGTATAATTAAAATGAATGATGGTAGTTAATAGTGTCTTATTGGACTGTTAGCTGAGCCATTCATAGAAAAAAAAAAAAGAAAAAAAAACTGACAATTGATAAAATAACATGTAGACACTTGATAATCTTATTAGTTGATTAGATAATTGCATTCGACAGAGATTTTACTTAAAACATTTTTTTGCAATAGATTTGTCAAATGTATTTTTATGCATGCTTGGCCCGGATTTTTGTTGCATTTACACTGTTCTGACCACTAGAGGTCACCCTGGAGACGGGGTGTCGGATTGTTTCGAAGCCTCGGCACATTTGCTTTAACTGTTTCAGTGATCTACGAAGCCTTGATCTGCCCAGCACTATATAAAAGCAGAAACATTGACATATTGTTCTAAGAAAAAATATTTGAACTTGCATGTGACACTTCCTCAAACATTAGTGACACCATTAACAACACCATCTCTGGTGTCTTTTTATTGTCTTTATAACTTTATATTCATTTAAAAAAAATTAAACATTTTTTATTTTTGCTTGACAAAACGTAACTCAAACCAATCAATTAATCTTAACTTGGGTTTTCTGAATAACCAATGCAAAGCATGTGAATAGTACAGAAGATTTTTACAATTAAGAGATTAAGTAAAGTTAACTAAAAAGTGTTAGTTAATTAGAACAACTGTTGAATTTTACAATGTAAAAACAGAATGATTAAAAAATTTTGTAACTTTATTGCTCCATCTCCATGTAACATTATTGCTCCATTACCAACTCCATCTCTACGTCAGAATAAAATTTCTACTTACCGGTACTGCACATTGGAGCTTTTTCCTCATCCTGCCAGAGACTCTCTGTTTGTGGTCCAGTTGTGCCTTCAGTAACTCTGTTTACAATATACCTGCCTGATTTCATTATTTGCTCTAACTCACAGTCTTACAATACAGTAGTCTATGTGTTCACAGATGAAGTGTGTTCAAGATTGAAAACTTACAAGAATTTTGTTCTCCTTTTTGGGTGGTGTCTCTCCAACTATCTGTTATTAATGGCTCCTTTCCCCAAAACCAGAAAAAAATATTCTTTGGAAATCTGTAACCAGGAAACCCCCACACAGTACTGTGACGTTTCTACACAGCAAAATACCCAGTATTAAATCAACACTGCTCAGAGCCAGAGGTGGGTAATCCAGGGGTCAGAAAGTAAAAGTCCTGCCATATGTTTATTCCACCCATAAACTCAGTCAGTGAGTGGAACAAAATACTGAGGAGGACTTTTACTTTTTGAACCTGGACTTTACTCCTCTGCATAGCAATGCCACATGTCAGCCAAGAGCAAAGAAATAAACCAGAACTGGACCTTATCTGAGCCAAAAAATGTGTGTATATTAAATATGGAGTAATTTCAGCCACAGTCTTACACTGTAAAAAAGAATACATTGATTTTATTGATATCTAATCAATAAAATTGAGGCAACAGATTACAAGCAATATTATTAATTAAATGTAACAAATTAGAATTGAGTAATAATTAATCAAATTAATTCCTTAAAAGTTAACCATTTAAAATGAGTAAAATTTACAAAATATCTTTTATTGCCAACATTGAAGACACCTGGTGTTAACAAGCAGAATCACTGAAGGAGAAAACCATAATTAAAGTCACCATTATGGTGATCAGTGTGTGTTTTAGTTGGGCTCTTGACTCTTAAATTATTAACTTTAAGTTTTGTTTGGCTGCTGTACATGAGTTATAACAGCCAGATGAACAATGAGAAAAGGTGATCTGATGGTGTTGGTTGTGTTTTAACATAATCATTATTTCACAATCATTTGACCTGAATCACTGAACTCATTTCACTTCATATGTGATCTCTGGTCTCAGTCCGTTCAGGAAACTGCCTGTCAAATGACTCTCCCAGAGTCCTGGTTTGTCGCCCCTTTCTTGAGGTTCCTCTATGCTGTTGTATTTGCTGTAAACATCATATAGTCGAACATAATAGTCCTGGACAGACTTCTCTTTGCCCTGGCTGCAGTTTGTTACCTTTGTTGTGTCGATTCTTGTTGGAAACACAACCCCCTTGGGCTTGCGCTTGTGGCCTTGGAGGAGAGCAGTCGAGTTCTGGATCCAATCTCAGCACTTACAGCTCAGCCACAGGATACAGATAGGGTGGTGGTGTTAAAACAGATAAAACAGAAAAAGGGTTGAAAGGATTTGAAAGGGTTGAAAGGTGTTGGTGCAGTGAGTTTTTTCTCATCGTTAGATTTTTTTTCTCATCAGGCCCTACTGCCCTATATGCTAGTTCACATTGCATTCTTTTTCTATCTCTCACCTCTGCCTCCCACATCCAGCACATGATTGTTTTATTACAATCCACACACACACGTCTCATAAAACACCCCTTTTGTTCCGTTCCCTCCTTTACCGACTCTTGCACCGCTGTCAGCCTAGTGACACTCAATGTTCCCTTTGGAGGGAACTCATGGTATTTTATTAATTCTTCAATACCCTTCACTGTAAAAAATAAAATCGTAAAAATCATTGACTGTCAGCTGCGGCTGCCAAACAAAAACCGTAAAAATAAAGTAAAATATCCTAATTTAAATTAAGTGCAAAAAACTTTTACAGAAATTTTCCTTAAATGTTTTACGGAAAAACAGTGTTTTTTTACAGCTATTTCCTGAATTATTCAAAAAGGCTTTGTTGGTTGTCACCATTGTTGAGATTCCTATGTTGATTCTTGATGTCTATACTACAAAAAAAAAAAAAAAAGAATTAACCAGCTCAAAACTTTTTCCATATAATACATATCTTTTTAAATTTCAGATTATTACAATATTGTTGCCAAGGATCATGTGAGAAATTATGATATTATAGACTTTGTATAAAGCTAAATACAATCTACATATTATGTAATCTAAACTAATATATTCAGAGATTTGGCTGTCATATCAGTGAATCAGATCATCACGATGACTGTAACATCACTGATGAATGATCAAGATCATCTGATATTTCTCCTGCATTTATTGCTATAACAAATGTGTATTAAATACACAGTTATAACAGCCAGAGAAAACTAATGTTAAAAACTCACGGGTCATGAGCCCAACTAAAGCAGACACTGATCTCAATCATGGTGATATCAAATTTATTTTAAAGCTGTCAGCTGCGGCTGTCAAACAAAAACCGTAAAAATAAAGTAAAATATCCTATTTTAGAAGTGCAAAAAACTTTTACAGAAATTTTCCTTAAATGTTTTACAGAAAAACACTGTTATTTTACAGCTATTTCCTGAATTATTACGATTTTAAAAAATGATATGCATGTGAGAAATTATGACATTATAGACTTTGTATAAAGCTAAAGTCCATCTACATGTAATCTAAGCTAATATATTCATATTTTTGACTGTCATATCAGAGAATCAAGCCAACATATGATGACATCATCAAAGAATGACCAAAATCATCTGAAATTTTCTCCAGCATTTATTGCTATAACAAATGTGCATGAAATACACAGTTAAAGCAGCCAAAGAAAAACGTCAGTTAAAAATTGAAGTCATGAGCCCAACTAAAGCAGACACTAATCTCAATCATGGTGACATCACATTTATTTTAAAGTTTTTTACAATTTATTTAAATTAGCATATTTTACTTTAATTTTAGGGTTTTTGTTTGGCAGCCGCAGCTGCCAGTCATTTGACCCTTTTTTTACGATTTTCTTACAATGAAGGTATTTGATTATAATAATGCAGGAAATACCTGTGAAATAACAGTGCTTTTTCGGTTTATTTAAATTACCATATTTGACTTTAATTTTAAGGTTTTTGTTTGGCAGCCACAGCTGCCAGTCATTTGACCCTTTTTTTTACGATTTTTTTTACAATGAAGGTATTTGATCGTGATTATTCAGGAAATACCTGTAAAATAACAGTGTTTTTCAGTTTATTTAATTTAGGATGTTTTACAGTTTTTTGGGGAGCTGACAGTCATTTGACCATTTTATCATTTAACTGTTTTCTTTCTGTTAAATTACAGATTATATTTGTAATTTTACATACATTTTTATGTAATTTAAGAAAACAGAAAAAATACTGTATGAAAAATACAACAAATGTTCTGTATAAAAAGTGTGAATTACTGTAATTTGTCATTAATGTCACAATACCTAAAATAACAGCTGAATTTTTATTTTACAGATATTTTTTGTAATTTTACAGTGTTTTGAGTACAATTTAAAATGAAAGAAAATGATCGTAAAAAAATCACAGTTATTTTCTGTAAAATTAGGATTCTTTTTTACAGTGTTCAAACATTTTTCCCCATAGCCTTTTTACATTAGACCAAACACCGGTTTATCATATTGACCTTTTTTTGCGCAGTTTACTCTGAGATTTCTCCATGATGGTCCCTTTTTTTCCGTTTTTTTTTTGGTGCCCCTATATAACTCTAGACATCAATTTTCACCTCAGTTGAAAAAAGGCGAGCACTCATTCTCACGCCAGTGAGAACTTACTCACAAATTTGATCAAACAGATCCTTAGTCCCTGAGTGGATTAACTGAACCCACCAGACTAATAAACTGTACTAGTCTGGACTAGCAATCTGTACTAGTCCACCACAGTGTTCCATTGACCATCATGAGTTCATCCCTTTTCAACAATTTAGACTCTGTCTCTTACCAGTCACAGCTTACGCCACTTCAGTTCTTTTGATTCCAGTGGTGTCTCTCTTGGGCCCCTGTGGTCGGCCCCTCTCTCTCAAGTTTGCTAGGTAGGGCTGGACCTGCAGTCCAGGATGATCAGTCACCGTCCGCTCTCGGGTCCATGAGGCACATCCAAGGAATCCTGCCGACAACGCCAAATTATGGTGGCAAACAATTTTCTAATACTGAATAAGAGATAAACAGGTATCAATTGTCCTTAACAATGATTTATTCCCTTGCAAGGAAAGGTCAGCAGTCATACAGTCATTACAAAGTGCCTGCAGAGTGGGGGGTATCCTTCATTCTTTAAGTTGTTCCTCCCCCAAGGTTATTTTCCTGAGGCAAAATCAAGATACATCTTAGCCATAACTAACACATTGTTTAGATTTGTCTATCATATTTAATCATATTAAACCCTTGAATGGAGACTCTCTGTCTTGGTCATACATTCAGTCACATTAACTTTTGTCAGGTCATATACAAGGACGTACACATGCGTATTTTCATAAGGGTATGCATCAACACTACATTCATCTGATTATCATCATATTTCTAAGATTCTATGAATATAAGAAAATGCAAACATAATATAGAACATATTAAATTTCTTCCACAATATATATAATCTTCAGTAATGGTCAATCTTCACTCAATTAATCTATGGAAGTAAAATAATGCCAAATGTTTTTGAAACATGGTTGAATATTTAAGCTGTGAATATTTCAATTAAAAACATTTCAAACACATTTTCATTATTAAAAATTTAATAATGAGAATTTGCAAAGCGAAATAAAATGGACCGAAAAATGCCTGTTGAATATTATAGGTTGTATTTTTTAACAGTTTGAATATTTTGGAAGTGAAATATGAAAGGTGAATATGGATTATTGAATTTTTAATAAATGTTTTTAATTGAAATATTCACAGCTTAAATATTCAACCATGTTGAATTTCAGCCCATAAAAATGCAAGCCCTAAAAATACAATGCATTAAAATGCAAGCACACTCTAAAAAGAGATGTGTTAAAAAACAACACACAGCATGTGTTGATGGTATTTTGACACATGTTGTGTATATTTTTAACACACAATGTGTGTTAAAATGTAACTCTGGATAGAATAGCACTGGGTGGAGGAGAGTTTGTGTTTATGAAAAAATTATAGGTATATTTTATATGGTATCCCATAACATGCTCTAAAATAAATAAAGCAATACATTCAAATAAATAAATTAAATCTTAATTCATGAAAACTTAAAGATTAACGGGTGTTTTTTGGCAGCCAATCACATCATGCCTCTTTTTCAATGTCTTTTTCAAATGCTGCTTTCACTTGTTATTAATAACCAGATTAACTTTATTTCTGTCAGACTCTACAGAGCTCTTATTGAGAATTAACAGGTTTTGGTGTTGACGATTCATTGAATGTTTCATTTAAAGTCACCAGAATCGTGATTAGTGTCAGCTTTATTTGGGCTCTTGACCCTTGACTCTTTAATATTAGTTTTCTCTGATTGCTGTAAATCTGTATTTATTTTAACACATTTGAAACAGCAGACATAATCATGAAAAAAATATGCTCAGATGATAATATTATCATCATGGACATGTAAGATTGTTAAGCTCAGCAAGAGTTTAATATTTGAAAGATGAGTATAATATATTAAAGATGTTTTTTTAAAAAGATTAGCATATTGCAATTAACTTAAAATTAATATTTTTTAATACACAGTTCGTACAAAACCTTACAGGCTATGGTATCAAACCGACATCAAGAATCAGCACATGAATCTCAACAATGGTGACAAACATAAAGCTTCATGCCGCAATGCATGCTGGGTGCCACCATAGTACAAATCTCATCCATGACTCCCAGCATGCATTGCGGCATGAAGCTTTTTGTTTGTCACCATTGTTGAGATTCATACGCTGATTCTTGATGTCTGTGATTGACTAGTTTCTGCTGTAGATTAACATTTTCAGAAAACATTTTTATTTAATTTTTTATTCTGCACTGCAGGACAACATGATGTAGTGTCACAAGATTGTTATAACTAACAACACATAAATAAATTAAATGCGAACCATCCATATACTCAAAAACTTGATCAGATCAGGACTTGCTGATTATGACATCATCAAGAAACATTTGATCATATTTTCAGCAGCCAGAGAAAAACTAAAAGAAGAATAAAGGGTCAAGAGCTCAAATAAAGGAGCCATTAATCACGATTCTGGTGACTTCAAATAAAACATTCAGTGAAACATCAACATCTAAACCTCAGTTAATTCTCAATAAGAGCTTGTCTATGTAGATTCATGATGTCTAAACCATCCAAATGGTCAAACAAACTCTTTATTAGGGTGACCAAACATCCTGTTTTCCCAGGACTGTTTTCACGTCCTGTCCTGGCTGTCCTGTCTGTTTTTTATAAAGCAGGGTTCTCAAGTTTTATCAAAAGCTTGGAGTGAGATCACATGCGGTTAGGGGAGGAGCCCTAATGGAGCCCCGCCCCTACCCCCCAATTTTACCCATTGTTCATAATTAACCAGCACAAATTGAAATTATAACAATTGGTAAATCTGATACATGTCAGAGCAATTCATCACATCAAATATACTCTTTAATGTTATATTTCTAAATTACAAATATACAAAAATTACAAAAATATAACAAACTGCTCCAAACAGTTTGGAAAAACAAATCTTTTTGCATTTTGAATGTGTCTAGTCGAAATGGTATAATGGTTTATTGTGTGGTGGGACATTGTGAACAAATGACATATTAGAGTATTAAGGTGTGTGTGTGTGTGTGTGTGTGTACACAAGAGTACACACTCCAGCTTATGAAATGTGTTTTGTGTTGTAAGTGTTTGTTGCACATTTTGATGCCTTGATAACAGGGGTAGGGGGCTCCCACTTGAAGCACTGTGGCTCGATGCCAGACATTTAAATTATTAAAATATTACCCAGAGCACTCTGCTTTAATACATGTAGCCTTAATGTAACTAGAAAGACTATTAATACAGTATAATATATACAATTATATAATATTTAAAATAATTTCTTCCAGCTTCCCGGCAGGCATCTTGATGTCAAAATTACGTCAAGAAATAGGTCAAAAATGAAAGTCATATTGACGTCAAAGTGTTGATGTCAATTTGACGTCAAGAGTTTGACCTCTGCTGATGTCATTTTGCCAAACAAAAAGGTGAAACGCATGGCCGTACACTTATTACCAGCTTCACTTAAAACTAACCAGATTTACTTTATTTAATTTCCAGTTTAATGAAATCATATTTTGTATTTTAAAGTCACCATGATGATGGTGGTTAGCGTTTGCTTTAGTTGTGCTCTTGACCCTTCACTCTTTAATATAAAATTTTCTCTGACTGCTTTAATTGTGTGTTTATAAAACACAACTGTTGTAGCTAAAAAAGCCATGAGATCAGGAGATGTTGGCGGTTTATTGATGAAATCATCATGTAATTGCCTGAATCCCTGATCATGTTCAGTGTCTAATGCTTTGATTATATGGGACTTGTGGTTTAAAAGCGGTTTTATTCATGACAGAAGTAATTTGATTCTACAGCATATCTAGCAGTTTTGTTTATCAAATAATGTACTTGGCTTTTAATAACTATTTAGTGCACAAAACCCTGTCATCTATGGCATTACTTAGACGCACACAGACATCAAGAAATAGCATATGAATCTCAACAATGGTAACAATCAAACAAAATAAACAGTATAAATATATAAACGTTTTGCAATGATCACTCAAATGTGGTGATCAAACACTTGTGTGACAAAGATATGTAATGGAGGCAGGGTGAATGATAGAATGAGAATTTGAGCTGTAACCAAACTAGTTTGCATTGCATTTTATATTATATTATATTCTAAATACTGTTGCATAATCTTCACTAACGTGTACTAAATGTACTAAACGTGAAACTAGGCTACTCTTAATGCAAAATGGCCCTATATAAAGTGTCATAATTACATAAATTATTGGAATATTGCTTGATGATGTAACGTAGCAGAATGAGCTTTAAAGGGGGGGGGGGGGGGGGGGGTGCTATTTCATGCATACTGAGTTTTTTACACTGTTAAAGAGTTGGATTCCCATGCTAAACATGGACAAAGTTTCAAAAATTAAATTGTACGTTTGAAGGAGTATTTCTGTGCCAAAAATTGTCCTTCCAGTTTGTCACAAGTTTCAAAAGTTTTTTTCGAGTATGGGTCTGTGTGACGTCAGCTGGGGCGTAATTTCCTTATATGGGTCAAAGGCGCGGGCGCGTGCGCGCATCCGTAGACCAGAGAGAGAAGAGAGCCAAAGCAGTACGCCATCAAAGCGCTCTGCTCGGCTTTAGGGAAGTCAATGTCACCAAAGAAGAGTGTTTTTGGTTGCCAGGGCAAGACAACCCTGCACAGATTCCCAAAGAACCCAGCGTTAAGGGACCAGTGGATGGAGTTTTTTTTTTTTTCAGAGCATCAACGGAGTTGTGCAAGTGTTCTTGTTTGTTCCCTGCATTTCGACGATGATTGTTTTATAAACAAAGCCCAGATCGACGGATTTGCAGATCGTCTAATGCTTAAGGATCGAGCAGTCACAATGATAAAGGTTCGCGGTCGTGCGTTGGAACCGGGCGGTGAGTAAAACTGCTTCAAATGTCTGAGTGTTGTTAGCTCGGCGCGTTAGCACAGCTTTAGCTTCGCCCACACGGCACACCTCCAGCCGCTCGTTTTTTTTTCCGGAAAGACTCGGTACAGCCTATCTTTCTTTTATAAATATAATAAAACTAAAGACTTTTTGAAGATTTGAAGGATGCAATACTACTTTATAGGTACTCAAGATTAACATGAGATTGACTGAAAATGAGTGTTTCACCCCCCCTTTAACACTGTGTCTACACCGGATGCGGCCGTTATTTTTTTTGCCACTTTTGCCAGTTCTTTGTGACAGCTTTTAGGTGCTTTATTGGCAGCGCCATCCTTACATAAATCACTGCACGCTGCATTTTTTTTAATATTAATTTATCGGCCATTATAAATGCCGATACCGATAGTTAGGAAAATGCCTAATATTGGCCGATAATATCGGCCCGCCGATATATCGGTCGGGCTCTAGTAAAAACACAGGAAGTAACTCTGGCAAATACACAGACTACAGTCACATGTGACACATATCTGACACAAGTTGTGTAACTAGAACACATTAGTGTGTAAAAGGTTTCAACACACTTCTGTGTAAGAGGAATAACACATTAGTTGTGTTAAAGGTAATAGAGGGTTTTCACCTACGTCACGATTTGGTCAGTTACCCGGATGCGCGGCCATATTGGAGGTACTCGGATGTAAACAACGGCATGGATTGCACTGTTTATGTACTATTGAACACATTGTTACACTAATTTCTGATGTCTAAACCACGGGAAAAACACATGGAAGCTGCGAAATCATATAGAGAAGGACTTGGTAAGCAGGAAAGAGCTCAAAATTTTGACAAACTTAAGGTAATATGTGGTGAAGATCTGAACGAGCTAGCTTCTCTAGTCCTTACTACTTTTTCGTATCCCGACATTGGCTACGTTCAGATTGTCAGTCCAAAAAAAACACATGAAATCAGTTTCAAGCTATCCATATGTGGTTTAATATCCTATTCAAATCACATATCAGGAAATCCACCAGTCTGAACGCTCTTTCTCGTGGTTTATGTGACTTTCTCACGCCACGTAAAATATAAACATCAGACGTTGTTATAGGGAACATGCTGAAAGTCGCTGCCGAAACAAGGTTGTGTTGTTGCAAAGTGCAGGACAAGCAGAAAATTATTATTTTTGAAAAGTATTTTGAAACCGGCGCGGATGAAAAAGAGTTGTGCATACAGTAACCTACCAGCCTCCTACAGTTCTGCAGCTCAAGACGCAGTAGTCCAGCGCAGCGGCTATACATTTCCATATTGTAAAATTTAAATAAGAAAACATTTATATTGCAAATGCAAACCTCTCCATCAACGCAACATCATTGCCGTATTGTCAAAGAGCTGCGTGGACACACAAATCGGTTCTGAACAGTTGCAATACAGTGTGGAGTGTGGACATCATTTTAGATCATATTCCAATCGGATACAAAGATAATCGGATTGACAGTGTGTATGTACCCATAGTTAACTATTATACGTCAAAATTTTAGCCATAGTTAACGCTTCATTTACACATGTGGCTGATGCTGTGCCTCTCTCAACCACAAACGCCATCTTTCATCAGTTTTTTGCACTCTTCTCTTTAACTTTCGGCAGTCTATAGAACTAGAAATGTTTTTTCTCGGTGCGACCGATGAGTACAGACCAAAACTTGACCATTTTCAGAAGCAATAATCAGCCAAATTTGCAAGTCCGTTCAGTTCAATGGCACTGTTTACGTTCAGTACCTCCAAAATGGCCGACTTCCGGATTGATGACGCGTCGTGAAAACCCTCTATACAAAATGTGTAGTCCTAGTTAAGAATCGACACAGGTTGTGTGTTAAATTTGACACAACATGTGTTGTCCCTGAGCACACACACTACATGTGTTAAAATCTACACAACATGTGTTGTCCTTGAGCACACACACTACATGTGTTAAAATCTACACAACATGTGTTGTCCCTGAGCACATACACTACATGTGTTAAAATCTACACAACATGTGTAATTTTTAACAACTCTTTTTTACAGGTTGTGTTGTTTTCAACTCATCATTTTGAGTGCCGACACTCAAAGTGCAAACTCTGTTAACTGTTATCTCTTCATGAACTTTTGTCAAAAGCAGCATTATCAATTAGGGGTTGAAGCGTGAATAACTGAATAATGTCCAGTACAGTGAGTCTGTCAGTCATTGAGCTTGAAACATTGTGTTGTACTTTGTGTGCACATGCATTCTGTACTCGACTATTGATTAAATGGTTAATATTTTAGCATCTGGCCCTTTCGCTTTTATTTTTTTAAATGACACAATTTGTGTGTTAAAATGACTTACACAGTGAATGAGTTAAAATTAACACAAAACTAGTAGTCCTGGAGCTCACCCACGGATGTGTCAAAATTTAACACAGGTTGTGTCATTTTTACCACATTCTTTCTAAGAGTGCATGGTTAATGCAATGCCTATTTTTTTCAAGTAGTGCAATTCAACAGGCTTTTTTGTTTCAAAAACATTTGCCATTATTTTACTTCCATATTAATCACTTAATAATCTCATTAACTGCTTCATTGTTCATTTAACACTCTTATTTTAATACTTTAACACTCTTGAGTGTGGTCTCAAATAAACTCCCAGGAGTTTTTGCTGTGCGCCAAAAATTAAATTTCTGATATAATGTATGGAACTATTTATGAATAGCTTTGCTTTACAAAAAGCAAGCAAAGGAAATTCTGGGTCGGGATCATTTCCCTGGAAAAGTGTGACTCAAGTTAAACAGAAACTTTGTTGAAACCTCATGTTCAGTGTTTCCGTGCAGCTAATAAAAATTAATGTGTTGCCAATGATAACCCAGTGGGCATTTGATGTCAATTTGACATCAAATTGATGTCAAAATTACGTCAAGAAATTGGTCAAAAATGAAAATCAAATTGACGTCAAAGTGTTGATGTCAATTTGATGTCAAGATTTGACCTCTGCTGATGTCATTTTGCCAAACAAAAAGGTGAAACGCATGGCCGTACACTTATTACCAGCTTCACTTAAAACTAACCAGATTTACTTTATTTAATTTCCGGTTTAAATAAATATAATATTTAAATAGTTTAAAATATATTAAACATATTTTGATGACACCAGGATGGTGGTTAGCGTTTGCTTTAGTTGTGCTCTTGACCCTTTACTCTTTAATATAAAATTTTCTCTGGCTGCTATAACTGTGTGTTTATAAAGCACAACTGTTGTAGCTAAAAAAGCCATGAGATCAGGAGATGTTGTCAGTTTATTGAAGATGATGACAGTATCATCATGTAATTGCCTGAATCGCTGATCTTATTCAGTGTCTAATCTTTGGTTATATAGGACTTGTGATTTTAATGTTGTATTATAATATAAGCCATTTAATCTAACAGCATGAGAATAATGTTTTTTTTAATTAATAAAGGATTTTAAAAACATTTAATGCATTAAACTTAACATTATTACTTAGCTATCAAGAATCAGTGTATGACTCTCAACAATGGTGACAATCAATGAAATGCTTCATGCTGCAGTGCATGCTGGGTACCACCAATCAAAACTCACCCATATCTCCCAGCATGCATTGCGGCTTTAATAAATTATGCAGCTGGAGTTGATCTGATTATCTGGATATTTTGTTTGATTGTCACCATTGTTGAGATTCATACGCTGTTTCTTGATGTCTGTGTGCGTCTAAGTAATGCCATAGATGACAGGGTTTTGTGCACTAAATAGTTTTTAAAAACCAAGTACATTATTTGATAAACAAAACTGCAAGACATGCTGTAGAATCAAATGACTTCTGTTATGAATAAAACCGTTTTTAAACTACAAGTCCCATATAATCAAAGCATTAGACACTGAACATGATCAGGGATTCAGGTAATTACATGATGATTTCATCAATAAACAGCCAACATCTCCTGATCTCAGTTTCTCATGGCTTTTTTAGCTACAACAATTGTGCTTTATAAACACACAGTTATAGCAGCCAAAGAAAATTTATATTAAAGAGTCAAGGGTCAAGAGCACAACTAAAGCAAATGCTAACCACCATCCTGGTGTCATCAAAATATGTTTAATATATTTTAAACTATTTAAATATTATATTTATTTAAACCGGAAATTAAATAAAGTAAATCTGGTTAGTTTTAAGTGAAGCTGGTGATAAGTGTACGGCCATGCGTTTCACCTTTTTGTTTGGCAAAATGACATCAGCAGAGGTCAAATCTTGACATCAAATTGACATCAACACTTTGACGTCAATTTGATTTTCATTTTTTACCAATTTCTTGACGTAATTTTGACATCAATTTGATGTCAAATTGACATCAAGGTGCCCGCTGGGAATGATGATAAATGATAAACATGATTCAGCTATTGTGACTGAATCGGTCACTTTGTGGACTGTCAAAACAATACAGAGAACTGCTTATCAGTGACTCTGTTTACATTCCTAATTGACACACTGGGTCTCATTCATGAAACACGAGCAGAACGAATTTTTGTGTAAATCGTGTGTAAAGTGGTTCTGGCGTAAATTTTCGGATTCATTAAAATGTTCGTATTTTCCAAATGTTAGTTGGTACGAAAGAAATCTACACCTGCTCCCAGCCACGCGTAAATAGTGCGTTTAACATCCGAACGTTTTGCTCATTAATAAGGCTGCATTTTAATTCACCTTAATCGGGTACATATTTACACAGCATTTTGAAAAAATATTATATATAGTAATTACATACGGTTTTTCTTTTTACTTTTATTATGAGAGCCAGTAATAGCATCTGCAAGTCTGCAAGTCACAAGTGTTGCAGTCAAGCTTCATGTCGAACCATTTTCTTTTCACTTCTGGGACTGTTCGATTAACAGATGAAACTCCATTAACTGCATCTGTAATATGCTGCCAAGCTTCCTTTTTTTTTAGGACCTGATACGCCACTATGTACGCTTGAATATAAAATGTGGCGTTTTGAATGAACTTCTGATAATAAAACTTCAATTTCTGCATATGAGAAATTTCTCTTTTTCATTCGCTTTTGAGAAGACATGTTGAAATCCTTCGTTTGGTGTCATAATATGATGCCCATATATAGTTGTCAGTCGGATTTAATGGGCGGGATTTATGGTAATTGAGAATGAGCGTGCACGCCCATTTACGACTGATTGGAATTCATTAACACACACACACACACACACACACATTTCACTATCACATCTGACGTTTACGAAGTATTTGTGAATCAGGAGAAGAGTTTTCGGGAAGGTCTCTTTACGCGCAAATCACTCACATATTTACTCGTATATTTACGAATGTTTCATGAATGAAACCCTTTGCTTCAATGGAATGAGTAAGTTGGAGCCGTTTACAAGCTCACAATGATCAAACTATAGCCTAGGCCAGGTGTCGGCTGATGTAATTGAGGCTGACACGAATCCACCAGTGTTAATGTGCAATAATTACAGAATTTAACAGCTAACAGATTTTTGTTATGAGAACGTTCTCTAAATATTCAGCGTTGGTTCCGGGAACATAAAAAATTTCCAGTTTTCTTGACATTAGAGGAACGTTTTTCAAAAGATATAATGTTCCTTAAACATTATTTCTTAAATTTCATTATAATTTTGATTTAAAATTCAACAATCTAGGAACGTTTATTTGTAACATTCAAAGAACATAAAAATGTTTCCTGAATGTTAATAGAATGTTATTGAAAGGTTAGTGTGATGTTCCTGAAACATTCTTTCAATCATTAAAACACCTGCTGTGAGCAAGCACTGAAAGAAAGAGTAATAAGAAAGAACACAAACTTTAACAACTTTATAAAACTTTAACAAACAACTTTCTTCAGACACAGCTTTAGATGAACTGAAGATAAAATACATTAACTCTCTCAAGATCTGATTAAACAACTCCACAAACAGCATTACCAGCTTCACTTAGCCTATTACTAACCAGACTGACTTTATTTCTGTCACGTCTACAGAAGATCTTTTGAGAATTAACAGAGGTTTAGATGTTGATGTCTTATTGAAAATATTTGGTTTGAGGTCACCATTATGGAGATCAGTGTTTTTGCTTTCGTTGGGCTCTTGACCCTTGACTTTTACTTAATGTGGTGCTTTATCAGCAGTTGCAGTTGTTTATGGAGAACATTTCTGCATTGATAAAGCAGATCAACAGGTTTGTTATAATAACAAGTGGCTAAGCAATTAATAAACTGCTTTTACTGTTTGTTTTTCTCACTTTTGGAATATTAACATTATTTGAGAAAAAAGTAATAAACTCAAAATAATTTGTAACACTGAAGAAAATTCTACAAGATAGTCCAAAATTATTTAGAAATTAAAAACGACGTGTGTAATTTCTGGCAAAGATGTCTTAACTTCGGCTACAGTTAAAAGATAGTAGAATACAACTATGTTAAAAGTTTATGAAAATGCAGTGTACCAGTCCTGAATGCCTCTGAGTCTCTCTCTCATTCAAAGTCAGCTAAACTCTGCTGAGCCTGTGTCATAAGTGATAATAAGCTATTCATAGTAAAGCACATTTCAGTTGAAAATCATAGACACAGAGATTTTAAAGGTAAAAGAAATTATGCTACAGGCAGTTCAGATTTTATAGATTTAGAGGGTAATTTGTATTTAAATGTTTGAAAAGTGAAACTCATTGACTTTAAAGAAGTCTTTAAAATAATAATACAGACCGTAAACGATAGAAGTGGCATTTTTGACTAGTTTATTCTAAGACCTGTACATTTTTTGTCTCATCTAGTTTCCACCATGCACAGCAAAATCCCCAGGGGTTAAATTAACTCTGCCCAGAGAACATCTGGACCCACTCTAAAGAGTGTTAGTGTTAGTTCGGGGAACTATTATGTCTCTGGAATGAGTGTTTTATCATTACAGATGGGTTAAGAGAAATGACAAACTTGAATATGAATTTATGAATATGATGAAAAAATTATACAGAACATGGGACGAGCTTTAAGTGCAATAAACAAATACACAAGAATGAAATATAGAATAAAAACAAAAATACAGTTTACTTTAATAATAATGGTTATTGACCATTTTATTCAAAGTGAAAGCAATTAAACTCAAAAGCAGTTTCACAGACACTCAATATCAGAATAACAGTCATGAACACATCTGAGGTTTGGTGTCCCAGATCAACCTAATTCACATCATGAGTAACTGGATGTTGTGAGTTTATTACTATCCTGGAACCCAGGACAAAGAATAAATGCTAAACCTTGATTTATTCTGAATTATTCTGAAATCATTAATGTGTAGTCTGGTGTTTCCACAAATCTCTTCTAGGATAGATCACACTGAAGGCACCAATGAATGGAGCAAGGAGACCATTAAGGAGACCTTCTGATTTCTATCACTGACTTAGCACGTCGCATCTTGCGACTATTAAAAAATGACACCTTTTGTTGTGAGTCAGCAGTGAGCGGCCGCTTAGGGTAAAATAGTTGCACTGCACCCTCTGACTATTTCAGAACTGGCTAGTTTGTGTCTATGAGCTCACATTCATGATGTGCGGTCTCAAAGCGATACCGGGTCCTTAATGAAAGAATATTTGAAATTATGGGATATCCAGAATAATCCATGGTCTAAATTAAATCACAACTAATCTGAGAACCAGCTGTTAAGATAGACAATTTGTAAAAACAAAGAGTCACTTAAATTTGGAGTCAGAATAAAGTAGTCTTGGAGTCAGAATTACAATTAACCCTTTATGGGGCAAGTAACTATATTTAGTCACTTCTGCACACATTCAAAATGCCCCCCCCCCTGCCTCCGTTTGGAGTGCTAGAGTCATGTAGTTTGCTCTCAGCCAATCAGGGGAGATCAAGCTATCTGACAGATATTGACATCAAGGCATCTGACCAATCAGCAGTGGCCTGGCGCACCTCAAACACAGCCATCTTGCAGAAATCAAAAATATTGCTTTTTTGAACCTGGCTTCTCCCACAGTTATAGTAATAACATCATAACTAAACATGGTAAGTTGATGTAACTCACAAATTATTTGGTTGAATAGTTGTGTTAAAGATTAGGATTGCTGTTATTTGCATAGCATTTGTAAAAATTAGCTTAATGATTGGCTGAAAACTAAATGCACCATATTTGATCATATGCCCCGTTTACCTAAGTCGAGGAAGTGTCCATTTTTAGACATATGCCTTATGAATGTATGTTTTTTTTAAATAATAGTTAAATGGCATACACGGGTGCTTATTGTTCGTGTGAGGCCTAGTACCGTGTGAATTGATTTTAATTACTGAATATTGGTTTGTGATAAAACGCAATTATGAGCAAATATAAGCTCATGACCATAGGTGAGAGTAGGAACGGAAAATCGACCGGAAAATCGAGAGCTTCGCTTGGCAGCTCCTTCTTCACCACGACAGACCGGTACATAAACTGCATTACTGCAGAAGCTGCACCAATCCGTCTTCAATCTCCCGTTCAGGCCTTCCCTCACTCGTGAACAAGACCCCAAGATACTTGAATTCCTCCACTTGAGGCAGGAGCTCTCCACCAACCTGAAGTGAGCAAGCCACCCTTTTCCGACTGAGGACCATGGCCTCGGATTTGGAGGTGCTGATTCTCATCCCAGCCGCTTCACACTCGGCTTCAAACCATCCCAGTGCATGCTGAAGGTCCTGGCCTGAAAAAAACTCGTTAGCGCCAACTAGTGGCCGATTTCTTTCAAAATTCTTACAGACCTCTAGGGCCATGAGTCGAACATGCCCATCGAGTTTCGTTCCGATCAGCCTCCGTTAACCTTGTCTAATAGGTGCTCAAACTTCATTGGCCGATGGCGGCATGTTTTTTGAGATACTCCAATGTCCTCATAGACATACATGGCACCTTGGACCAAGACACTGCATACCAATTTTCAAGTCAATCGGACTAACGGTCAGGTGGTTATAGCCTGTTTTATGTTTTTTTCATGTTATAGCGCCACCATGTGTCCAGTCGCCGCAGATTTTTTACTGTGACCTCAGATTGACCTATTACACATGTGTACCAAGTTTGGTGAAGATACCTCATTTACTTCTGGAGTTATAGCCGTTTTAGTAAAATAGGCCCCTCCCACAACGTACGTTTTGGCGTCCCTTAGCGTCCGTGAATCGAAATTTCAACTTTTTTTCGATAATTATTGATATTCAGACTCTAGAGAACATTTCTGCACTGGTTTGGTTCCGATCGGGCGAAAAACCTGATGAGGCCAGCACGACAACATCATCCGCAAAGAGCAGAGATGAAATTGTATGGTCCCCAAACCTGAAACCCTCCGGCCCCTGGCTGCGCCTAGAAATTCTGTCCATAAAAATTATTAACAGAACCGGCGACAAAGGGCAGCCCTGTCGGAGTCCAACATGCACCGGGAACAAGTCTGACTTACTGCTGGCAATGCGTACCAAGCTCCTGCTCCTACAGGGACCGGATAGCCCTTAGGAAAGGGCCCCGGACCCCATACTCCCGGAGCACCCTCCACAAGATGCCCGTATCAGTACCTAAAGACAGAGATGTCTCTAAATAAATGTTCCTTGCAGTTTGTGCCTATAATAAATAAATGTTCCTAGCAGTTTGTGTGTGTTTGTGTCATATATTTTTTTAATTCACTCTCTGTAATTTATTTTACCCTAGACAGGCAAGTGCTCATATATGGTAACTTCATTGACCTTGATTTGCAATGCAAAGATGAAAAAAATTTAGAATTTTTTTTTTTGTTTAAATGTCCTTTAACATCCCCCATTAGGGTTCTGAGGTTAAAAATTTGAATTTCCAAATATTTCAATGAGTGCCCTATAAAGGGTTAAAAATTTAAAAATGAAATTCATATGATTTTTTAGTTTATTTAACTCCACTCTCAAGAGTGTTAAAGTGTTAAAATATTGCTGAAACAACTTTAATATGCTAGAACTTTATTTTGCCCTTACCTGTACACAGCAAAATCCCCAATGTTAAATTAACACTCCTCTGTGTACATATGTGTCCACACTACAGGGTGTTAAATGAAAACTGAAGAGTGTTAAAGTTAATGAGCTAATTAAGTGATTGATTGAGTGATGATTGAGCATTATTGAAGACACCTGATGTTAACAAGCAGAATCACTGAAGGAGAAAAGCTTAAACTTTCAGACACCATTATGGTGATCAGTATTTGCTTTAGTTGGGATCTTGACCCTTAAACTAGTGATGGGCAAATGAAGCTTTGCTGAAGCACTGAACCACTTAGAAGAATTGTTTTGAAAATGGGTTCATTGCTCAAAGCTTCAGTAATAGCGCCCTCGCCTGGTGAAGTGCCAAGGCTGCATCTAAATTACCACGGCTAGATAGTGGACGGAAGGCTTTAAGATGAGTATAGTAAATCTAGTGCATGCACACACATACAGTGCACATGTATACTAAGAATGGGATATCATTCATTTTACAAATAAAGATTGATGAATTTGTGTATTGTGGGGAAACAGAGGATGTGCTGGGAAAATATGGCACAAGTTGGGTGTGCTTGTGTAACTATGGCCAGGGGGTATGTGGGATTGGGAACACTCAATTTTTATTAAAGGAACAATATTTTTTTCCACACTATTTGGACTGAGCCTGTTTCTGTTTTTGCTCACAACCTCTCCACATTTAGAGAAAATTTGTTCAGATGTTTTTATACACACTTGAAACAGTTATTATATACACTGTTAGACCTTACCAGGTTTTTTTTTTACAGTAATTTACTGTTAATTGTACAGTTCTTTACTGTAATCTACAGCATGTTACTATAAAAATGCACTAAAGTAAAACTCGAGTTTACTAATTTCACTTGCAGAAACCGACTGCTTTAAATTGACCAAGCTGGTAATGCTGTTTGTGGGGTTGTTTAATCCTCCTCTGCTGAGATCTTTTGCTAAGATTTTATGTATTTTATCTTCAGTTGATTTCATCTTTTTTTTCTGTTCTTCTTGTTCCTCTTTCCTTCAGTGATTCTGCTTGTTAACAGCAGGTGTTCATCAATAACTTCGAAAATTAACTGAATCAACTATGAAACGACTCACTCAATTAAGTGGACTATATTAGTGAACTAGGGAATAGTGAATGAGGGTATAGGGTATGATTTGGAACACAGCCTCTGATTGTCAACTTTGAGCACTGTTAATTTACAGTATATTCCTGTAGGCTACTTTCTCGAAAACGACAAATATCACCCAGAATGCTTTTTCTCTGGAATGGAAAACAGCATGTTACTGTAAAATTTGGCTGTTTTTTTACAGCAATTTTTTACAGTGTAGGGTTCATCCCGTCTTCTAATGTTTTTAATTGTATTATTTTATGGAATCATCAGTCTTTTTTATTGATTTTTGATTAAGATTCCTGTCTTTAAAACAGTCTGCTATAATTATGAACTGCTTTCATGATATCAATTTCATTTTATTCTAGGCTATTTTGTAACATACAAAACCATACATGGAAATTCATGGTAGAAAAATGTAAAACTGTCAACAACAAAAAAAGTGTCACTAACAAACATCAGCGGGGTAAACTGGGTAATCTGGGACTAGTGTGGCACACTTTTCTCCATCACAAGCAGATCTATGCCAACATAACCTTCTTCTGGCTGTTATCATGCGTCTCATTTGCTTGTCTGAAGCGCTGAGGTGAAAATCACAGTAAAATATAGAAGTTTAAAGTCATCTAGATTCTCCCAGTTATTCTGATATTGAGTGTCTGTGAAACTGCTTTTGAGTTGTATTGCTTTCACTTTGAATAAAATGGTCATAACCATTATCACTATAGTAAACTGTATTTTTGTTTTTGTTTTTATTTCATATTTCATTTTTGTTTCTGCTTTATTGCACTATGGCTATATTTGCTCCAGTCCAGCAGGGGCAGCAGAGAGCAGGTTTATCAGACTGAAGTGATCAGAGAGGAACAGAAACATCAGATTCAGGCACTTTCTGCTGTTTCCAGCATCATCAATACAAAGGTCCAGTTTGGCCTGTTTAAGGGTGTTTGAGTTTATTTGAGTGTTCATAGATTCCTCTTGTTGGCTTTTGAAGCTGATAACATGTGGTTGAATGTACAGTACACAAACACAGTAGTGTGAGTCTGCAGGGAGTTTTTTAAGTTGGACTGCAAGTCTTTATTTGTGTCGAAGGCCAGTGTGAAATGAAACCACTTCAAAGATCACAGCTCATCTGTGAAGACATACTGTCAGACACAGTGAATAATGGATTCAGAGGACATTTATCAAAATGTTGAACGCAGAGATATTGAGGACACATTCGGACCTCAAACACAGAATCACAGCCAGGATGAAGGAAAAGATGAAAAGTGCAGTAAGCAAAGAATGACTTTAAAGCAGAAATGGTGTCGCAGATGATGTTGTTAAAGGTGTCACTAATGTTTGAGGAAGTGTCACATACAATTAAATTTTTTTCTAAAAACAATTAGTCAATGTTTCTGCTTTTATATAATGTATTAATTACATTTACTTTCAAAATGTTTGATCATCTTTGGATTTTTTTGTTGTTGTTGATATTAAAATTGGGTACATTTAGGAATATAGCGGGTGAATTGTGTATATAATATATATTATGATGTTATGATGAACAACTATATGCCTTTCTCCGTAGAGTGATACATAAAACGTATTCTGATACATCGACTTGTAGACGAGCCTGTATAATTCACTCTTCCACTTCTTCTTCTGAATCAGTTTCTGGTTCAAAAATATATGGCTGAATTAAACCAATATTTCCAGTTGACATTGTGCAATGTTTACTACAGTAACGTAAAGTGGATCTCTGAAAGTGGTGCTCACTGCAGAGTACAGTGATCTGAGCTGCTGTGAGTGAGTGGAGGCGGGGCTAATTTACATATTCATGGATCCGCGTACACTAAAGGAAGCAAGGGTGTAGAGTTTATTGTATAATATCAAGAAAATGCAATTACCTGCTTCCTTGTTCATTATAGATGCCTTTTTGTTACACCTAATTAGCCAATGTATTGGATATAATGCATTGCATTCAATGTTGTTATTTGTTTTGTTTGTAAAAGATGGCTTATTTTGTTTTGGCATAGATGTACAGTAATTGCCCAGTCAACACTTTGATCTCACAGTGATGTCACCATGTGGTCACACCGTCAGCAATCTGAGTTCACAGTGATCTAAAAGTGTAACCTCACAGCGCTCTCACTGTGTGCTCAAACTGTGAACACAATATCAAAGGTTGCCAACATTGTGTCGGCCCAGATCCGGCCCACATCTGCAGAGGTGGAAAGTCCAGGGGTCAGAAAGTAAAAGTCCTGCCATATATTTATTCCACCCATGAACTCACACAGCAAAAACTCCAGTGTTAAATGAACTCTCCTGTGAGTTTATTTGGCTCCAGACTCAAGAGTGTTAAAGTTAATGAGATAATTAAGTAATTGTTTGAGTGATGATTGAGCATTATTGAAAACACCTGATGTTAACAAGCAGAATTACTGAAGGAGAAAATCTCTTTTTTAAGTTGCCATTATGGAGATCAGTGTTTGCTTTAGTTGGGCTCTTGACCCTTAAACTAATAACTTTAGATTTTGTTTGGCTGTTGTGTATCTGGGTTATAACTCTCAGATGAACAAAGAGAAACGTTGATCAGGTGGTGTTGTTTCTGTTTTGACATAATCATAATTTGACCTGAATCACAAAACTCATTTAGAGAGTTAAGTTTACCTTGTTGATTACAGCTGCCTGTGATTCTAATATTATGCCATGTTAATCATTTTCAATGTAATCAGAAAGATTTCTTGAAAGTAGTTCTGATTAAAGGACTTTGGAAAATTCTATTATTTGGACACACTGACACCAAGAATCAGCCTGTGATTCTCAACAATGGTGACAATAATAAAGCATGTTGCAGTGCATTCTGGGTGTGCCACCAATCAAAACTCATCCATGGCTCCCATCATGCATTGCGGTATGAATAAATTATGATCTGAATTGTCTTGTTTTCCTAATTGAATATTCTTTTTGTCACCATTGTTGAGATTCATACACTGAATCTTGATGTCTGTGTGTGCCTTAAAGAAATATTTTCTTTTTCTTTATCAGAACAACTTTTAAGAAATAATTTGAATTATATTGAAAAATCTGGATCTTAATTTGTAGAATTACTGTGATGCTGTAATGACCAATATACATTTAAGTCAGAGATTAGGCTCTAATTGAGTTCAGTGATTCAGATCAAATTATGATTATGTTCAAACATAACCAACACCACCTGATCAACTTTTCTTTTTGTTCATCTGGCTGTAATAACTCAGATCAACAGCCAAACAAAATCTAAAGATAATCATTTGAAGGTCAACTGCCCAACTAAATCGAAACCCTAATCTCCATAACGGTGTCTAAAATTGTGATTTTTCTCCTTCAGTGATTCTGCTTGTTAACATCAGGTGTCTTCAATAATGGTCAATCATCACTCAATCAATCACTTAATTAGCTCATTAACTTTAACACTCTTGAGTCTGGAGCCAAATAAACTCCCAGGAGAGTTGTGTTTGCTTTAGTTGGGCTCTTGAACCTTACACATTTACTTTAAGTTTTGTTTGGCTGTTGTATCTGAGTTATAATTGCTAGATGAACAAAGAAAAAAACTGATGGTGTTGGTTACACCATATCAATCATTGTTTGAATTTGATCACTGAACTCATTAAGATCCTTAATTCTGACAAAGATTTATGTTGTTGATTACAGCATAACTGTGATTCTGCATAAATATCCAGAAATTTAGATATAATACAAAGGATTTCTCAAAAGTTGTTTTGAAAACGAAAAACAAAAAAATCTTTCTTTTAGGCACACACAGATGTCAAGATTCAGTCTATGCATCTCAACAATGGTGACGAGCAGAATATTAAATTAGGAAAAGTAAATTACATACAGAGAATTCAGATCATAATTTATTCATACCGCAATGCATGCTGGGAGCCATTAATGAGTTGTGATTGGTGGCAGCCACTGCAACATGCTTTATTATTGTCACCATTGTTGAGATTCACAGGCTGATTATTGATGTCTGTGTTTCTAAATAAATTCATTTAAAAATCTTTTGATCAGAACAAAATTTATTAAATATTTTGGATTATATGAAAAAAAAAAAAAGAAAAAGAATATTCAGTGGAATCACAGAGCAGCTGTAATTAACATGTTAAACCCAACTATATCAATTAACTTCATTTTCCCGATCACAGTATGATTATGTCAAAGCATAAACAAAACCATCAGATCACATTGTCTCTTTGTTCATCTGCCTGCTATGAATCAATAACAGCCAAACAAAATTTAAAGTAAATATGTAAGGGTCAAGAGCCCAACTAAAGCAAACACCCATCACCATAACGGTAACTTACAATTTATGATTTGTGATACACTTCAGTGATTCTGCTTGTTAACATCAGGTGTCTTCAATAATGCAATAAATAATGTTACATAAATCCAACGTAACCTAGTTACGTGGGACCTGTTGACATAAAAAAGTTAATTAAAGCCAACATAGCATTTTTTAGAGTGTATGTAACAGGGTTGCAGTGGACTAAATACGATGAATGTTTGAAAGACATTAACCAAAGTAATTTGCTGGTATATATGGTAGGCAATGTGTAGAATTTGGGGCATGGACCTTTGGTGATTTAACCGTTTAAGGCAAAATTATGGAACAAAGGTGTACAAAGAAATCAGACTTGGAAACAGCTGGGTATTTCTAGCGTCGTAAATATGCACTGTACAACCTAACAGTAATATTAACTAAATACAATTGAGTTCACAGCACTCAAATATTACCGAAACTTGGAATGACTGAAACAGAACTCAAACTGAATGAGTTATAGAACATTTCTAGATCCCAGAATGATAATTGTATAATTAAGTGATTAATTAAGTGATGATTGAGCATTAGTGATGAGCACCTGCGGTTAACAAGCAGAATCACTGAAGGAAAGAGAAACACAAGAACTACAACTGACTTCCAGCACAGCAAATCAACGGGAGATAAAAGAAGACATTAAATATCTCAAGATCTCAGCAGAGGAGGATTAAACAACTCCACGAACAGCATTACAAGCTTCACTTATTACTAACCAGATTGACTTTATATTGCCAATTGTCTACAATTCTTATTAGAATTAACAAAGGTTTAGAAGTTGATGATTTGAGTTTCATTTAAGGTCACCATGATGGAGATCAGCGTTTGCTTTAGTTGAGCTCTTGACCCTTGACTTTTGCACTTAAGAATTTCTTTGGCTGCTGTAATTGAGTGCTTATAAGACATATTTGTTATGGCACAAAAGGCAAGGAAAAGTCTAATCTGGTGTTGATGGTGAAGGACTGTCAGATAATAAGAAGGATTTTACAAAGAGTTGTGCACAAAAAGTTTCACAGAAAAGGTATTGCATTACAAAGACTCACACAGACATCAAGAATCAGCATATGAATCTCAACAATGGTGGACCATTAAAAATGATTGCATGCTGGGTACTAGCATAATACAAAACTTATTCATGGCTCCCAGCATGCATTGCGGCATAAATCATTTTTTAATGGTCACCATTGTTGAGTTTCATATGCTGATTCTTGATTACTGTGTAAGTCAGCATGGTACCATAGAGGTTTTTAAAATCTGATTGTCACAACAATGGGCCTTACAGCAGAATCAGTTCTATTATAATGAATAATACATCACCTGTCTAATCAGAGATTAGGCTCTGGAAAATATCAGAGAATCAAGTCACTAAATTATGGTTTTTATCATCTTAACACAACCACATGCTCATATTTTCTTTTGGCGTATGTGCCATAACAAATGTGTTTTATAAACACTCAGTTACAGCAGCCAGAGGAAAAACTGGTGTTATAAAGTCAAGGGTCAAGAGTCCAACTAAAGCAAACACTGATCACTATCATGGTGTCTTTAAATGAAACTCAATAAATCATTAGCATCTAACCCTCTGTTCATTCTCAATAACAACTTCTGTAGACGCATGACAAAAGTCAAACTGTTTAGTAATAAGTGAAGCTGGTAATGCTGTTTGTGTAGTGGTTTAATCCTCCGCTGCTGAGATCTTTAGAGATTTAAACGTCTTTTATCTTGAGTTGATTTCATCTAAGGCTGTGGCTGGAAGTCAGTTGTAGTTCTTGTGTTTCTCTTTCCTTCATTGATTCTGCTTGTTAACAGCAGGTGTTAATCACTAATGCTCAATAATCACTTAATTAATCACTTAATTTCTTGACTGCAATGTATATCTACTTTTAGTAAACTCAACTGAAATAAGTTCAGAGTACTCATAACTATTGTTTTTATAAACTTAATTGAATTGAGGCAATCGGTTTCCTCAAATGAAATGAGTTAGCTTAACTTGTTGGGTTTTACAGTGTAGAGTGATACTTTGGAATTTACTTATCAAAAACAATTAAAGTAAATAGTCCAAAAAGAGGGAAGAATAATGCTGAAATATAGAAAAATCCTGCTAATATAAATCAATTGCTGTGGGTAAATGATAATTATTGATTGTTTAAATTATTATGAATGTAGCAGCAATTTGGCATTTTGTTGATTTTACTGTAGCCTAACAGTACAAGCGATTTAAGTGAACTAAAGCTTTTTGGGAGCAAAAGAAAGCAGGAAGTTGTGCTATAAAGCTAATGTGGAAAATCTATAAGTATAAAATATAGAAAGTGGAAAAATATATTTAATAGTACATAAAGGAAGAACATTTGAATAGTCCACTATGGAACTACTGAAATTATGGGATTCTCATATCTGCACAATCTTGCCTGATGAATCCACCGTATAAAGCACTAGAATATAGGTGAAGTAAATTAGGGTAAAAAATTGGAGAAAATTAAAAAAAAACAATGATATTAGTATTACAAACGGAAAGAACAAGATGTTTTAAAGTGAATGTCCTGATAGAAATATTTAATAGGAAGGTAAACGAAGATTATTCACTGTAAAGTGAATCTACCCTAAAGGAACATTACACTCAAAAAAAAAAATTGTGTCTAAACATAAGATTTATGTATTTGAATTGCATAACAAATTTCCATGCATTTGGATTACATAGTTTTAACATAAACCAATCAATAATCTGAATGTGATTCATATTTTTAAGTCATATCTAAATGAAACAGATAAGTTATGTAATTGTATTAATAAACTGAATGTGATTTATATTTGTCAGTCGTATGTAAATGAAACAGGTAAGATTTATGTAATAGTACACAGAAAAACACCCATGTTAAATTAACACTCAGTTAATGAGCTCAGTGTTCATATGTGTGCACACTACAGAGTTAAAGCGGTGTTGAAGTTAATGAGATAATTAACTGATGATTGAGCATTAATATGAACACCTGCTGTTAACAAGCAGAACTCACTGAAGGAAAGAGAAACACAAGAACTACAACTCTGACTTCAGGCACAGCCTTAGATGAAATCAACTGAAGAGAAAAGAAGACATTAATCTGTGAAGATCTCAGCAGAGGAGGATTAAACAACTCCACAAACAGCATTACCAGCTTCACTTATTACTAACCAGACTGACTTTATTTCATTTCCGTTTGAATGAAATCAATAGTTGTATTTTAAAGTCACCACTATGGTGGTTAGCGTTTGCTTTAGTTGGTCTCTTGACCATTGACTCTTTAATATAACATTTTCTCTGGCTGCTATAATTATGTGTTTATGAAACACGTTTGTTGCTGCAAAAAAGCCAAGAGAAAATGAGATCAAGTGATGTTGGCCACCTCAGTTATGGCTAATGGCAGTACAATTCTGGACTTGTAAATTGACACATCCTGAAGAGATAAACAGTCCTGTTAGCCTAGAAATCTAGACGCACCCTAGCGGCAGCAAAAATTATTCCGTTGACTTTCGGAGCTGTAAAAACCTAAATTGGGTCAGGCCAATCACATCGTGTATAGAGTAGGCGGGGCGGGCTTAACATAATGACGACAGAGTTGCGACGGTTCCCTGCTACTTGAAAACAAAGAATGGCGGCTGCTGGCGAACAGTCTTTCGAATCGGCTTTGGCCGCGACTCTGGAGGACTTGGAGTTAAGTTTTTCTTAGAGAAAAGAGCAAAGAACGGCACTTAAGTCATTCTTAAAAAAGGAAGATGTGTTCATCGGCCAGATTCAAAAGTTGAACGTTAGCTCTGCTGTTGGGAAAATGCTCTGGTTGGTTGAAGCGCTGTCCTATTGCGTGCAGAGGGAATTTGAAAGACAGCCGTTTATCCTGCCCCTCGGATTGATCCGTGTCTATGGAGAGTTGCCAGACCTAACATCTTGATGTAGGTCTTGCTTGCCAGGCTACAGTCCTGTCTCATTATTGGACTAGCTGTAGTGGACTAGCCTTCCACCTAACGTCAGAAAATAGAGTCCTTTACATTTTTAAAGTAGTGTTAAACCTACATAGGAAGTGGTTTCATTTGGCCTTCGACAAGAACAAAGACATGAAGTCAACTTAAAAACTTCTGAGTCATACTACTGTGTTTGTGTATTTAACATTCAACCACATGTTATCCGCAGCAATCCAACAAGAGGAATCTGTGAACACTCAAATAAACTCAAACACCCTTAAACTGGCCAAACTGGACCTTTGTATTGATGATGCTGGAAACAGCAGAAAGTGCCTGAATCTGATGTTTCTGTTCCTCTCTGATCACTTCAGTCTGATAAACCTGCTCTCTGCTGCCCCTGCTGGACTGGAGCAAATATAGCCATAGTGCAATAAAGCAGAAACACAAGAATAAAATATGACATAAAAACAAAAAGACAGTTTACTAAAATAATAACGACCCTTTTAACTTCACTTTCAGAATAATAGTCATGAACACATCAGAGGTTTGGTGTCCCAGGTCACCCTCATTCACATCGTGAGAAACTGGATGTTTTGAGTTTATTACAGCAATGAAAAAATAATGACATTTTTACATTTCCTTTTACATTACATTTTAGCAAATTCACATACAGATCAGAAGGCAGTTTTTTAAAAGACAGAAACCTCAATCAGAAATAATACATTAACAATAAGCATGATTCACTAAAATAATAGAAGCAAAAGCACAACAAGACTTTATGAAACTTATTTCTCACAAATCCATTTCCTCTTCTCAGAGCATTTGAGATCATTCCAGTTGTTCACAGGGTCTTTTGTAGGCATCATTTCAATACAGTCCTCATCTTCTTCGTTATTCGGCTCACCTTGGTACCAAAACCTGAATAAAATGTGTAAAACAAAAAATGAGGAGCTTAACAAGCTATTCATCATAAAGAAGCCAACAATATTCACAGCCCCAGAATAGCAGAGCAGAAGTCAAAGTACATAAAAGTAAAAGAGAGAAGAATTTATCCATGCAGTTTATTTATGAGAAGTATTTTTTTATTGTGGTTGTTGTCATGATTGTGTTTGTGTAATTAAGGACAACTATTTATGTTGTCATTATCTAATTTTTAAATGAGTATAAAAAGGACTTAAATTAATATGAATTGTTTCTCTGTGAGTATTTTATTACTTACTCTTGATTCAGTGTTGAATGATCAACCCATTTCATGATCCCCTCAGTCTCAGTGTCAGACAAACCAATCCACACATTCTCCTTGACTACAGAGGATATGAGTCTCTGTGTGTGAATATAAAACAGGAATAAGTGTGATTCCTCTCATTGATTAACAGTCACTCACACAAACTCACCTGCTTCTCTTCAGTGTTAATGATGACCAGATCAGCTCCTCGATCTCTGCAGAACTGCCTGCTGTCAGACCAGCTCTTCAACTCATCGAATATGAAAAAACTGGTATTTCCTTTCAATAAGCAAACACTTTGCTCATTATTTTTGTTGTAAAGTGCAAATAAACATACAAATCCATTTGTACAAACCTTGTTTAGATAACTCCCTTAGTTCAGTCTCTAACTCCAGTTTCTTCGGACTCAAAGCATCAACACTTCTCTGTAACTGGCTTTTCTCAGTGCTGAGATCGTTGACTCTGGTCTCTAACTCCAGTTTCTTCTGACTCAAAGAGTTGAAGTTGGTCTTTAGTTGGTCTTTTTCAGCCATTAGATCAGTGTTCTTGTCCTGTAAGCTGTTGATAGTGTGATTAAACTCTTCAACTGTTTTCTTGTAACTCTTTAACAGGTCTCTCTCTGCTGTGATGGTGATGAGCTGGAGTGAGATGAAGACCAGCAGAAGAACACAAATGAGCCCGAGACACACTGTCTTCAACACCAAACACCTGCTTCCTCCTGACAAACAGAGACAAAACACACACACATATCAGTGTATACTTCATATTATTCCAAAAAAAGGTTAAAATCAACCTTTTTAGATTAGATTAGATTAGATTCAACTAATCTACATTTTAATCTACAGATTTAATCTACATTTGTGACCCTGGATCACAAAACCAGTCTTAAGTCGCATGGGTATATTTGTGGCAACAGCCAACAATACATTATATGGGTCAAATTGATCTATTTTTCTTTTATGCCAAAATTAAGGATATTAAGAAGGAAAAAAGGATATTAAGTAAAGATCATGTTCCATGACGATATTTTGTAAATTTCTAACCGTAAATATATAAAACATTTATTTCTGTGAGTGAATGCAGCACAGTCGCGAACATAACTTCGCGGACAACTTTAAAGGCCATTTTCTCAATGTTTCGATTTTTTGCACCCTCGGATTCCAGATATTCAAATAGTTGTATCTCGGCCAAATATTGTCCTATATCCTAACAAACCATACATCCATGGAAAGCTTACTTATTCATCTTTCAGAAGATGTATAAATCTCAATTTAATTTTTTTTACCCATGTGACTGGTTTTGTCATCCAGGACAAAATATGTCTAATATGTTTACATTTGTCTTTAGATAATATGCTTTTATATTATTTTACAAGACAAACATTGCTTGTTTCTAAATATCTAAAGATGAGCATATTGAAAAAGTACTGTGTATAAGTGTTAATACATTCAATATAAAAGCAGAAACATTGACATATTGTTCTTAGAAACAAAATTTGAACTTGCTTGTGACATTTCCTCAAACATTAGTGACACCTTTAACAACACCGTCTGTGACATCATCTCTGGTGTTTTTATAACTTTATATTTATTAAAACCATTTAAAACCATTATTTTTTCTGCTTAACAAAATTGCCCTCAAACCAATCAATTAATCTTAACTTGGGTTTTCTGAAAAACCGAGGCATTATAGTACAGATTAGGCTACTATATTTTTACAATTAAGTTAAGATATTTAGTAAAGTTAACTTAAACGTGTTAGTTAGAACAACTGTTGGATTTTACAGCGTAAAAAAAGCCAACTCCATCTCTACGTCAGAATAAAATTTCTACTTACTGCACATTGGAGCTTTTTCTTCATCCTGCCAGAGACTCTCTGTTTGTGGTCCAGTTGTGCCTTCAGTAACGCTGTTTACAGTATACCTGCCTGATTTCATTATTTGCTCTAACTCACAGTCTTACAATACAGTAGCCTATGTGTTCACAGATGAAGTGTGTTCAAGATTGAAAACTTACAAGACTTTTGTTCTCCTTTTTGGGTGGTGTCTCTTCAAATATCTGTTATTCATGACTCCTTTCCCCAAAACCAGAAAAAAATATTCTTTGGAAATCTGTAACCAGGAAACCCCCACACAGTACTGTGACGTTTCTACACAGCAAAATCCCCAGTGTTAAACGTCATGCACAATTCAATAAAAAAAATGTAAAATAAAAAAATGAACATGCACATGCATTTTACGTGTTCAGTCTATAGTGTTTCGTCCCCATCTAGTGGCCTGGCAGCAGAATTCAGCGTTTTTAGCCTTTTTTGCGGATAAGTGGAGTAATGGGTGAGGATAAATCCGTGTAAATGGGGATCGTTTTGACAATGGTGTCGTCTGTACGCGGAAAACTCAAAGGAAAAACTTCTCTGTTTTAAGCATATTGTTGTCGTGTAAACGTATCCTAAATCTGTGAAGATCTCAGCAGAGGATTAAACAACTCCACAAACAGCATTACCAGCTTCACTTATTACTAACCAGACTGACTTTATTTCTGTCAGACATCTACAGAAGTTCTTATTGAGAATTGTGAGGTTAGATTCATCCGGTGAATTATTAATGGAATATATCGTAAATTAAATTCGAGAGAACAGAACACAAATGTGCAGTAGCCTATTATAGGCTATGTTGTCCTTTTTCATAGGCTACTTCTACAGAGCGGATTGCAAAGGGAAAAAAGAAAATAATCACGAGGAAAAGAAAGCAGCGACTGAAAAGAGCTTAGGCTATTCTTGTTATAACATGTCACGTTAAAATACCAAGTAGGCTATATTTAACGTTATTCTCATGATGTCTGAAAATAAATCATGAAGGAAAATTGACAGCTCATACAGTCAAACCTGACGATCAGCTTTATTTGTAGGACAACCTTATGATTTGAAACGATTAGTTTCAGCCTTTTTGAATGGAAGTTCCCCAAACCGGAAGTGCCACCCATAATTCAATTGTTCCATTCCATCTTCTACCGCTTATCGCGGGGGCAGCAGTCTAAGCAGGGATGCCCAGACTTCCCTCTCCTTAGACACTTCCTCCAGCTCTTCCGGGGGGACACCGAGGCGTTCCCAGGCCAGCCGGGAGACATAGTCAATTATGATCATAATTCAGATTGTGATTCAGCTATTGTGACTGAATAGGCCACCTGTGGACTGTTACAGAGAACTTCTTATCAGTGACTCTGTTAACATTCCTAATGGGGACACAATGCTTCAATGGAATGAGTAAGTTGGAGCCGTTTACAAGCTCACAATGATCAAAACTATAGGCCAGGTGTCGGCTGATGTAGTTGAGGCTGACACGAATCCACCAGTGTTAATGTGCAATAATTACAGAATTTAACAGCTAACATATTTTTATTATAAGAACGTTCTCCAAATATTCAGCGTTGGTTCCGGGAACATAAAGAATGTCCAGTTTTCTTGACGTTAGAGGAACGTGTTTCAAAAGATATAATGTTCCTCAAACATTATTTCAACTTAATTTAGATTTAAAATTCAACAATCTAGGAACGTTGATTTGTAACATTCCAAGAACATAAAAATGTTTCCTGAATGTTAATAGAATGTTATTGAAAGGTTAGTGTGATGTTCCTGAAACATTACTGTCAATCATTAAAACACTGCTGTGAGCAAGCACTGAAAGAAAGAGTAATAAGAAAGAACACAAACTTTAACAACTTTATAAAACTTTAATAAACAACTTTATTCAGACACAGCCTTAGATGAACTGAAGATAAAAGACATTAACTCTCTCAAGATCTGATTAAACAACTCCACAAACAGCATTACCAGCTTTCACGTTCTATTGAGAATTAACAGAGGTTTAAGATGTTGATGTCTTATTGAAAATGTTTGGTTTGAGGTCACCATTATGGAGATCAGTGTTTGCTTTCGTTGGGCTCTTGACCCTTGCCTTTTACTTAATTTGGTGCTTTATCAGCAGTTGCACGTTGTTTATGGAGAACATTTTGCATTGATAAGCAGATCAACCAAGTTTGTTTTAATACCAAAGGACTGCAAATAACGTGACTAAACAATTAAAAACTGTTTTACTGTATTTTATTTCTCACTTTTGGAATTTATTTGGAGACGAAAGTAATAAACTCAAAAGATGTGATAAAAATCATTTGTAACACTGAAGAAAATTCGGAGATATAAGATATATCTATATATAAGATATAATGTATAAGATAGTCCAAAATTATTTAGAAATTAAAAACGACGTGTGTAATTTCTGGCAAAGATGTCTTAAGCTGGGCTACAGTTAAAAGATAGTAGAATAAAACTATGTTAAAAGTTTATGAAAATGCAGTGTACCAGTCCTGAATGCCTCTGAGTCTCTCTCTCATTCAAAGTCAGCTAAACTCTGCTGAGCCTGTAAGTGATAATAAGCTATTCATAGTAAAGCACGTCTCAGTTGAAAATCATAGACACAGAGATTTAACTAAAATAATATAAAAAAAATAAAGTTAACTTAACTCATAAATTGGACTCTATGAGTTCAGTGATTCAGGTCAAATGACTGTGAAATAATGATTATGTTAAATCACAACCAACGCCACTCAGATCACCTTTGTTATCTGGGCTGATAACTCATGTACAGCAGACGAACAAAACTTAAAGTAAATGATTTAAGGGTCAAAAGCCTAACTAAAACACCACTGATCTCCACAATGGTGACTTTAATTATGGTTTTCCTCCTTCAGTGATTCTGCTTGTTAACACCAGGAGTCTTCAATGTTGGCAATAAACGATATTTTGTACATTTTACTCATTTTAAACGGTTAACTTTTAAGGAATTCATTTGATTAATTATTACTCAATTCTAATTTGTTAAATTTAATTAATAAAATTGCTTGTAATCTGTTGCCTCATTTGTATTAATTAGATATTAATAAAAATCAATGTATTCTTTTTTACAGTGTAGCGGGAAGCTGGTAATGCTGTTTGTGGAGTTGTTAAATGATGTTGGAGCCTGACATCACATGTTTAGATGTCAACCCAATTTTCATTTTCAACCAACATTTGACATCTGAGCGATGTTGGAGTCCATGTCCAACATTTCTAGCTGGGATGAGCTCATATTGTGGTCATAGTTTGAGCACACAGTGAGAGCGCTGTGAGGTTACACTTTTAGAACTCAGATTGCTGAAGTTGTGACATGGTGAGATCACTGTGAGATCAAAGTGTTGAATGGGCTAGCATAACGTATTTTAGATTGTTGTAATGGTTCTAATTTGGAAGTTAAACATTTACTTTTTTCTTAAATTATTTTAAGATTTGTGAATGATCAAAGGTTATTGTAATGAATTTAATATTACATTATGTCGAAGTTAGAGTCTTAAGAGGCTGTTGAAAAGATTATTTGTGGAGTAAGAGAGAGAGACTGTCTGAGTGGAGGCAGGGCTGGTGCTATGTCTGACTATTATCTGCTAAAGCAAGCTTAAACAAAACAATGATAATGTACTAAAACAACCTATAGCTGACCTTTCTAAAAACAAATGAATAATGAGCAGACATGCTTTGAAACTGGTTAAGAAAACATTTAAAAACTAGCTACAACCTACAGAAAAATGTGAAGTAAATATTTTTAGAGCCAACTCCAAAATGCAAACCTTGAAAATGAGCTGTTAACATATTCATGTCTAGTATGTGTGTGTGTGTGTGTGTAATGGTGACTGCACTTTATGTCTTGTATGTGTTAGTGTTAGTTCGGGGAACTATTATGTCTCTGGAATGAGTGTTTTATCATTACAGGTGGGTTAAATTAAATGACAAACTTTAATATGAATATGTGAATATGATGAAAAAATGATACAGAACATTTGCACGAGCTTTAAGTGCAATAAACAGATACACAAGAATGAAATATAGAATTAAAACAAAATTACAGTTTACTTTAACTAAAATGGTTATTGACCCATTTTATTCAAAGTGAAAGCATTACAACTCAAAAGCGAGTTACAGACACTCAATATCAGAATAATAGTCATGAAACACTCAGAGGTTTGGTGTCCCAGATCACCCTAATTCACATCGTGAGAAACTGGATGTTGTGAGTTTATTATAGCAATGAGAAAATAATGACAACTTTACATTTTCCTTTTAACAAATTCATATGAAGATCAGATGGCAGTTTTTTTAAAAGACAGAAACCTCAATCAGAAATTATACATTCACAATAAGAATGATTCACTAAAATAATAGAAGCAAAAAAAAAAAACAAAAAAAAACAAGACTGGATAACCTAACAGTTATATGTACCAAATAAAATTGAGTAAATTGCACTCATATATTACTGAAAGTTATGTGGAAACGATGACTGAAATAGAACTCAAACTGAATGAGTTATAGACAATTTCTAGTTCCCAGCATAATTGGATAATAATTTGAGAATTAAGCGATTATTAAGTGATGATTTAGCATTAGTGATGAACACCTTAACACCAGATTAATGCTGCAATTAATGCTGGGTACGTACTAGCATAGTACAACACGTATCCATGGCTCCCAGCATGCATAGCGGCATGAATAAATAATACAGGTGACTTGTCTATTTTCTTTTATTCTTTCTATTTGCGCTTATGGATGCTGTTTTTGCAATGAATTTAGTAGCTTGTTTTGTGATGTTCAGAGGTTTATCTGAATATTTGGTTAATTGTCACCATTGTCGAGGTTCATATGTTGATTCTTGATATCTATGTGAGTCAGCATGCTACCACAAAGGTTTTTAAAATCTGATTGGCTAGCAATGGATTTTATAGTAAAATCACAATTCTATTATTATAAATGATACAAAACTAATAAAACATCACCTGTTTAATCAGAAATTAGGCTCTAGAAATGATAAGTGAATCAAGTCACTAAATTATGTTTTTCATCATCAATGCACAACCATCAAAACCTGATCATATTTTCTGTTGACATTTGTGCCGTAACAAACATGTTTTATAAACACAGTCACAGCAACCAGATGTAATAAACTGATGTTATAAAGTCAAGGGTTAAACCCCCAACTAAAGCACTGATCACACTGATCACCATCGTGGTGACTTCAAATGAAACTCGATAAATCATCAACATCTAAACCTTTATTCTCAATAACTTCTGTAGTCGCATGACATAAATAAAGTAAATCTGGTTAGTAATAAGTGAAGCTGGTAATGCTGTTTGTGGAGTTGTTTAATCCTCCTCTGCTGAGATCTTCACAGATTTAATGTCTTCTTTTATCTTAAGTTGATTTAATCAGTCTGTGGCTGAAAGTCAGTTGTAGTTCTTGTGTTTCTCTTTCCTTCATCTATTCTGCTTGTTACCAGCAGGTGTTCATCACTAATGCTCAATCATCACTTAATTAGTCACTTAATTAATCACTTAACTTCTTGATTGCAATGTATATTATCAATTCATCACTTAACTTCTTGATTGCAATGTATATTATGTACATTTTATTCTAAAATTAAATGAATTGAGATAATCTGTGTCCTCAAATGTTATGAGTTAGTTAGACTTTGTGTGTGATTTTGTGAGCTAACAGTAACTGCAAGTGCTCTGAGTTCATTTAAAGTTTGTAATTTCACTGTTTTTACTCAATAGTGAAGTAAGGTATTTGAATGCAGTGTAAAGTTTAATTGTGTATTAAGAAAAATGTCCTTGTTTTAGTGGACTCGATTAAAATAAATTCAGAGTATGTATAACTATTTATAAACTTAATTGAATTGAGGTAATCGGTGTCCTCAAATGATTGAGATAGCTTAACTTGTTTGGTTTTACAGTGATATATTTTCACAAATCCTTTTCCTCTTATCAGAGCATTTGAGATCATTCCAGTTGTTCACAGGGTCTTTTGTAGGCATCATTTCAATACAGTCCTCATTTTGTCCTTCGTTATTCGGCTCATCTTTGTACCAAAACCTGAATAAAATGTGTCAGATTTTCAGTTATTCAGGACCCCAGATTCTTCAATTAAAGTTTTTCAGCAAACAAATAATGAGGAGCTTAACAAGCTATTCATCATAAAGAAGCCAAAAATATCCACAGCACCAGATTAGCAGAGCAGGAATTCAGGGGTGCGTTTACCAAAGCCAACTATGGTCGCAAGTTCCATCGTTACCAATAGAGTTCAATGGAAATTGCGATCATAGTTGGCCAACGATGCTTTTGGGAAACGCACCCCAGATTAGCACAGCAGTGCAGAAAAGTTAAAGAGAGAAGAATTTATCCATGCAATTTATTTATGAGAAGTATTTTTTTTTATTGTGGTTGTTGTCGTGATTGTGTAATATTTGAAGGTTGACATTATCTCATTTTTATAAAAAGGACTTAACAAATGAATCCGAAGTGTTTCTCTGTGAGTGTTTTATCTCTTACCCTTGATTCAGTGTTGAATTATCCACCCATTTCATGATCCCCTCAGTCTCAGTGTCAGACAAAAACCCAATCACAACTCTCTCCTGACAGAAGATATGAGTCTCTGTGTGTGAATATAAAACAGGAATAAGTGTGATTCCTCTCATTAACTAACAATCACTCATTCAATCTCACCTGCTTCTCTTCAGTGTTGATAATGATCAGATCAGCTCCTCGATCTCTGCAGTACTGCTTGCTCTCAGACCAGCTCTTCAACTCACTGGATATGAAGAAAAAACTGCCATTTCCTTTCAATAAGCACAAACACTTTGCTCATTATTCGTGTTGTAAAGTGCAAATAAACATATAAATCCATTTGTACTAACCTTGTTTAGATAACTCCCTTAGTTCAGTCTCTAACTCCAGTTTCTTCTGACTCAAAGCATCAAAACTTCCCTGTAACTGGCTTTTCTCAGCGCTGAGATCATTGACTCTGGTCTCCAGTTCCAGTTTCCTCTGACTCAAACAGTTGAAGTTGTTCTTCAGTTGGTCTTTTTCAGTCATTAGATCAGTGTTATTGTCCTGTAAGCTGTTGATAGTGTGATTGAACTCTTCAACTCTGTTCTTGTAACTCTTTAACAGGTCTCTCTCTGCTGTGATGGTGATGAGCTGGAGTGAGATGAAGACCAGCAGAAGAACACAAATGAGCCCGAGACACACTGTCTTCAACACCAAACACCTGCGTCCTCCTGACAAACAGAGACAAAACACACACATATCAGTGTATACCCTTCATATTATTAAAAACAAGGATTAAAATCAACCTTTTAATCTTTGTCTTTAGATAATGTGCTTTTATAGTTTTTTTTTTTATTTTTTACTGTGCGTTCACACCGCCGCTGGCGAGAGCGTCATAGTGGCCGGAAATCATTCATTTTCGATGCGAGTCGGCAGCGAGCTCCAGCGAGGTTGGCGCAGCGCTTCTTGGACAGCGAGAGCGGTGAGAAGAGTTGAAGTCAGGTCAACTTTATGGTAATGAGCTATGACACGGTTCGGCGGCAACCAATCGGAATGTAGAAGTTCTCTGCTTGAGAGGATTCCAGAGAACGCAGTCAGGCAATTTGATCTACGTCAGAGCGCCAGAGCGTCCCCGCATCTTTCTACGGCGTCGATGGCAGGGCGGCGAGTAGTGTGAACGCACAGTTACAAGACAAACATTGCTTTATAGTAAAATATCTAAAGATGAACATATTGGAAAAAAAACTTGTGTATAAGTGTTAATACATTAAATATAAAATGGCAGTTTCAAAACACTGCTTCATGAAGCTTTGAAACCTTTACGAATTGTTTGTTCCGGATCAGTGGTTCGGAGTGTGTATCAAACTGCCAGAGTCACATGATTTCAGGAAACGAGGCGTCATTGCATCATAATTGTTTCGAAACACTTCAGAATTTCAATGGTTCACCGCTGGGGGGCGATGATTTCTGTCAACCGATGAATTATGAGGAGTCACTAAGAACCAATGAACAAGTGTCTGTGGGTTTTACCTGATCTCTGATCAGTTTTATACATTTGTAGACGTTTTAATCAGACATTAGTATAATTAAAATGAATGATGGTAGGTAATAGTGTCTTATTGGACTGTTAGCTGAGCCATTCATAGAACAAATAAAACTAACCCTGACAATTGATAAAATAACAATAGACATTTGATAATCTTATTAGTTGATTAGATAATTGCATTCGAAAGAGATTTTACTTTAAAAAAAAAAAGTGCAATAGATTTTTAAAATGTATTTTTATGCATGCTTGGCCTGGGTTTTTGTTGCATTTACACCGTTCTGACCACTAGAGGTCACCCTGGAGACGGGTGTCGGATTGTTTCAGTGATCTACGATTCTACGAAGCCTTGATCTGCAGATATAAAAGCAGAAACATTGACATATTGTTCTAAGAAAAAAATATTTGAACTTGCATGTGAGACTTCCTCAAACATTAGTGACACCATTAACAACACCATCTCTGGTGTCTTTTTATTGTCTTTATAACTTTATATTTATTTAAAAAAATATATATTTACTTTTTTTTTTTTTTGCTTGACAAAACGTAACTCAAACCAATCAATTAATCTTAACTTGGGTTTTCTGAATAACCAATGCATAGCATGTGAATAGTACAGAAGATTTTTACAATTAAGAGATTAAGTAAAGTTAACTAAAAAGTGTTAGTTAGTTAGAACAACTGTTGGATTTTACAATGTAAAAATGGAATGATTGAAAATTTTATTTACATTATTGCTCCATTACCAACTCCATCTCTACGTCAGAATAAAATTTCTACTTACTGCACATTGGAGCTTTTCCTTCATCCTGCCAGAGACTCTCTGTTTGTGGTCCAGTCCAGCCTTCAGTAACTCTGTTTACAATATACCTGCCTGATTTCATTATTTGCTCTAACTCACAGTCTTACAATACAGTAGCCTATGTGTTCACAGATGAAGTGTGTTCAAGACTGAAAACTTACAAGACTTTTGTTCTCCTTTTTGGGTGGTGTCTCTTCAAATATTCATGGCTCCTTTCCCTAAAACCAGAAAAAAATATTCTTTGGAATTTGAAATCTGTAACCAGGAAACCCCCACACAATACTATCTTCACAGCAAAATCCCCAGTGTTAAATCAACACTGCTCAGAGCCAGAGGTGTATAGTCTGGGGGCCTGTTTCAATAAGGAGCTTCAACCAACTCTGAGTTAAAACTTGAACTCTGAGTTGACTTACCCTGAGATGGGAAACTCTGAGTTTTTGGTTTCAGAACAGCTGAAATGAGTTAGTTCAATCAACTCTGAGTTGACTGACTCTGAGTTAAGCGCATGCACCACAACTATAAAAAGCCATTATCAATGGAGCGCAGATATTATGAGTCACCATGGCAACAGCGCCAGACAAAAAGAGGTCTGCATATTTCTCACCAGCAGAACTGGATGTGTTTCTGCAAGCATATGGAGGGTACGAACATTATTTTGTTTATAAGTTATAAGTTTACATTTTAATTACTGTTATACAGTGATGGGTGTAATTAATTACCAAGTAATCTAAATACTGTAATTTAATTAAAGGGATTACTCTTAATTCTTCTGTAATTTAAAGTTAAATCTGATGTAATTGTATTAGACTACAGAACAATTCTGTATAGGCTATTTAACATACATTTTTAAAAGGTATAATTTTTAATGTAACCCAGTGGGTACTTGATGTCAAACTGACGTCTCGAAATAGGTCAAAAATGAAAGTCATATTGAAGTCAAAGTGTTGATGTCAATTTGATGTCAAGATTTTGACCTCTGCTGATGTCATTTTGCCAAACAAAAAGGTGAAACGCATGGCCGTACACTTATTACCAGCTTCACTTAAAACTAACCAGATTTACTTTATTTAATTTCCAGTTTAATGAAATCACATTTTGTATTTTAAAGTCACCATGATGGTGGTTAGCGTTTGCTTTAGTTGTGCTCTTGACAGAAAATATTAACAGAAAATTTAACAGAAAATGTTTCTTTTTAACAGAAAATATTTCTCTGGCTGCTATAATTGTGTGTTTATAAAGCTCTGTTGTTGTAGCTAAAAAAGCCATGAGAAAATGAGATCAGGTGATGTTGGCTGCTTATTGATAATGATGAGGATGATATCATCATGTAATTGCCTGAATCCCTGATCTTATTCAGTGTCTAATGCATTGATTATGTAGGACTTGTGGTTTTAATGTTTTATTCATAGTAGAAAGCATTTGAATCTACAGCATGTCTAGAAGTTTTATCAAATAATGTACTTGGTTTTTAAAAACTACTTAGTGCACAAAACCCTGTCATCTATGGCATTACTTAGACGCACACAGACATCAAGAAACAGTGTATGAATCTCAACAATGGTGACAATCGAACAGAATATCCAGATAATCAGATCAATCCAGGTGCATAATTTATTAAAGCTGCAATGCATGCTGGGAGATTTTGGTGAGTTTTGATTGGTGGTACCCAGCATGCACTGCAGTATGAAGCATTTCATTGATTGTCACCATTGTTGAGAGTCATACACTGATTCTTGATGTCTAAGTAATAATGTAGAGGAAAGTTTAATGCACTAAATGTTTTTATAATCCTTTATATTATTTGATAAACAACATTAGTCTCATGCTATAAAATTAAATTAGAAAACAAGATTATAACCACAAGTGCTATATAATCAATGCATTAGACTCTGAATAAGATCAGGGATTCAGGCAATTACGTGATGATATCATCGTCATCACCATCAATAAACAGCCAACATCACCTGATCTCATTTTCTCATGGCTTTTTTTTAGCTACACCAAATGTGCTTTATAAACACACAATTAAAGCAGCCAGAGAAATTTTTATATTAAAAGTCAAGGGTCAAGAGCACAACTAAAGCAAACGCTAACCACCATCATGGTGACTTTAAAATGCTAAATATGATTTCATTAAACCGGAAATTAAATAAAGTAAATCTGGTTAGAGTAAGTGAAGCTGGTAATAAGTATACGGCCTTGCGTTTCACCTTTTTGTTTGGCAAAATGACATCAGCAGCTCTAGGTCAAAATCTTGACATCAAATTGACATTGAAACTTTGACGTCAATATGACTTTCATTTTTTACCTATTTCTTGACGTCATTTTGACATCAAGGTGCCCGCTGGGAACCTTCTCCCTCTACACACTTTGGTCAATTCAAGAATAATTCATGCAATTGTATATTGTTTATTTGAAAGCATTAAAAGTGCAGTTTCTTGTCTCTCCTTGTATTGTTCAAGTGGTTGAGGTTGATATGGGATTTAGTAATAAGTAATAAGTAGAGCAATAATTTCTAAAGATAGTCATTATTACATTAATCTAATTACTGTTGAAGATGTCATTTGTAGTAGTAATACAAGTAACTTACCCAACTGTTATAATATCAGAGGTGAAACTGGATGAACAGTATGTTATTCAACCTAATTTTCATGTAGGTGCAATCCTGCAGGCATGAAAAGAACATGGCAGCAGCTGAAAATTAAATATAAAAACATAATTCAATCAGGTAAGGCTTGAGCATATCATGGGTGTAGGCTACCTGACTTTACAAACATTTGACATATTAAACAACTAAATAGCATCCAGTGTCTAGCAGTGCAGCAGCCTTTTTGGCTGAGGGAATTCCTGGAGGGACTTCAGAGCCAGTCCCAAAGATCCAAGGGCCTTCATAAAATGTAAGAGGTTTACATATGTGTTCTTTTTTATATAGGCTATTTTTTATATTTCCATTTATTTTACTTTGGGTTAGGATTTTTGTTGATCTCAACAGATTCTGGTGGTAATATCTGTCTTTTGGAGCCTCCTGTCCCAACAGAACCCCAGGCAGTTGTAAGTAGCCTACTCAATACACCATTATGACAAATAGTGTTATAAAGTGTACTCAACCAAATGCTCATCTTCACATGACGATGGGGATATAGAGTTTCTGCTGCCACAGAGAGGCCTACAGACGTAATGTTAATATTATGTGTCTACACACATACAATCTACACATTCACATTTTTTCACATTTTTATGTGGAGTAGCCTATAGAATATAAGTTTAAATCTAAGTATAAACGGGTATTCTTATCTGTCCCCCCGCCCCCAGAGTGTGGAAGAACAGCTGGAGGATGGTCCATCAACTTCTGGTGCACAGATGAACACAGTTCAGTGATTTTCAGTAAATGCCACAGTTTAATTCTGTATAATTTGTTTAGAACTACATTATGTAATCTACTACTGTATTTTCAGTTGTCAGTTAAGGAGTTATATAGACTTCATTTTATATATATATATATAAAAAAAAAGCAGTAAAAATAGCAATCTTTTATTTATTAATAAAATATTAATTTTATTAATAAAAAGGTACTGAAAGAATGAATGAGGTGTTTAAACACTGCTTCCTCTTTAAAAAATGGGAGGAGACTGAAAGAAACTCTGGGTTTACTGAAGAAAACCTGCTCCTGACCAGGTTAGGTTCACAGAGTAAGTTACCATGGTAACTGACTCTGAGTATAAGTTACCTCTCTTTCAGAAACGGGCTTGACTTACCCTGCTTTCTCAGGTTTAACATACCACCCATTCTGAAACAGAAAACTCAAGAGTTTCCCTCATTTCAGGGTTAACATACTCAGAGTTTTCACTTAACCTCCTTTCTGAAACAGGCCCCAGGGGTCAAAGAGTAAAAGTCCTGCCATATGTTTATTCTACCCATAACTGGCTCCCAGTTAAATTTAGGATTGATTTTAAAGTATTATTACTGGTATATAAATCATTCAATGGCCTAGGACCTCAATACATTGCAGATATGCTCACTGAATATAAACCCAACAGATCACTCAGATCATTAGGATCATATCAGCTTGAAATACCAAGGGTTCACTCTAAGCATGGCGAGTCCGCTTTTAGCTATTATGCCAGCCGCAGCTGGAACCAGCTTCCAGAGGAGATCAGATGTGCTCCTACTGTAGTCACATTCAAATCCAGACTCAAAACACATCTGTTTAACTATGCATTTACTGAATGAGCACTGTGCCAATGTTCGTCCGACTGTTTGTACTGTATTTTATTTTGTATTCTTCTAAACTGTTTTAATTATTCTTATTTCTTTTTATTATTTTAATTTCTTCTATGTAAAGCACTTTGAATTGCCATTGTGTATGAAATGTGCTATATAAATAAACTTGCCTTGCCTACCCATAAACTCAGTCAGCTGATTTCACTAATTAGTTCTCTCTCCTGGCTGAATTAGCAAATCCAGGTGATTGGAACAAAATACTGAGGAGGACTTTTACTTTCTGAACCTGGACTTTACACCTCTGCATATCAATGCCACATGTCAGCCAAGAGTAAAGAAATAAACCAGAACTGGACCTTATCTGAGCCACAAAATCTGTGTATATTAAATATGGAGTAATTTCAGCCACAGCCTCAGATGAAATCAACTGAAGAGAAAAGAAGACATTAAATCTGTGAAGATCTCAGCAGAGGAGGATTAAACAACTCCACAAACAGCATTACCAGCTTCACTTATTACTAACCAGACTGACTTTATTTCTGTCAGACGTCTACAAAAGTTTTATTGAGAATTAACAGATGTTTAACTCTAATGTGTTTTCATTTAAAGTCACCATAACAGTGATTAGTGTTTCCATTAGTTGGGCTCCTAACTCGTATTATATATTTTGTCTTTTTTGGCTGCTGTGACAGTGTGTTTGTCAAACACATTTGCAACAGCAAAGAAAGTTAAAGTGAAATACAATACAAACTTTATTTCTAGAGCACATTTTAAAACAATCATGTTGACCAAAGTGCTGTACATTGACAAGAAACAGTAAATAAACAGGATACAAGACCAGACAATTACAACAATTCTTATGCCGGATTAAAAGCCAAGGAATAAAAATGTCTTTTAAGGTACGATTTAAAAACCGGAAGGCTGGGGGCCAGTCTAACATGAAGAGGCAATTCATTCCACAGTCTCGGGGCTGCAACTGAGAAAGCTCGATCCCCTCTGCTCTTGAGCCGTGTTTTAGGGACAAGAAGAAGAGACTGGTTTCCAGACCTTAAAGACCTTGAAGGAGCATGTGGCTTCAACAGAACAGTGATATAAGCAGGAGCTACTCCATGAAGGGCTTTAAAAACAAACAATAGAATCTTAAAATCAATCCTAAAATTAACAGGGAGCCAGTGAAGAGAGGCAAGGACAGGGGTGATATGATCACGCTTACGAGTTCCAGTAAGGAGACGAGCGGCAGCATTTTGAACCAGTTGTAGACGAGAAAGGGAGGCCTGGCTAACACCTACATACAGAGCATTACAATAATCAAGGCGTGTTGTGATAAATGCATGTATAACCCTCTCAAAGTCTGTGAAGGATAAAAAAGGGCTAAAGCTTAGTAAGAAGCGGTGGAAAGAAACTGGCTTTCACAACAGAATTGATCTACTTCTCCATTTTAAAATCACAATCCATTTTAACTCCCAGGTTTGTTACAACAGACTTACCATAAGGTTGCAAAATGGCCAGATCTATTTGTGAGACACTGAGTACACTGGGTCTAAAAATACACTGGGTTTCAATACACTGGGTCTAAAAATCATGACCTCAGTTTTACTCTCGTTAAAGTTTAAAAAATGTACAGCCATCCAGGCTTTAATATCACTAAAACAGTCAACCAATCTTGTTAAAGAATTACCATCATTTCTTTTGATGGGCAGGTAGATTTGCAAATCATCTGCATAGAGATGGAAACTGATGTTGTGTCTTTTTAATATTAATCCAAGGGGAAGCAAATAGAGTGAAAAAACAATTGGCCCGAGAATCGAACCCTGGGGAACTCCACATGTGAGAGACACAGAAGGTGAAATAGAGCCACCAAAACTGACTCTAAAATCTCTGTCTGACAAGTATGACCTAAACCATTCTAAGGCAGTGCCCTTAATCCCCACGGCATGCTCGAGGCGAGAAATAAGGATACTGTAGTCAACTGTGTCAAATGCTGCTGTGAGATCTAAAAGCATAAGAATTGCACAATCTCCAGAGTCAGTTGCACAGCAAAATCCCCAGTGTTAAATTAACACTGCTCAGAGTTTATATGAGTCCACACTCAGGGTGTTATAAGTAACACTGAAGCAGTGTTAAAGTTAATGAGATAATTAAGTGATTAATTGTGTGGTGATTGAGCATTATTGAAGACACCTGATGTTAACAAGCAGAATCACTGAAGGAGAAAAACGTAATTGGTAAGTTACCATTATGGTGATGAGTGTTTGCTTTAGTTGGGCTCTTGACCCTTAAATCAATGATTTTAGACTTTGTTTGGCTGTTGTACCTGAGTTATAACAACAAGAATCAATTATGAGAAAAGGTGGTTTGATGGTGTTGGTTGTGTTTTAACATAATCGTTATTTCACAACCAATTAACCTGAATCACTGAACTCATATAGAACCCAATTTATGAGTTATATTTACTTTAGTAATTATAACAGCTCTGTCCTTGAAAAGGATACTACTTTTAACTTTTACAATGTAATCCAAATAATCTCTTAAAACTTGTCCACATACAAAAAAACTTTATATTGTTTGTAGACACAGACATCATGAATCAGCCTGTGAATCTCAACAATGGTGACAATTATAAAGCATGTTGCAGTGCATTGTGGGTTCCACCAATCAAGACACATTAATGGATCCCATCATGCATTGCTGCATGAATAAATAATGAGCTTATGTTCCTGAGTTGATCTGTTTGTCACCATTGTTGAGATTCATACACAAATTCTTGATGTCTGTGTGTGCCCTCACAAAATATTTTTTAGAATTTTTTTTTTTTTTTTTTGTAATTGATTTGATTATTTGGATTTCATTGACGAGGCTAAAAATGGCATGCCCTACAAGGACAGTGCTGCTATAATCCATAAGGTAAACTTAACTCAGAAATTATGCTCTCAATGAGTTCAGTAATTCAGGCCAGCTAATGATTATGTTAAAACACAACCAACACCTTCAGATTACCTTTTCTCTTTGTTCATCTGGCTGTTATTGTAACTGAATTACAACAGCCAAACAAAATTTAAAGTTAATAAAGTAAGGGTCAAGAGCCCAACCAAACTAAACACCAATCACCATAATGGTGACCATTAAAAAAAATAATTTTCTCCTTCAGTGATTCTTCTTGTTAACATCAGGTGTCTTCAATAATGGTCAATCATCACACAGTTAATCACTTAATTATCTCATTAACTTTAACACTGCTTCAGTGTTACTTATAACACTCTGAGTGTGGACTCATATAAACTCTGAGCAGTGTTAATTTAACACTGGGAATTTTGCTGTGTGAGATTAAAAGATCATTAAAAACTCTCAACAGTGTGGATTCAGTGCTATGAAATGTCTTAAAACCCGATTGGAACACCTCAAGAACACCATGTGTATCTAAAAAGGACTGCAACCGTAGAAGAACTGCCTTCACTAAAATCTTCGAGACAAATGGAAGTTTAGAGATAGGGCGATAGTTTGAAAGTACTGATGTGTCCAAATTAGTTTTTTTGTACTAAACGGTTATCTGGACCACAGGACACGTGTATTTATAATAATTATCAAAATGGCGCCACACCTACACTGTAAAACCTAACAGTAATATGTACTAAATAAAATTGAGTTCACAGCACTCAAATATTACCGAAACTTGAATGACTGAAACAGAACTCAATCTGAATGAATTATAGAACATTTCTAGATCCCAGAATTATAATTGTATAATTAAGTGATTAATTAAGTGATGATTGAGCATTAGTGATGAGCACCTGCTGTTAACAAGCAGAATCACTGAAGGAAAGAGAAACACAAGAACTACAACTGACTTCCAGCCACAGCAAAATCAACGGGAGATAAAAGAAGACATTAAATATCTCAAGATCTCAGCAGAGGAGGATTAAACAACTCCACGAACAGCATTACAAGCTTCACTTATTATTAACCACTTTGACTTCATTACTGCCATTCGTCTACAGAAGCTCTTATTAGAATTAACAAAGGTTTAGAAGTTGATGATTTGAGTTTCATTTAAGGTCACCATGATGGAGATCAGCGTTTGCTTTAGTTGGGCTCTTGACCCTTGACTTTTGCACGTAAGATTTTCTTTGGCTGCTATAATTGAGTGTTTATAAAACATATTTGTTATGGCACAAAAGCCAAGGAAAAGTCTGATCGGGTGTTGATGGTGAAGGATTGATGATGATGACAATCATCATTTAGTGACTTGATTCACTGATTTCATTCAGAGTCTGATCTCTGATTAAAAGGGCAACTTATTAGTTTTACTTATAACTGTGATTCTACAGCATAAGAGCTAGCCATGTTGTGTCCGTCATATAATATGAGGGATTTTACAAATGGTTGTGCACAAAAAGTTTCACAGAAAAGGTATTGCATTACTAAGACGCACACAGACATCAAGAATCAGCATATGAATCTCAACAATGGTGACCATTAACAAATTATTCATGCTGCAATGCATGCTGGGTACTAGCATAATACAAAACTTATCCATGGCTCCCAGCATCCATTGCGGCATAAATCACTTTTTTAATGGTCACCATTGTTGAGATTCATATGCTGATTCTTGATTACTGTGTAAGTCAGCATGATACCATAGAGGTTTTTAAAATCTGATTGTCACAACAATGGGCCTTACAGCAGAATCAGTTCTATTATAATAAGTAATACATCACCTGTCTAATCAGAGATTAGGCTCTGGAAAAGATCAGAGAATCAAATCACTAAATGATGATATTTATCATTCAAACATAACCACATGCTCATATTTTCTTTTGGCGTATGTGCCATAACAAATGTGTTTTATAAACACTCAGTTACAGCAGCCAGAGGAAAAACTGGTGTTATAAAGTCAAGGGTCAAGAGCCCAACTAAAGCAAACACTGATCACTATCATGGTGTCTTTAAATCAAACTCAATAAATCATTAGCATCTAACCCTCTGTTCATTCTCAATAACAACTTCTGTAGACGCATGACAAACGTCAAACTGTTTAGTAATAAGTGAAGCTGGTAATGCTGTTTGTGTAGTGGTTTAATCCTCCTCTGCTGAGATCTTTAGAGATTTAAACGTCTTTTATCTTGAGTTGATTTCATCTAAGGCTGTGGTTGAAGTCAGTTGTAGTTCTTGTGTTTCTCTTTCCTTCAGTGATTCTGCTCGTTAACAGCAGGTGTTAATCACTAATGCTCAATAATCACTTAATTAATCACTTAATTTCTTGACTGCAATGTATATCTACTTTTAGTAAACTCAACTGAAATAATTGCAGAGTACTCATAACTATTGGTTTTTAAAATTAAAAGAATTAAGGCAATCGGTTTCCACAAATGTAATAAGTTAGCTTAACTTATTGAATTTGACTTTGTGTGTGACATTGTGAGCTAACAGTAACTGCAAGTGCTCTGAGTTCATTTAAAGTTTGTCATTTCACTGTTTTTACTCAATAAAGTAAAGTTTCAGCTATATAAAGTATTTAAATGCAGTGTAAAGTTTAATTGTGTATTAAGAAATATTATTGTTTTAGTGGACTCGATTAAAATAAGTTCAGAGTACTCATAACTATTGTTTTTATAAACTTAATTGAATTGAGGTAATCGGTTTCCTCAAATGAAATGAGTTAGCTTAACTTGTTGGGTTTTACAGTGTAATTCTGAATAGAACGTGTGGTCCGGATAACCGTATAGTACCGTTTTTTTGATGAGTAGCTGCACCACTGCTTGTTTTAAATAGACTGGTACAAAGCCTGAAGCAAGGCTGCTATTTATCATTTCTTGGATGTTAGGTCCAATAGTGTCCCACACCTCTTTAAAAAGGCGAGGTGAGACAATATCAGCGGGACAAACTGAGGGTTTCAAATGTGTAACAATATTTGTAAAAGTAGCGATGGATACAGACTCAAATCAGGTGAAAACAGCTGCACACTCTATGGAAATGCACAGCAAAATCCCCAGTGTTAAATTAACACTCTCAGGCCCGGTTTCACAGACAGGGCTTAGACTAAGCCAGGATTAGACCATAGATCAATTAGGACATTTAAGTAATTTTTATAAACATGCTTAGAAAAAAAACATTACCGATGTGCATCTTAAAACTAAAAAGGCACTGATATATTTTTAAGATCAGTCAGTGCAAGTTTATTTCAGTGGAAACAGCTCAGACTTACATTTTAGTCTAGGACTAGTCTTAAGCCCTGTCTGTGAAACCAGGGGTCAGTGTTTATATGAGTCCACACTCAGAGTGTTATAAGTAACACTGAAGCAGTGTTAAAGTTAATGAGATAATTAAGTGATTAATTGTGTGATGATTGACCATTATTGAAGACACCTGATGTTAACAAGCAGAATCACTGAAGCAGAAAATTTATTTTTAAAATGTCACCATTATGGTGGTCAGTGTTTATTTTAGTTGTACTCTTGACCTAGCCTGGGAAAACCCAGACAACATCCGACAAATTCAGATTTGCTCGAGAAGTAGTCTGGCAAAGAGCTCATTCAAGCCCATTTCCATGGCCTAGAAATCGTGGCACCAAGCAGAAACGTTGAGGCGGGCTTTACACAATGACGATCGCTCTGATTGGTTTTAGGTCTATCCAATTGCGCCCAGAGGCATTCGTTCAACTTTTAAATGCATTATTATATTCAAATTGCAAACACATGAGGACAGTCTCCATGAAAGACCCACTGGCAGATGAAGGTGCTACTACATTTCTCTCCGAAACGGTAGGAAATTAAATTAGATTTAATAGAGGATTTTAACTGTGACACGATGATTGACAGGGCACTTTAAGTCAGTGGTTTTCAACCTCTCCTGCAGGGACCCCCTGACAGGCCATGTTTCTGTTTTAACCCTGAAATGGCACAGTGTGGATTATATAAACACTGAGCACTGGGGATTTTGCTGTGAATAATCAACATCAGCATCAATAATCAACAACAGGACACTCTAAAAAAACAACCCAATTTGGAGGGTAAATATAGGACTTTTTAAATATAGGACAGAACACATGTTGGGTTAATTTTACTCAGCGTAGTTGATTCATATTTACTATAATACTATATTTTTATATATTTTTTTTACTTCATACATGAATTAATGTCTACGAATTAACTTAAATCCTCTAAACTTTTTTTAAATATTCGATAACCACTGTCTTGCATGACTGATCTCACATCATGCCCCTGTTGCTTTTCATAAAATTAAACGATATACAGCACAAGGAATTTATAGATGAAATAATTTATATAAATATATATATATGTATAGATAATCTTCAATAATGGTCAATCTTCACTCAATTAATCACTTAATAATCTCATTAGCTTTGTTCATTTAACACTCTTATTTTAACACTTTAACACTCTTGAGTGTGGTCTCAAATAAACTCCCAGGAGTTTTTGCTGTGTATGTGCGCCAAAAATTTAATTTCTGATAACATTTATGGAACTATTTATGAATAGCTTTGCTTTACAAAAAACAAATAAAGGAAATTCTGGGTCGGGGTCATTTCCCAGTGAAAAGTGTGACTCATGTTTAGTGATTCCGTGTAGCTAATGAAAATGAATGTGTCGCCAATGATAATGACACAGATTATGATTCAGCTATTGTGATTGAATAGGCCACTTGTGGACTGTTACAGAGAACTGCTTATCAGTGACTCTGTTAACATTCCTAATTGGGACACAATGCTTCAATGGAATGAGTAAGTTGGAGCCGTTTACAAGCTCACAATGATCAAACTATAGGCCAGGTGTCAGCTGATGTAATTGAGGCTGACAAGAATCCACCAGTGTTAATGTGCAATAATTACAGAATTTAACAGCTAACAGATTTTTGTTATGAGAACATTCTCCAAATATTCAGCGTTGGTTCCGGGAACTCAAAAAAAATTCAGTTTTCTTGACGTTAGAGGAACGTTTTTCAAAAAATATAATGTTAAAATTCAACAATCTAGGAACGTTGATTTGTAACATTCCAAGAACATAAAAATGTTTCCTGAATGTTAATAGAGTGTTATTGAAAGGTTAGTGTGATGTTCCTGAAACATTCTGTCAATCATTAAAACACCTGCTGTGAGCAAGCACTGAAAGAAAGTGTAAGAAAGAACACAAACTTTAACAACTTTATAAAACTTTAATAAACAACTTCAGACGCAGCCTTAGATGAACTGAAGATAAAAGACATTAACTCTCTCAAGATCTGATTAAACAACTCCACAAACAGCATTACCAGCTTCACGTCTTATTGAGAATTAACAGAGGTTTAGATGTTGATGTCTTATTGAAAATGTTTGGTTTGAGGTCACCATTATGGAGATCAGTGTTTGCTTTAGTTGGGCTCTTGACCCTTGACTTTTACTTAATTTGGTGCTTTATTAGCAGTTGCAGTTGTTTATGGAGAACATTTCTGCATTGATAAAGCAGATCAACAAGTTTGTTTTAATAAAGGACTGCAAATAAAGTGACTAAACAATTAAAAAACTGCTTTTACTGTATTTTATTTCTCACTTTTGGAATATTAACATTATTTGAGAAGAAAGTAATAAACTCAAAAGATGTGATAAAAATCATTTGTAACACTGAAGAAAATTCTGAGATATAAGATATATCTATATATAAGATATAATGTATAAGATAGTCCAAAATTATTTAGTTTTAGCTCACTGTGAATTCAGATTGCTGAAGTTGTGACATGGTAGACATGGTGTCTAGTATGAGTGTGTGTGTGTGTGTAATGGTGAGTGCACTTTATGTCTTGTATGTGTTAGTGTTAGTTCGGGGAACTATTATGTCTCTGGAATGAGTGTTTTATCATTACAGGTGGGTTAAATGAAATGACAAACTTTAATATGAATATGTGAATATGATGAAAAAATAATATAGAACATTTGGATGAGCTTTAAGTGCAATAAACAGATACACAAGAATGAAATATAGAATAAAAACAAAAATACAGTTTACTTTGAATAAAATGGTCAATAACCATTATTATTAAAGTGAAAGCATTACAACTCAAAAGCAGTTTCACAGACACTCAATATCAGAATAACTGTAATGAACGCATCTGAGGTTTGGTGTCCCAGGTCAACCTAATTCACATCATGAGAAACTGGATGTTGTGAATTTATTACTATCCTGGAACCCAGCATGCATTATGACATGAAACTTTTGATTTTCACCATTGTTGAGATTCATGTGCTGATTGTTGATGTCTGTGTGTGTCTGAGTCATTAAGGAGTTTGAAATGTTTTAATGCACTATATTATTTCAATATCCTTTATAATAAATGTTTATAGAAACATTGTTGGACAACATTCATGTTGTAGATTCACAGATATATGACTAATACATATCAAATACTCATAAATTCAAAGCTTAGACACAGGAAGCGAACAGTGAATCAGGCATGTCCAGGATGAATACTGCATCATCACAACAGCCAAAAACACCTGATCATTTTCCTCTTGACTTTTTTTTTTTTGTGTGTTACACTCACAATTATAGCAGCCAGAGAGAAACTAATGATAAAAAGTCAAGAGACCGAGGCTTGTAGTTCTTGTGTTTCTCTTTTTTCTGTTCTTGTTTCTCTGTCCTTCAGTGATTCTGCTTATCAGGTGTTCATCAGTTTCTCAATTCACTCACTTCTTTTCATTCACTCTGTCAAGTGGACTATATTAGTGAACTAATGTAGGGAATAGTGAATGAGGGTATAGGGTGTGATTGGGCAAACAGCCTCTGAGTGTCGACTTTGAGAACTGTTAATTCACAGTATATTCCTGTAGGCTATTTTTGTTTAGGGTATATTACTGTTTTAATGGAAAATGGTATTGTCAGAATTTGGCCTTTTTTTACAGCAAGGGTTAACAATGTATTTTGATATTGCATTTTGAATTGTGTCTATCTTCTCTATGCTGATCAGTTGTGTACTATCTATTATTTTTAATTATTTTATTTTGATGTGTAATCCTGCCTGGCAAAGAATAAATGCTAAACCATGAGTGTTAAATGAAAATTGAAGAGTGTTAAAGTTAATGAGCTAATTTAGTGATTGATTGAGTGATGATTGAGCATTATTGAAGACACCTGATGTTAACAAGCAGAATCACTGAAGGAGAAAAGCTTAAAATGTAAGCCACCATTATGGTGACCAGTGTTTGATTTAGTTGGGCTCTTGACCTTTAAAATAATGATGGGCAAATGAAGCTTTGCTGAAGCATTGAACCACTTAGAAGAATTGTTTTGAAAATGGATTTATTGCTCAAAGCTTCAGTAACAGCGCCCTCGCCTGGTGACTTGCCATGGCTGCGTCTAAATGATCCCAGCTAGATAGTGGACAGAAGGCTTTAAGATGAGTATAGTAAATCTAGAGCACACACACACACAGTGCACATGTATACTAAGAATGGGATATCATTCTTTTTACAAATAAAGATTGATGAATTTGTGTATCGTGTTATTGGGTATTGGAGAGAGAGTGCTTGGGGAAACAGAGGATGTGCTGGGAAAATATGGCACAAGTTGGGTGTGCTTGTGTAACTATGGCCAGGGGGTATGTGGGATAGGGAACGCTCAGTTTTTATTAAGGAACAATGTTTTTTCCACACTTTTTGGACTGCTCTTTGCTCACAACCTCTCCACATTTAGAGAAAATTTGTTCAGATGTTTTTATACAGACTTGAAACAGTTATTATATAGGTTACTGGTAGTTACAGTTCTATAACTCTACTTTTAGCCTAATATTCAATAATAATATTTAACAGGCAGCGCACATACCTTATCAGGAGCGATCAGAATAAAGTTTTCCCACATGTCAGAACGACCTCTGCTCCAACACGATCTCATGAAAGTGCGTATCTATAGCACGAATGATATTCTCGCCAAAAAGAGTTTTTGCGTACAAATGATACGCACTGTAAACCCCTTGGGAAATCACTGATCACCATCATGGAAACATATCAACTGGAAATAAAATTACATCTAAACCTCTGACACCTTTTAATAAGAACTTCTGTAGACGTCTGACAGAAAAAAAGTCAGTCTGGTTAGTAATAAGTGAAGCTGGTAATGCTGTTTGTGGAGTTGTTGAATCCTCCTCTGCTGAGATCTTTTGCTAAGATTTAATGTATTTTATTAGCCTGGCTAACGTCAGACCTCTTTCTCATTGAGACGTACCTAGTAGCGTGAATAAAATCGCGCTGGCCTCAAGGTAGCATGGGGAAACCCAGGCTAGTCTTTTATCTTGATTTCATCTTTTTTTCTGTTCTTCTTGTTCCTCTTTCCTTCAGTGATTCTGCTTGTTAAACAGCAGGTGTTCATCAGAGTCTCAATGAACTTTATCAAAAATTAACTGAATCAACTATGAAATGATTCACTCAGTCAAGTGGACTATATTAGTGAACTAATGTAGGGAATAGTGAATGAGGGTATAGGGTGTGATTTGGAACACAGCCTCTGAGTGTCGACTTTGAGCACTGTTAATTCACAGTATATTCCTGTAGGCTACTTTCTCGAAAACGACAAAATATCACCCAGAATGCATTTTTTTTCTACGATATATTGCTGTTTTAATGGAAAACAGCATGTTACTGTAAAATTTGGCCGTTTTTTTTACAGCAATTTTTTACAGTGTAGGGTTCATCCCGTCTTCTAATGTTTTTAATTGTATTATTTTATGGAATCATCACTTTTATTATTGATTTTTGTAAAGGTGCTGTATGTAGGATCCAGCGGCCTCTAGCGGTGATGTTTCAGATTGCAACAACAGCGCTCGTGCTCGTGAAAAGCAATAAAGTTACAACTGTAGTCTTTCACATCAGATAACGTTAGCAAATGGTCGGCGTTAGCTGGCGAACTAATGATGTCTAACTTGAGCCAACTAAAGCACAAAATCACAATATATTTTACATGCTTTGAAGTATTGTTAGCTTACCTGTCCAAAAGGATGAAAGCCAACTCAGGGTCTGTTTTTATACCTAAAACAAAGCGGAGGTCTCTCCATAATTCAAACGCTCTGCCAATGTTGATCCGTGTTTTCGTCCTGAGTCGATCCGATTGACGTTTGGCCTGACGAGCTTCAGCAGATACAAATTTTTTTTTTTTGGAGTTTGTGTTGGAGTCTGTGTTGTGCTGGAGGCAGGTCGTTTTTTGGTGTTATCAGACTCCATGTCGTTAGCCCGGACCCATCACTTCAGAGTTACCGGATACTTCACCACACCGTCGCAATAGACTGTATATATAAAACGGAGAGGCTCGGGAGCGCGCATGCACGTCACATCCGGTGGATTTCGCAGAAAATCCGACCCGGAGACTTCACATAAAAATAGGAATACTGGCCTTCAGAGGTAATAGCAAAACGCGAAAAGTGGATCATTGTAATGTGTGATTACAACCCCTTCACAGACGGGCAATAAAAAAAGGATTCATTTTATAAAAAAAGTTACATACAGCACCTTTAAGATTCCTGTCTTTAAAACAGTCTGCTTTAATTATAAACTGCTTTCATGATATCAATTTCATTTTATACTAGGCTATTTTCTAACATAGCCTACAAAATGGAAATTCATGGTAGAAAAATGTAAAACTGTCAACAACAAAAAAAGTGTCACTAACAAACATCAGCGTGGTGAACAGGGTAATCTGGTACTAGTGCGGCACACTTTTCTCCATCACAAGCAGATCTATGCCAACATAACCTTCTTCTGGCTGTTATCATGCGTCTCATTTGCTGGTCTGAAGCGCTGAGGTGAAAATTTTAGAAGTTTAAAGTCATCTAGATTCTCCCAGTTATTCTGATATTGAGTGTCTGTGAAACTGCTTTTGAGTTGTATTGCTTTCACTTTGAATAAAATGGTCATAACCATTATCACTATAGTAAACTGTATTTTTGGTTTTATTTCATTCTTGTGCATCTGTTTATTGCACTATGGCTATATTTGCTCCAGTCCAGCAGGGGCAGCAGAGAGCAGGTTTATCAGACTGAAATGATCAGAGAGGAACAGAAACATCAGATTCAGGCACTTTCTGCTGTTTCCTGCATCATCAATACAAAGGTCTAGTTTGGCCTGTTAAAGGGTGTTTGAGTTTATTTGAGTGTTCATAGATTCCTCTTGTTGGCTTTTGAAGCGGATAACATGTGGCTGAATGTACAATACACAAACACAGTAGTATGAGTCTGCAGGGAGTTTTTTAAGTTGGACTGCAAGTCTTTGTTTGTGTCGAAGGCCAGTGTGATATGAAACCACTTCCTGTTTAGGTTTAGCACTATTTAAAAAAAACACTCATCATTCTAAAGATCACACCTCATCTGTGAAGACATACTGTCAGACACAGCGAATAATGGATTCAGAGGACATTTATCAAAATGTTGAACGCAGAGATATTGAGGACACATTCGGACCTCAAACACCAATTCGCAGCCAGGATGAAGGAAAAGATGAAAAGCGCAGTAAGCAAAAAATGACTTTAAAGCAGAAATGGTGTCGCAGATGATGTTGTTAAAGGTGTCACTAATGTTTGAGGAAGTGTCACATACAATTTAAAAATTTTCTAAAAACATTGTCAATGTTTCTGCTTTTATATAATGTATTAATTACATTTACTTTTTCAATATGTTTGATCATCTTTAGATTGATATGATTCATATATTTTTTTTGTTGATATGAAAATTGGGTACATTTAGGAATATAGCGGGTGAATTGTGTATATAATATATATTATGATGTTATGATGAACAACTATATTAGGGTGACCATACGTCCTGTTTAACCAGGACATATCTGGCCAGGATTTCGAGATCGCCCAAAATGCCCGGGATTCGTCTTTTGCTTTCTACAGTCACCATTCATTATGTTTACATTATTACGTTATTTGACACTGACACGTACGTGCCAGCTTTGCAGGTCATGCATTCTGATTCACACGGATCCCGATCGAGACGAAAACACAGGAATTTTCTTAGCAATGCTTACACGCACATCAGCCGATCACTTGTTTAGCGTTCATGTAAACACTACATTCAGATTAACCAATCGGAATTAATTCAGTACTACTGAATCAAAAGGTGTACATGTAAACAAAATGAATGGCGACGAGAAAGCAAAAGCCGAATCGCGGATATTTTGGGCGATCTCGAAATCCCGGCCGGACATGACCTGGAATATGGTCACCCTAAACTATATGCCTTTCTCCACTGACGTTCTGAGTTGTTTAAAGTGTTTCTGATGATGAGATGGCGAACAGGAACCTGGTTTGTGTAACATTAGCAACACATTATTAGCTGTTTGATAACATTGTCAGGTAAAAGGCTGATCATATTAATTACCTTTATGTGTCCGACACTGTAGAGTGATACATAAAACGCATTCTGATACATCGACTTGTAGACGAGCCTGTATAATTCACTCTTCCACTTCTTCTTCTGAATCAGTTTCTGGTTCAAAAATATATGGCTGAATTAAACCAATATTTCCAGTTGACATTGTGCAACGTTTACTACAGTAACGTAAAGTGGATCTCTGAAAGTGGTGCTCACTGCAGAGTACAGTGATTTGAGCTGCTGTGAGTGAGTGGAGACGGGGCTAAGATCGAAAACATCTCATTGACTTGGTTCTATGGGCATTTAAAACAGAGACAATCAAGGATATATGGAATTTTAATAATTGGACTAATACTACATCGAAACTACGAGTATACACAGAGTAAATTACATATATTTACAACAGAGACATATACGGATGAAAACATTACAAGACCAAACGGATAACAGATGAGAGAGGGAGAGGATGAAAGGGAGAAAGTGAAACTAAAGGTCAGGATGAGAGAGAGAGGATGGGTGAGCGAAAATGAAAGCAACCTGTGCGATCAGAGAAAGTACAGTTTAGGCAAAACTCACAGACAGCAACCTTTTGACAGACAACAAGGAATCAGATCACCTTGAAAAAGGGAATATACAACCTTGAGCAGCATTTAGATTTTGGTACTTGCATGTGGTCTGTTGTGTTGACACCCGAAGGCGCGTGTGTTGTTCTGAGTGGAGGCGTGCGTGTCTTCCGGTACTCGTGCGGTCGCGGGGATTTCAAAAGAGTCTTTTTCTTTGAGTTGAAGTTGCTGACGTTCGCTTCGCTGAACGTAGGGAGAGTCCGAAGATGAAAATAAAGAAAAGACTTAAAGAAAATAAAAGAGAAATGGAGAATGGAGAATGCTCCCAAAAAGGGAGCCATGGACCCAGAAAACCTCTCACCGAAAAAGTGCTCACTGAAGATTTCACGAGTCGGTCTTTATAAAACAAGATGGGTTCACACCTCTGTTCGGGCGAACAACCAATGAACATCCAAAGATCTGAAGCGGGAAAGCTCCATTTGTCTCTGGGGAAACACCCACTCGAGTGAGTTATGGTGTTGTCAAATTTGAGAAGATTTGCTCAAGACATGAAATGTGTCAAATGATACCAATTACTGCAGTTGGTTATCGAAATTCAACTCCGTTAGATTGAGAGCATTAGATTGAGAGCGTTCACACCAAACGCGAATTTGCGTCTGGCGCGAGTGATTTCAATGTTAAGTCAATGGTAAGACACGTTTACGCGCGTCTGGAGATCTTGCGGCGCGAATGAGGCGTTTAGCGCGGCGCGGTAGACGCGAATTCGCCTCATTCGCGCGAATGACGCGAATTGAGCGTCTAGTGCGTCACGCGCGTTACGCGCGAATTGTGCTTTTTGTGCATTCACGCGTTTGACGCGAATTCGCGTCTGCCGCCCGAGTTGAAAAATCTGAACTTCTGCGTCAATTCGCGCCGCGTTAACCAATCAGGAGCCTGCTTGATGCTGTGGCGGCAGGCCCGCTCGGAGTCACTCATTCAAAATGGAGGAGAGTTTAATTTTGGCAGTGAGCAGTCGGCCTGAGTTGTACGACAGTACTTCTTATTTCTATAGAGACAGGAATAAAAAGGACCTCGCTTGGAAGAGTGTCGGTAAGGAGATTGGGCAACCTGGTAAGTTGTAAATAAGTTACACATTTCACTTTTGAGTCACGTACAGACCTGCGTTTTTTTACAACTATTTTCCCCCTAATATACAGCTACTTTTTGCTAACAAGATAATGTGTTTATTCAGAGGACATGTGCAGGAAAAAATGGAAGAGCCTCAGGGACACATACCTGAAGGAGAAGAGGAAGGAGATGGATAATAAGAGGAGTGGGTCAGCAGCAGGGTCGGTGAAGAAGTGGAAGTACTCACAGATCCTGGGATTCCTCGACCCCTTCGTCACCCCAAGGGAGACCACCAGTAACATGGGGGGGGGTCGAGGCCCAGGTCATGGAGTACAACCACCCCAGGGACCAGGGAGAGGGAGAGGCGGAAGCAGGGGATACGGAAATAGGTGAGTTTTCCAATTAAGCCAATTTACAAGGCATATGCTGTCATTGTTTACAGATGAATAGTATAATGTAATTTCTCTATGACTAGTAACATTTAATATTGTCTTGACAGAGCCTACTGATAATGAAGAGGCTGATCCAAGATCCCCTGCCGCTTCTCCTGTCTCCCCAGTCCCTGGTGCTTCGCCCCCTGCTGCTGCACCCACAGGTGTGTGAACATGTTACGTGCAGAAAACATCAGTACAGTATCCACTCATAGCTTTAACATTCACTAATAATCATTGTATTTGTAAATGCAGACTAAATTCTATTGCAATGTATGCCACCAATCATCTGCATACATACTTTTAAATTACTGTTCATTTGCATGTTTATGTTCCTGATGTTTATATGTCTTTATGTAAAATATGTTAAAGCAAGTTCAAAATAATTTCACACTTGTATTTAAGCACTGGCTATGTCACTCACACAGGCACAGATATTATTCTCCCAATATCTAGACAATTTTGTTATTTCAATTATCATCTTTCTGTCTTCTCATTGCACTGTGTGTTGTATTTTTGATTTCACAGGCCAACAGAGGAGGAGAGGCACCCGGCGGCCCCGTGACGGTACGTCAGAGGTGGAGCAGACGCTGCTCGAGCTCCTGAGGTGTCCTCCAGCTCCAGCTCCACCTCCACCGCCACCACCACCACCACCGCTGTCTGCGGATGAACACTTCCTCCTCAGCCTTCTGCCTTTTCTGCAGAGCATGCCGCCTCAAACAAAAGAAATTGTCAAATTTAAAATGTATAAATTGGCAATGGAAAACAGCACCGTTGTGCTAAATTTGGAACAATTAGACCCCCACAGCCCATAGTAGGCTTTAAAAAATTTTTTAAATGAGGCAGCAGGCTCTGCAGGAAACGCAGAATGCCCTCCTTCCTCTTCTCCTTTGTTCCCTGAGGCTTTTCCACTCTTGCATCTTCCAAGCGAGGTCCTTTTTATTTCTGTCTCTGTATGCAAATAGTTTGTACAATATTGTATTTTTTAAAGTTTATTTTGTTATTTTAAATTTATAATCAAATTATTTTATGTTTGGCCTGAATAAATTATTTTGAAATATTATGACTAAATGCCTAGTGTGGTTCTAATGCACAACAAAGCAAGTGTTTTATCACATATATGACACATATTCATTTTGTATTGAATGCTATTTATTCCATATCTAAATCTTAATTATATGAAATAGTATTATAGTGTAGTGTGTCTACTACACTATAATAACAGAACAATAATAACTATAATAGTGTGTATACTTTAGTGTGTCTGAACAGTGTTGTGTGAGGAAAACAAAGAAATCACAGGACAGGTTAAATACTTTTGGAGGTTGGCTCCATTTATCATCAAAACAAAAATAACAGATTTTACAGTAATAACCTGAACAAAGGAGGAATGACATTGTTAACTATGAATGTGACACTGAACACTTGCAGTCATACATTTCTGAATTAGATGAACAACAAATATGGGATTGTTTATCATGTTATATTAATAATAGGCCTACTAAAAATGTATGTTTTTATCACTTTACCTTATAAACTAACGTGGAAAACCTACCATTTGAAAAAGTTAATGACTCAGGGTCTAAAATTATTAAATGTGCATGTTGTGGTGGACCTGACAGCCTGGAACTGGGCCAGCAGGAGTAGAGCAGACAGATAGACCAGACATGACCTGCAAACAGAGAGGAGGCAGAACAAAACAACATACAAACCAATAATCAACATATTGCATTTAATTAAAAAAAATAAAATTATATATATATATATATACAGTATATATATATATATATATATATATATATTTATGTGTGTGTGTGTATATATATATATATATATATAAATAATGGAGGTAAAACTATTTTAAGATAGTCATGCTCTTTATAGGTTTGTGGGTGGCTCTTAAAAGAGCCGTTGTGGGGAAGTCGTGAGGAGGACTTCAAACACTACTCCGTCGGCTGCCATGGTACTGCTCCCTCCGCCGAGAAGTGTTCCATGAAGACATCCCTCACACGGACTGCCTCTCTGAAGGAGTTGTTTGCTGCAACCCGACCCAGACCTGGCAGTGGCTCCTCTCCAGCTTGTCCCGCGCCCCTCACAGCAGGTGCCTCTCTCCCCTCCGAACACCTCATGAAATTGTGGAGAACACACGTCGCCTTCACACACTTCTCCGCAACTTCAGGGTGGACCTCGATGAGCCGCCGGTACATCCTCCACTGTGAGGAGAGGATGCCAAAGGCGTTCTCCACCACCAGCCTGGCTCTGGAGAGATGGTAATTGAAGACACGCCTCTCTGGAGGAAGCGTGCGTCCAGGGAAGGGCCGCATGAGGTTCCTCCGCAGCGGGAACACCTCATCAGCCACAAAGACATGGGGCTGGGGTCCTCTGTCTTCAGCACCAGATAGAGGACGGTCAGGAGGCAGATGAAGAGTGCCAGCCTGGAGAGCCTGTCCAAAGGTGGAGTTCGCCAGAATCCCACCATCACTGGTCCTGCCGTACCCCCCAACATCAATCACCCGGAAGCGATACTTCGCATCCACAACTGCAAGCAGAACGATGGAGAACGTTCCCTTGTAGTTGTGGAACTGGGATCCTGAGTTTGGGGGTGCCTTCAGCACCACATGCATTCCCATCCACCGCTCCAAACGCACAGAGGGAAGTTCCACCGCTCCTGAAATCCCTCTGCGATGGACAGTCTTCGGTGGTGGGCACAGCCATGTAGTCCTCCACAAGGCAGTCCCCAGATGGCAGTCATTACCAGGCGACGATCTGGCACACAGTGGAGACACCAACCCGGTAAGCTGGACGCTATCGTTCTGAATGAGTCCCCCTGTGGCAAGAAACCTAGAAAACATTTTTATAAATATTATTACAAGTACACTTGTAGTTACATATTCAACTATACAATCAACAGGTATCCTTTTAAACATGACAGTATCACGTCTGCCAAGAGAATAATTTCTAGGTTAATGTCTAGGTTATAGCAGTTAACTCAGTATCACTAGAAAGATCACTGTATTTATACAGAGAAACATGACAGTATCACGTCTGCCAAGAGAATAATTTCTAGGTTAATGTCTAGGTTATAGCAGTTAACTCGGTATCACTAGAAAGAGCGCCAACAGTGGTCTCTGTTCCCACAGGTTTAAAAAAACATTGATAGCATATTGAATATACTGTAAAATATCATAATACATTTACTAACCGAGACAGATGACAGGCGCTCCGCAGCCGGGATAGAGCGCCTGTAGTTGGTGTCCTGGAGGGTGATCCTCGCTCCGATGCGGACAGCAGGTCATCGAACTGGGCGCGGGACAGGCGGAAGTACCCGCTGAATAGCGGCCGTCATCAGTGCGCAGCTCCTGGAGCAAATGATTGAAACTCGCCGACTGGGTTCGCCTCCGAAGGGTCTGGTGGACCCAAATACGGCGACGATGATCCCTACGCCGCTGTTCTGCTCTCCAGAGCAAATACAGAGCGGTGACTCTCTCGATAAATGACCGATCAATAACAGACATCTTGTAAAAAGATGGCCGCCAACGGGGTTCGAAACTTTTGAAACTTTCGCCTCTGACGCGCGTGACGCGCGTAAATTTCGCTTCAAACTTTTGTTTTTACGCGCGTCAATTTCGCTCTTGACGCGCGAATGCACACAAAGTGGTCACGCGTATAACTAGACGCGGCAGGCGCGAATTTTGACGTGTTTGAATTCGCGTTTGGTGTGAACGCAGCATTACAGAGATATCAAACACATCACACGAAGATTGTAGGAACACCAAGTTACATAAGATATGCATAATTACAAACATTTTAAAGTTTGTTACATGGCTACAAGGCAATTGCCAGAGAACGTTGGTGAACATTCTCTAACTAAAACACTTATTGATTAAAGAATACATTTCAAAACCACACCTCTATTATAAAGCAAAACTAATCACACATACATATCGGAAGGTATACATTCAAGAGCATATTTCTATATGAAGTTGCACCCAAAGGATGTTTTGTGTGTGTGTGTGTGTATCCCAGCGGGCACCTTGATGTCAAAATTAGGTCAAGAAATAGGTCAAAAATGAAAGTCATATTGACGTCAAAGTGTTGATGTCAATTTGACGTCAAGAGTTTGACCTCTGCTGATGTCATTTTGCCAAACAAAAAGGTGAAACGCATGGCCGTACACTTATTACCAGCTTCACTTAAAACTAACCAGATTTACTTTATATAATTTCCATTTTTATGAAATCATTAAAATTTTGTATTTTAAAGTCACCATGATGGTGGTTAGCGTTTGCTTTAGTTGTGCTCTTGACCCTTCACTCTTTAATATAAAAGTTCTTTGGCTGTTATACTTGTTATAGGCAAAATAGTCATGAGAAGATAAGGTCAGGGGATGTTGGCTGTTTATAGATGATGACGACAATACCATCATGTAAATGCCTGATTCCCTAATCGTGTTCAGTGTCAAATGTTTAGATTATATAGAATTTATGGTTTTTATGACGTATTACAATAGAATCTATTTAATTTTACAGCATTAGAGCAATTTTGTTTATCGAAGACTGAAATGGATTTTAAAAACATGTAGTGCATTAAACATTTTCCTCTACATTATTACTTAACCATCAAGAATCAGTGTATGACTCTCAACAATGGTGACAATCAATGAAATGCTTCATGCCGCAGTGCATGCTGGGTACCACCAATCAAAACTCACCAAAATCTCCCAGCATGCATTGCAGCTTTAATAAATTATGCACCTGGAGTTGATCTGATTATTTGGATATTTTGTTTGATTGTCACCATTGTTGAGATTCATACACTGTTTCTTGATGTCTGTGTGCGTCTCAGTAATGCCATAGATGACAGGGTTTTGTGCACTAAATAGTTTTTAAAAACCAAGTACATTATTTGATAAACAAAACTGCTAGACATGCTGTAGAATCAAATGACTTCTGTTATGAATAAAACAGTTTTGAAACCACAAGTCCTATATAATCAGAACATAAGACACTGAATAAGATCAGGGCTTCAGGCATTTACATGATGATATCATCGTCATCATCATCATCAATAAACAGCCAACATCATCTGATCTCATTTTCTCATGGCTTTTTTAGCTACAACCACAGAGCTTTATAAACACACAGTTATAGCAGCCAGAGAAAATTTAATATTAAGAAGTCAAGGGTCAAAGAGCACAAACTAAAGCAAACGCTAACCCACCTCATGGTGACTTTAAAATGCAAAATATGATTTATTAAACCGGAAATTAAATAAAGTAAATCTGGTTAGAGTAAGTGAAGCTGGTAAAAGTGTACGGCCATGCGTTTCACCTTTTTGTTTGGCAAAATGACTTATTATCAAACTCTTGATTAGGGTCAAACTCTTGACGTCAAATCTGACATCAAACACTTTGACGTCAATATGACTTTCATTTTTGACCTATTTCGTGACCTAATTTTGACATCAATTTAATGTCATATTGATGTTAAATTGACATCAAATGCCCACTGGGATGTGTATGTGTGTGAATGTCACATAGAAAGTTTCGTTATCTCTCTGTGGGTCCTTTTGAAGCTCCCTACAGGGAAGAAGAATGTTGGTTTCAGGTTCTGGAGTGTCTCTGAGGTGCAATTAGTGTCGTAAAAGTCCATTTGCTCCAGTCTCTCTGGAGCCGGCGTATAATTTGTATGAGTCAGGAGGTTACAAGCTTTAGTAAGCTTAGCAAAGAACGTTTTGGGAAGGACTGTGCTTAGAAAACACAGAGAGAATTTGTCAGTTCAGGCCAAACGAATGAATGATTCAAATAGCCCAGTCGCTACAACTTAGCATTAAGTTTTCTGTATACACTGATATGTGTGTGTTTTGTCTGTGTTTGTCAGGAGGAAGCAGGTGTTTGGTGTTGAAGACAGTGTGTCTCGGGCTCATTTGTGTTCTTCTGCTGGTCTTCATCACACTGTACATCATCATCACAGCAGAGAGAGACCCTGTTAAAGAGTTACAAGAACACAGTTGAAGAGTTCATCACACTATCATCAGCTTACAGGACAATTACACTGATCTAATGACTGAAAAAGACCAACTGAAGAACAACTTCAACTCTTTGAGTCAGAAGAAACTGGAGTTAGAGACCAGAGTCACGTCTCTGAGTGAGGAACTGACGAGAGAAGTGTCTAAACGAGGTTTGTAAACATAACAACTGTTTTTTCTAAGTAATTAATTTTTTACTGTATATGTACACAGTTTTAAAAAGTGTTTATGAATGAAAATCTGTGTGGTCCAGGTTTTTTCTTCATATCCAGTGAGTTGAAGAGCTGGTCTGAGAGCAGGAAGTTCTGCAGAGATCGAGGAGGTGATCTGATCATTATCAACACTGAAGAGAAGCAGGTGAGTTTGTGTGAGTGTCTGTTAATCAATGAGAGGAATCACACTTATTCCTGCTTTTATTCACACAGAGGCGCATAACTTCATTAGTCAAGGAGAGTGTGTGGATTGGTTTGTCTGACATTGAGACTGAGGGGATCATGAAATGGGTGGATAATTCACCACTGAAACAAGGGTAAGTGATAAAAACACTCACATAAAATCACTATGGATGTGTAGTCTCCCTGAAAAAAAAAAGGAATATAGATATTTTAAAGGTGTGGTTGATTATGATTTCACTTTTTTAACTTTAGTTAGTGTGTAATGTTGCTGTTTGAGCATAAACAACATCTGCAAAGTTATAAATGCTCAAAGTTGAAAGCAAAGGGAGATATTCACTTTTAAAGAAATTGCTTTTTAAGGACTACAACAAACGGCTGGTAGGGACTACACAACTTTCTCCTGGGTTAGTGACATCACTAACCCTAGAATTTACATAAACCCCACCCCCTGAACACGATTTATAGATAATCAAGACAGAATATGCTAATCAATGACTAGAAGATAACTAAACATAAGCTACATAAATTCCTCAACTAACCATTCAGAAACGTCCTATTGCATTCTACATGTTGTCAGTTCTTCAAGTCTCTCCGTCTTTGTCTGATTCCGGTTTGAACATAAAAGGCTAAAAGCTTTTGAAATTTTCAGTGCATGTCTGTGTGAGTGCAAGCTCTTGAAGCTCCGCCCTCTGTGCCGTGAGCAGCAGCTCATTTGCATTTAAAGGAACAGACACAAAACGGTGCGTTTTTGCTCACCCTCAAAAAGTGACAATTTTAACATGCTATATAAAAATATCTGTGGAGCTAAAACTTCACATACACACTCTGGGGACATCAAAGACTTATTTTACATCTTGTGAAAAGGGCATTATATATATGTACCACCCCTTTAAAGAACAGCCAACACGAACACTTGTTTCGTTTCTCTCAATCTGTGTATTATAATAGTGCAAAAGAACAATTACATTTTGCACAAAATAGCTGCCATGAAAGGCAAACCAACTTGCTTATAACAACATTGCGTTCTATTTATACACAAGGTAATTTATACACAATGCTATGTAAGGTTAGACAGACCGTCACCGAGCGCCAAAAACAAACAGCGACTGCCATTTATAGTTCCTCCTAAACCAAAACTATGAGCTTATGCTGCGTTTACGCTATGTCGTAAACAATTCATGACGTTCTACCCAGAGCTGTTCACGTCCTCAGACTCGGATTTATGTGTTTCTATGTCAACACTATCAACGCCGAAATAAATCTGCAGCGCAGCACGTTTGAGCTTCAGCAAGAACCAATGAGGTTCATTCTCATGTTACGCAGCACGTTTGAGCTTCAGCAAGAACCAATGAGGTTCATTCTTGTGTTACGCAGCACGTTTGATCTTCTACAAGAACCAATGAGGTTCATTCTTGTGTTACGCAGCACGTTTGATCTTCAGCAAGAACCAATGAGGTTCATTCTCATGTTACGCAGCATGTTTGATCTTCTACAAGAACCAGTGAGGTTCATTCTCATGTTACGCAGCACGTTTGATCTTCTACAAGAACCAATGAGGTTCATTCTTGTGTTACGCAGCACGTTTGATCTTCTACAAGAACCAATGAGGTTCATTCTTGTGTTACGCAGCACGTTTGATCTTCAGCAAGAACCAATGAGGTTCATTCTCATGTTACGCAGCATGTTTGATCTTCTACAAGAACCAGTGAGGTTCATTCTTGTGTTACGCAGCACGTTTGATCTTCAGCAAGAACCAATGAGGTTCATTCTTGTGTTACGCAGCACGTTTGATCTTCAGCAAGAACCAATGAGGTTCATTCTCATGTTACGCAGCATGTTTGATCTTCTACAAGAACCAGTGAGGTTCATTCTCATGTTACGCAGCACGTTTGAGCTTCAGCAAGAACCAATGAGGTTCATTCTCGTGTTACGCAGCACGTTTGATCTTCTACTAGAACCAATGAGGTTCATTCTCGTGTTACGCAGCACGTTTGATCTTCTACTAGAACCAATGAGGTTCATTCTCATGTTACGCAGCACGGTTGAGCTTCAGCAAGAACCAATGAGGTTCATTCTTGTGTTACGCAGCACGTTTGATCTTCTACAAGAACCAATGAGGTTCATTCTTGTGTTACGCAGCACGTTTGATCTTCTACAAGAACCAGTGAGGTTCATTCTCGTGTTACGCAGCACGTTTGATCTTCTACAAGAACAATGAGGTTCATTCTTGTGTTACGCAGCACGTTTGATCTTCTACAAGTTCTCGTGTTTACGCAGCACGTTTGATCTTCAGCAAGAACCAATGAGGTTCATTCTCGTGTTACGCAGCACGTTTGATCTTCTACAAGAACCAGTGAGGTTCATTCTCGTGTTACGCAGCACGTTTGATCTTCTACAAGAACCAATGAGGTTCATTCTCGTGTTACGCAGCACGTTTGATCTTCTACAAGAACCAATGAGGTTCATCCTCGTGTTACGCAGCACGTTTGAGCTTCAGCAAGAACCAATGAGGTTCATTCTCGTGTTACGCAGCACGTTTGATCTTCTACAAGAACCAGTGAGGTTCATTCTCGTGTTACGCAGCACGTTTGAGCTTCAGCAAGAACCAATGAGGTTCATCCGGATGTGTGCACCCAGAAAACCATATATTACACTTTTAGACTGATATTGCTTTAAAATGTATGCAGACAATAAACGTGTATGATGATGAAGAACTGCAATGCCATATGAGCGTGATCGAGATATTATAATCAAAACTAAACATTCTGGGGACGCCAGAGACTTATATCACTTCTTGTAAAAACAGGCATAATAGGTCACCTTTAAATAACAATAATATTCTCTCTTATTAGTTATAACCGTTACAGATGCGTTTGTAAGGCTCACGCTCGATCGGCCCCAAGTCCGGCATCCGACCAGCGTGGAAGGTCTCTACGTGTTACTGTCTTCTCTCGAGGCAAAGTATTTTTTGATTAAATGCAATACATTTGAATATGTATTTTCTCATTATTTCATCTGACTCCTTAAATGAAAAGGTTTTAATGATATCTGTGAACCCGACATTAAAATACATGATGCTAAGAATTTTGGTCATTCTTAGCATCATGGGCCAACTTGAGTTACAAAAAGGCCCCTATCTTCTCGTTGCATTCCATTATATAGACAGAACTCCTTTTGGGGGTGTGAGACCATTTGCCAAGAGACCACCTTCCTTTGTGTGCCAGTTATCCCTAAACTCTTAAAAACCTTATTACCTTTAGTTTTACTTATTTGGAAATGAGTTATTTGTACAGTCGCACTGAGACATTTCAAATGATACCAAAATGTACAATACTTGATGATAATCATTCACATTAAACTATATATTTTCTTGGGTGAATTCAGGTGATCTGAGCATGGGGGGGGGGGGGGGGGGGGGGGGGGGGGGGGTCGAGAGGAGATGAGGGAAAGAGATGTAGATTAGGAAGACTCGGAGGTGAGACTTTCGTCTTGATAGTGCACAAGGGGGAGTTCAAATGTTAATTTCCAGAGAGGTCCTTTGTCCTCTCAGGGTCTGGTCTCTGGTCGCTCTTCAACCAGACTGTTCGGCATTTTCTAATTTCTCAATTCTTACACGTTTAATTGAATAAAAAAAAAAAGATAATCACAACCTTTATAAATTAGACACAGCTCTTCCACAAACATGACAAGAACCATAATTTATTATTTCCATATATTCTATTGATAAATTATCCTCTGTTTTTCCTTTTTTTATTTATTTAACTATTCATGAAACGTGCTATTCTGGTGCTATGAATATTGTTGGCTCTTTTATTATGAATAGCTTGTTAAGCTGCTCGTTTGTTGTTTGCTGAATGGATAAAAAAATTGATTGAACATTTGGGGTTCAGAGTAACTGAAAATCTGACACAATTTATTCAGGTTTTGGTCAAAAGGTGAGCCGAATAGCTATGTTGCAGATGAGGACTGTATTGAAGTGATGCCTACAAAAGACCCTGTGAACAACTGGAATGATCATCCCTGCTCAGAGAAGAGGAAGGGGATTTGTGAGAACTAGGTTTTATCTGGTGTTGCTTTGTTTTTGCTTCTATTATTTTAGTGATATTTTCTTTTTTATTGTGAATTTCTTCCAGCTGATGTTCATATGAATTTGTTAGAAGGAAAATGTAAAATTATCATTATTTTTCATTGCTATAATAAACTCTCAACATCCAGTTTCTCACAATGTGAATTAGGGTGATCTGGGACACCAAACCTCTGATGCGTTCATGTCTTGCACCATCACAAGAAGCTCTATGTCAACATGATCTTATTCTGTTATCATTCATCTAATTTGTTGGTCTGAAGTGTTGAGCTGAAAATCACAGTAAAATGTCTAAAGTCTCCCAAGATTGCTCTGATTCACCCTATTATTGTGATATTGAGTGTCTGCGAAACTGCTTTGGCGTTGTATTGGTTTCACTTTCAATAAAATAGCCAATAAGTAAATTGTATTTTTGTTCTTATTTCAAATTTCATTCTTTTGTATCTGGTCTATTGCAATATTATATGCCAAGGTGTCAAGTAACGAAGTACAAATACTTCGTTACCCACAAAATTTTGGGTATCTATAGGCTACTTTATTGGAGTAATTATTTTTCAGCCGACTTTTTACCTCTACTTTTTACATTTTCACGCAATTATCTGTACTTTCTACTCCCTACGTTTTAAAAATAGCCTCGTTACTCCTATTTCATTTCGGCAATTGTTTTCATTCTGGCTTGTCATCGTAAAAAAAAAAGAAACGATCCAAATAAATAGCGCCATCCGGATAGAGTGCATTTGATTGTGGTTGGATGGGAAGTATAAACATGTACCATTCCGACACCCAATAGTTTGTATGCGATCCATCGTGTCTGCCTCTAAAGTTTGACTTTTTGCACCATCGGTGTTGCCAGATGTTGTAAAAAAAGGGTTAGACAAGAGGTAAATTAATTTGTTTCTTCTTCTAAGCTGTCCCAGACGTAGGCTAGGTGCTACTTTTAGGGCTAAAATGCTTTGTGAATTACTCTTAGTAAAACATTAGGAGTCTAAAGTTAGACTGTTAGAGTGACACACCCATTGTTTTTAGGAGTTTCTCTTAAATTCACTAGTTAGGAGCTACTTGTAGCCACTTATAATGTTTCATAAGAAAAGCAATAGGCTAAATTTTTTTTATTAACATTCTGGTTAGGGACTGTTCGTTTTTTATTTAAGGGGCTACCGGAGGAGTTTTGAGATCTATAGTCAAAATAGACTTAGATAAATGTATTTAATTAAATACTACTATTTTTCACAGTCATCTTTTTACTTTAAAGGGGTCATATAATTCCATTTTTGTACAAGCTAATATGATTCTTTAGGGTCTAAATTAAAAGTTTGTAATATACTTTAATTAAAAATTCTCATTAGTATTGTAAGAAAACACTAATTTTACCTGGTCAAAAACAGCTCTGTTTTCAGCACGCCGTTTAAGTGCATGTGTCTTTAAATGATAATGAGCTTTGCTCACCCCGCCCCTCTGTTCTGTGCGTACACCGTAACACAATAACCATAACGCGTTGTTCATTATAAACGTGGGATTATGAATTATATTGAGAACGTTGTACATAGAAAACATGCCGTAATGTACCCTGAGTGTAAACAGCCGCATTCATCGTGAAGCGTGCAGCAAGCGATTTGCAAAGATTTATATAAATATTAATATAAAGGTTAATAAAACGTTACACTCACTTCTTCTTCTGGAGGTGCAGCAGGAACACGAATAGTTGATACCGATCCTTTTTTAAGGAGCAGCTACTTAGCAAGCTTTATATTGACCTAGTTTGTAAAGCAGCTGGTGTGTGAAATGATTCGCGCAAACATGAAAACATTGACGTTGATCGTGGGGAATATTCCCTTCGAAAACAAACTCAGCCACTGCGTCTTCAGCGGTTCGGATTTAGGAACATCAAAATGACTGCTGTGTTCCTTATTGCACCCAAGAACAGAACACCACAGTCGCTTAGACGCCATTCTGCTCATAGACAGTGCTCCAGCGTATCAACAATGACCGCGCCGGTCCGTGCGGACTATGATTATTTACCATGACTATGATATTTTATAATGTTTCCTGGGGTGCCCTTATAATGTAAGTATGTTTTTAAGATAATTTTTTTAAATAATTTAGAAATAAAAGGCAGTTTTCCTAGCCTGATTTTAGCCTCTGATTTGAACGCTCTGTTTGAAGGGGCGTGTCTGCTGTGAGACTTCAGTGTAAACGCCCACTGCTGTGATTGGCTGACATGCTTGCATATGAAATAGCTAGCATTACATGTGGAACTCTCTCCAAAACTTTTACTATTACAGCTATTATACATTTTTACTATTACAGCTATCGAGATTAACGAATCGTGAGAAGTTTAAGTATTTAGATCTATTCCCATCACATAAAAGGTTGCAATGATGAGCATTGAGGAGATGACAGCCTGTTGATCGCGTGAATGGAGATCTTATCATTGCAACACAGTTTCTGCACTCTCACTAATGATTTCACCAATGCAAACATGAGGTAAGTACAGTAAGAGCTGCGTTGTGCAGCGTAACAGCGTCATTGATTTCATAACGAGTGTTGGCAAGTGTCCAGATAAACTCGCGCTGTGTGATTGACAGCTTGGGCGATTGGAAAGGGATTGTTCTTTGATCGCTTTCTGTATATTTTAATCACATTTTAAATAAGATTATTTTCATCCTACCAAGAGAAACGATGTGAAGTTGATATTTTAGTCACTGGCTTGATTTACTGATGCATAAACAGTATTGAACAATTTTGAGAGAAAGATTATCTGTCTGAACAATTACACATCAGAAATTCACATAACCCACTGGTTCTTCAGAGGTTCGGATGAAGGAACTAAAAAAATACTTTTGTGTTCATTTGTACATCCAAACACTGAGCAACTGCCATGCTTCGCTCATTTGCAAGCCATGATGTCTCTCGAGGAAAAACCAATATCACGCTCGTGCAGCTCATTTTCTCATGGCGGGCCAACTTATCTTTGCGGGCAAAGAAGAGAAAGGGGAGGTAACCTTTCTCCTTATAACGACATAAGGGGAAGATTTCTAGATTCGCCCGTTTGAGCTTTCATTTTCTCAAAAATACCCAGGGCTTAGTTTATACAAAACAAAATGTCTAGCCACTGGGGGACCATAGGCAGGCTAGGGGAAATCATATTAAAGTTAAAAAACCTCATAAAGTGAAATTTTCATGTCATGGGACCTTTAAGAGCTCAACTTATGGAAACACTAATCACTGTTATGGTGACTTCAAATAAAACACATTAGAGTTAAAGGTACAATATGCAAGATTTTCTGCCGCTAGAGGGCGCTATATTCCAAACAACAACAACAACAGCGTAGCTTGATGACGATGTAAAGGAGCGTGGAATGATTGGAACTGTCATTTTCAACTCCACCGTGGATGTAAATCAGTCAGACGGATATCGAAAAATCATGTTCATGGATGAGGTAAAGTTCTATTTTTATAAATGTTATGTTTAACGACATGCTTTTATTTCATTAAAATTAATTAACCGCAAGAAAAGTAAGGTTTATGTGGCAAGGGGGGCGTGATCTAGCGAAGTCTGTGACGGGAGAGAGGATCGGGAGACAGGTGCGGCGTAAGTGGGTCAAGTGCAAAGGACAAACACCTGTGTCTTGTTTCAGTGATTGGCGTGGAGAAATCGCATATAAGGGATGGGGAAACCTCATTAATGGAGAGAGACACGCGGAGATCTGTGGGCTGAGAGCGTGAGTGCGGGAAGCGCGAGGACACGATCGCTGTTACATTGGACTTTGGACTTTGCTGCTACAGCACTGTGTGTGCGACTTTTTGTTGTTGGTTTTCTTTCATTTATAAATAAATATGCCCACAGCTCCGCAAGCCGACCCTGTCCTCTTCCTTCCTTGAATTTGAATTTTGTTACAGTTTAATTAAATTGGTTATCATAGATGTTACTGTATTTGTCGAATTCATTGTTGTGATAACACTGCGCAGTTTTACGTGTTCTAAACAATTGTTGTAAAAGTACATTCGAACATACCCACATCATTTGCCAAAATACTGATTAATCTTTATGTATAACAAATGCTATATGTACCAAAGTTCAGATGTTATGAGAAGAAGGAGGCGGGAACCGGCGAACATTCATGACACATTTTAATGATAAAAATAAAACAAATACAAAACGAAAGTAAAAGACAGCAGCCCCTCACGGACAACTGCTGTCACAATAAAACAAAACACAACACAAGTTCAGGCCTGTCCTCTTTCGCTCTTCACTGTCGTTGCTCTCCCTTTATGCTTCCGCTCCTCCGTGAGAGATACGAGACCGGTGCGTCACGCAGGTGTCGCTCATCATTAATCATGCCACCGGCCTCGCGCCGCTCTCTCCCGGCCCTCGGCCTCGTCCTGCTCGCCACACTATATTTATTTACATGGCCATAAACACCAGACGTGATAAACAATGTCAATAAACTAAACACAAACCTAAAGCAATAATACCCGTACGTTGACGTTTATGGGACTTGTATTTGTCGACAGAACCAGCTGCAATCGGTAAAGAATAACTGTGTTCCATAACGACTGCACGAAACAAGCTAACGTTTGTTGCTTGATAGACGCTACAACTACAACTTCCGCATTTGTCCAGGACTCCACGTACGAGCGGAAGCCGAGGGTAACGCGGATATGACGCCATTGACTGGCGACTCCCAGCTCACCCGTGCTCTAACGCCCCGTTTCCTTGGTTAAAATCGCAATTTCCTCACGATTTAAAAATAGTTGGAAACATTTGGGATATTGTAAGTAATCAACTTAACAAAATATATAACACTGGCCTTGTGATTTTGGGATATTTTAAAGGAGAACTCCGGTCAATTTTAACATTGAGCTCATTTTTTTGTGCATTTGGAGTGCTGTCAATACAGAGAACAACGACAAAAATCGGTGTTGCCTACACCGAGTTATTCTATTTTTAAAATTTGCACCCTATTGACTTCAATGGGGCAAGTAGTAAGCCTGCTTTTTAGCCTCTTAACATCCTTTAAGTGTCATTACAAGTGCACAGAAAATGTGAGTGATTCCTTCCGAGTGAACACGGGTGAATCTGACTGCAGTAGATGTTAGAGATATTAATAAAAATGAAGTTAATTCAGCCAGCGCTCATACCTTTGTTTACATCCTGTTTTCGGTGGAAGGCCATAGTAATCGATTGTCGAGTTCACGCGCATAGGTTTAGTACCTATGATCAACGCGCGTGAACTCGACAATCGATTACTATGGCCTTCCACCGAAAACAGGAAGAAAATACAGGTATGTGCGCTGGCTGAATTAACTTCATTTTTATTAATATCTTTCACATCTACTGCAGTCAGATCCACCCGTGTTCACTCGGAAGGAATCACTCACATTTTCTGTGCACTTGTAATGACACTTAAAGGATGTTAAGAGGCTAAAAAGCAGGCTTACTACTTGCCCCATTGAAGTCAATAGGGTGCAAATTTTAAAAATAGAATAACTCGGTGTAGGCAACACCGATTTTTGTCGTTGTTCTCTGTATTGACAGCACTCCAAATGTACAAAAAAATGAGCTCAATGTTAAAATTGACCGGAGTTCTCCTTTAATGCAAAAATCGTACATATTGTACCTTTAAACCTCTATTAATTCTCAATAAAAACTTCTGTAGACGTCTGACAGAAATAAAGTCAGTCTGGTTAGTAATAAGTGAAGCTGGTAATGCTGTTTGTGGAGTTGTTTAATCCTCCTCTGCTGAGATCTTCACAGATTTAATGTCTTCTTTTCTCTTCAGTTGATTTCATCTCAGGCTGTGGCTGAAGTCAGTTGTAGTTCTTGTGTTTCTGCTCGTCTCTTTTTTCTGTTCTCTTCTTTCTTTCAGTGATTCTTTTTGTTAACAGGCTGAGATGACTTCATATTTAATATACACAGATTTTGTGGCTCAGATAAGGTCCAGTTCTGGTTTATTTCTTTGCTCTTGGCTGACATGTGGCATTGCTATGGCCTGCTTGTGGCCCAGATCTGGCAAACAGAAGCGGTCTGCCCAAGGGCCGTCATTCCACGCTGCATGTGGGCCGGATCATCTTTCCACGGGTTGGGGTTTAACCCCGGCATCCTGGCCAAATTTGCCCATTGGCCTCAATCCATCATCACGGCCTCCTAATCATCCCTATACTGATTGGCTTCATCACTCTGTCTTCTCTCCACCAGTAAGCTGCTGTGTGGTGGCCGTTCTGGCACAATATGGGTGCCGTCGCATCATCCAGGTGGTGCTGCACATTGGTGGTGGTTGAGGAGATTCTCCCCTTATATGTAAAGCGCTTTGAGTGGTAAGAAAATGTACCAAATGTAACAAATTCATTATTATTATTTATCTACTGTTATTTTGGCTTGTCTTTTTTATTTTAAGCTAGCACTGCTTGTACTACTCCGATTTTGCTGTAAATGTATAAAGCAAATTGCTGAGTTACGGCATTTTACCCCACCTGTGGGGCAAAATGCCCCCTTAGTACAAATTCAATTTTTGTTTAAAATCTAATAACATGAAACCTCTGGACATTTTTCATACTTGGTTTATAATTTATGTCATTGTCACTGAAAACTAGGATAACTATTCTAGACACATTTAATTACACAGTCCTGATGGGGGGCGTTTATGTGACTCTACCTATAATGATCTTTAGCTCCCTCTAGTGTCTGAACCTTTCTGGCTTGAGCTGAAAGGTGTTTTTCTCATCTCACACACAAGCTGCTTCTCATTTCTTACATTGCACACCCTCCCATTGTTTTCTGTCCCATGTTGGCTTGTGGAATTTACAACAACAGCCATTAAAAACCTGGAAATAAGTGAACTAAAATGTCGGTTGATAAACGTTTTGTTTAGTGGGAGACCTCCACTCCACTGACCTCACAAAGTCTTACAATTCAAAACTTTCTTTAAGTCTTGTGACATTTTGACCCATGAGGCGAGGGTAAATAATAACCTGGCGAAAGGCGGCAGTGCAGCTTTAATCACCACGGCACATTTATATTCAAGTAATTCCACATATTAAATAATTTAACAGACCTTCAATGTAAATGCCCACAAAGAAAGAAAGAAAAATAAATGGGAAGAATTAAGTCTAATTTTTTTTTAACTTGATTTTTAGTTTGAGCCAAAATACCTGGAATACGAATAGCTGGAATATCAAATGCTAAATTTATGTAATTACACTAGTGTTAAATGCACTGCTTAAGATAAAACTCACCGATACTGTATTTATTGTGAGGTTAGAGACATTTTTTTTTGCCAGCAGTTCAAACAATGAACAAGAACACAAAAGTAACTTCAGGGCTAGACAAAGCCAAAATAATAAGCAAAAAGTGAACTACCTTACCGCAGCAAACAAAATATTCTATCAGGAATTGAAGATCAAAGAAAATACAAAGACTTCCTAACTCCTTAACTAAACATAAGCAGGAGAAAAACAGGTCAAAAATAAATGGCCTTTATAATTCAGAGGATGTCGCCCTTCCGTTTCTCTTTTAAAAAAGACGCCCTCCAATTAGGGCAGGAGACCTGTGAGAAACAGGACAGGAGAGAGAATCAAAGGAAGAGACAGTGGGAAAAAAACAAAGGGAGGGAGAAACACCCACACATGTGCACCGGCACCAATACAGGCCCAGGTATATATAATTTACTATTACTTTCAAACAAACTTCTTTTATAATAATAATAATAAGTTTTATTTATATAGCACCTTTCCAGGGCTCAAGGAAGCTTTACAATGAACAAGCAACAATAATGGCAATGGACAATGCTAACTAACAAAACAACAGTAGCCTAGATGAGAGTAAAAGTACAGTAAAGGAGAATTATGTAGATGGGGCAGCATACAGCAGTATACAATCAGACACAACTAAATGTAATACAACTTAAGAACGGTAACATTCAGAAAAGAAGTGAGTTTTGAGCATAGGTTTAAATTCAGAAATAGTATTTAACTGTCACCCCCCCTTTTTTGAGTAGACGTTAAAATGCACATTTCGAACTTAAATGGTTGTAATTAAAGAATGCTTTGGAGTATAGACGTACAATTGGTCTTGTTTTAAAGAAGACATTTGGCAGATTTTGTAGAAGTGAAATAAATTAAGAAAGTGAAACAGGAAAAAAGTTATAGAAGTTTGAGTTTATGGAAATGTACAATGTAAAAAAATTAATTATTCATATTTTATATAAAATATATATTTTTAAAACCTGGGCGACTCTAAAACTGCAAAAAAATCAAAGCCAAAAATCTGAACAAGTTGTGTTTCAAAATTTAGGTTGATATCTCAAAAAATGAGCTTTCAGTAAGATTTTGTTTGGGCGCAGTACCAAACTTTTTCACTAGGTGACAACCAGACTCCATTGCTGCCCATATAAGGGCGCCTCCATTTCCATATGTGGTGATCTGAACCATTATTTCCACAATTTTCATACAATTTATGAAGTAGACATTCTATTCAGAAGTAATATGGGAAGTTTGGCAGATTTTGATATGAATTCAACCTCTAAGAAACACATAAAAATGTTCATTGCTATTTCAAAATAAAGGTCTGAACACGCCTTAGGAATATGAAAATATTCTTGATGCAAATTGATAAATTACGGCTCCTCTGTAATTTATTTTGAAAATCAGTCACCAAATATGAAAACTAGAGATTGTAAGCTTTCAAATGATATATAGTTTGTCAAGATTAGTTTAGGTTTAGTATAGGATATTATTGTTTTAAATATGTAATGGATTTGGGCCCACCGGTGGGCCTGTGACAGTTAACAGGTTTTAAAGGGATAGTTCACCCAAAAATGAAAATTCTGTCATCATTTTACTCACCCTCAAGTTGTTTCAAACCTGTAAGAATTTCTTTGTTCTGCTGAACACAAAAGAAGATATTTTGAAAAATGTCTGTAACCAAACAGTTGATGGACCCCATTGACTTACATAGTATATTTTTTTCCTACTATGTAAGTCAATGGGGTCCATCAACTGTTTGGTTACAGACATTTTTCAAAATATCTTCTTTTGTGTTCAGCAGAACAAAGAAATTCTTACAGGTTTGAAACAACTTGAGGGTGAGTAAATGATGACAGAATTTTCATTTTTGGGTGAACTATCCCTTTAACACAACAGACAGAGTGATCGGGGGAGAGAGTTCCATAGTTTGGGTGCAACAACACTGAATGATCTGCCCCCCACTGAAGCTAGGCGATATCGAGGGACAACTAGAAGGCAGAGTCAGAGGACCGAGCGAGTCGGGGTGTAGGGGTGGAGCAGAGATTTCAAACTGAGCAGTAATACGATAAGCCACTGGAAGCCAAGAAGATCTTTAAATTGGGGTGATATGGGCAGAACGCTCGGTGTGGTATTCTAGCAGCAGAGTTTTCAATGTATTGCAATCTGGAAATGGAGCTAGCAGCTAGACCAATTAAAAGGGCATTACAGTAATCAAGACGTGATGTGACAAATGCATGGATGACACTCAATATTCAATATGATAATTAACTGCACAATTACTAGAAATGTGTACCTTGGATATTATACATTTTTTGTCTTTTTCCACAAATTTTTTAAGACGTTTCCAACTCTGACTTTGAACCAATTCTGTAGAATGGCCCATATATTTCAAACATTGTTAAAGACAAGTAAACAGATAATAAAATAAGAACAAAATAAAGAAATGACCAAAAACCACAAATAAATATGACTGAACAAAGTTCAAGAAATTAAATATAGGCCTTATCAAAAGTAAAATAACACAGCACAGTTTTTTTTTTTTTTTTATATATATATAAATAAAATATAGCCTAGATTAATCATTTTTAAAGTTACAAAAGTTATTCAGTCAAGATCAGTATCTTTAGGAGGATATTTTTAGTAGGCTGTTGCTCGTGCTGAGTGCTCATCTTCATCAGGCTTACTCTCAATCACACTTTTAGTGTCCTTCTTCACATCTGAAATAAGTTGCAGATACTTTTTGTATGTCCATTTTAGCTGAAACTGAATATATCATGACTGATATTTGCCCGGCAGAAACCGCGGTCAGATAAAACCATGCACCTTTAAATTTTACAGGATGTATATTTTTTTCACATGCCTTGTACCCACCTACTTAAGTGTCATTTATCATGCATATATAGAAAACAATTTGTTTGTGAAAATGAATACAAAAATGAAACTAAGGGGGCAAAAATCTGATCTGAGGGGGCAATGCTCCTTTTTGCCCCATCGTGGCGCCGGGCCTGATAATCAAGCATCACCAAAGTAAATGTAAGAATGAAATATGAAAATGTGTTTGTAATAGTGGTAATTGAACATTTTATTATATTAACATTATGTTGACCATTTAAAGAGAAAGCAATTCAATTCAAAAAAAGTTTCACAGACACTCAATATCAGCATAATATGGTGAACACTTTAGACTTCTGGGGCCGTATTCACAAAACATTTTATCTTAGCATTAAGAGTTCTCCTAATTAGCAGAAAATGTTCTTAGGTAAGAGTTTAATCTTAAATCTTATTCGCAAAGCCGCTGAGACCAACTTTTACTAAGGAATAGAGAGAAGTCTCTCTCTAAAGGGGCGGGGTTGACCTTGTTGCTATGGATGATGTCATCACGCTTACTAACTATGCAAACAGTGATTGGCTGATGGGGGAGGAGTGGGCTAGTGTCACTAATTTAACTAGTATATGTTAAGCTAATTGTCAGTCTCTTACATGTCTGCATGGAAAGTGACAAATGAAGTTTTATAAAGCACGTTCAAATTGTCAATATAATCACAGCTCGAGAGGAGGCATATACACAGCCGACTCACCTATACTTACCTCAACAGTTTTCTGCATCCCCCCCCACCCCCACCCCCACCCCCACCCCCGTTCCTCACACTCTCTGCAGCTTCTTAAAGTGTCTTAAAGTTTCTCCTAAATTGACAAGTTTAGAGCTACTTTTAGCCTTTGCATGTTTTGTGTGTACAGACCCTGCTGTTTACTCATTATAACAGCTAGAATAAGATCATATTGACATAGAGCTGCTTGTGATGGAGCAAGACATGATGAACACATCAGAGATTTGGTGTGCTACATTAGCCACTGTCCCGGATTAACCAGTTCACCCCATGTTATACGTTTATTAAAGCAATACATTGTTTTTGACAGTTTTACATGTTTTACATTTGTGGTTTTGTATGTTATAGAAAATTATTAAATTAAATTGATCTCATGAAAGCAGTTTAAATAAAATAAAATTAGGACCTCATTCAGAAATTTTACTATCACAAATAGATTGATTCTGTAAAATAAAATAAAAATAAAAAAAACATGACAATACCCAATTCCTTACCAAATACCTATTTCTCACAAATCCCTTTTCTGTTGGCAGAGCATGGGAGATCATTCCAGTTCTGGATGGAGTCTAAAGGCATCAGTTCAACACAGGTCTCATTTCGACCTCCATTATTTGTCTCCTCTTCAAACCAAAACCTGAATAACATGTGGCAACAAGAGTAATTTAGAACACTGTAAAATCCAACAGTCATTCTAATTAACACTTTTTAGTTAACTTTACTTAATGTCTGAAATTAAATGTAAAACTCTTCTAATCTCTACTATTCACATGCTATGCTTTTTTATTCAGAAAACCCAAGTTAAGATTAACTGATTGGTTTGAGTGCCATTTTGTCAAGCAAAAGAAAAGAAAAAATCTTTTTCTGAGGTGGGGCAATTCTTAATAGAATTTTCACTCATTTCCTCCACTTCTCCACATCTTTCTCTGCTTGCATTCACTGATTTCCCAAAGTTATCTTGAATGTTGAATTGTCAATACATCTGAAAAATTTGAGAGAGCATCACATAAGCTGACTTCATAAATTGATATTGATTTTGAAATTGATTTTTAAAATGTTTTTGTTTGAATTCGCCATTATGGTGATCAGTGTTCCCTTTGGTTGGGCACTTGGACCTTTCTTTATATTACTGTAATTTACTTCCAATTGAAGCACCGATGCAACTATAAATCACTGTTATTTTATTTCAAAGTAAAGGAAGTAATAAATATATAATTGCATAGAATTAATTAAAACATAACCATATTTCTTCACAAACTATGATATTTAAATTTTTATTGCTAACACTTATTGTCATAAACATGCTGTGAAACTATTATTTGGATTGATATAATCCATCTATATTTGTGAGAATATCTTGCAATTGATCATGCTTGAGTCACACACAGACTTCAACATTCAGCATTCAACACAACAACACAACAATGGTAACAATTACATTTTATTTAAAATGTACCCTCAATAAAAGTACCCTCAATTATTTTTTAGTTACTAGAACTCTTGTGTAAGTGAACTAAGCATTTGTCAGTAAAACATGCAATTCCTATTTTGCTTTACTTTTAAATCAGTTTGCATGCTTTTTTAAGTCTAATTAGATTTTACATTGTAAAGGCAGCTAGAGGACAAATAATGGAGAGAAGAGTTGCAAAACATTTGGTTTTGGTATTTATTAGGGCTGGGCGATATATCGCACGATATTGTTATGCGCATCTCATCAGTAAAGCCGGTTTCTTGATTAGCAGTAAATCACCTTCACCTGCTTTCAGATGGAGCGGCATTTACTACAAAGAGCCGTAGGTAACTGACAAGCTGAGCCATATCGCATCAATATCGCGGACGTATCGCCAGCGATAATTATTGCGATATGGCTCAGCTTGTCAGTTAACTATGGCTCTTTGTACACAGCAAAAACTCCAGTGTTAAATTAACACTCCTGGGAGTGTATATGAACACTCAAGAGTGTTAATGAGATAATTAAGTGATTAATTTAGTGATGATTGAACATTATTGAAGACACCTGATGTTAACAAGCAGAATCACTGAAGGAGAAAATCACAAATTGTAAGCCACCGTTATGGCGATCATTGTTTGCTTTAGTTGGGCTCTTGACCCTTATATGTTTACTTTAGATTCAAGTGACCCAGGAAATTATAGGTCTATTGCACTCACTTCACATTTTGGAAAATTAATGGAAAAAATTATAGTTGAGCTTTTGAATTATTTTTTAGAATTCATAAATCCACTTAAAGGGTATCAAACTGGATTTAGGAAGTGCAAGTCAGCAACTGATGCTCTGGTTAAAGTATGCAATGAAATTGAAAAGTCTTTAATAATGAAAGAAGTAATGGCGGCAGTTTTCCTGGATATTGAGAAAGCCTATGATACTATGTGGAGAGAAGGTTTGTTGATTAAATTAGGAAAATTGGGAATTAATGGGAAAATGTATAATTACATACTTGATTTTCTCTCTAAACGTTCCATCAGGGTCAAAGTGGGTGATGCTGTATCTGATGAGTTTATTGTTGAAAATGGAATTCCTCAGGGGAGTGTTATCAGTCCTATCTTGTTCAACATAATGATTAATGATATATATGAAAAATTGGGAGATAGTAACGAAGGTCTATTATATGCAGATGATGCTGTCATTTGGAGAAGAGGACGTAACATTTCATATGTTAATGACAAGATTCAAAAGGACATTCGTGTGCTTGAACAGTGGGGAATTGATTGGGGTTTTAAATTTTCTATCTCAAAGTCACAGGTTGTTTATTTTACTAGGAAAAAAGTCCCTGAAAATTATAAAATTATGCTTTATAATCAGCAACTTGAAAGAAGTGAAAAATTTAAGTACCTAGGAATATGGTTAGATGCCAAACTTACATGGAAATATCACATTGAATATATTGAAACAAAGTGTAAAAAGGTAATTAACTTTATGAGAATGGTCACTGGGCATAATTGGGGAGCTGACAGGCTGTTTCTGATTAACATATATAAAGCATTGATAAGATCAACTATTGATTATGGCTGTATAATATATAGCTCAGCATGTAAGACATCCCTTAAGAAAATTGAAAGAATGCAGTTTAAGGCTTTGAGGATTGCCATTGGTGCTTTTAAAACAACTCCTACAAGTGCTTTATTAGTTGAATCTAAGGAAACTCCTATTAATTTAAGGTATGAGAAATTGTCACTAACTTATTGGGTAAGGTTAAAAGGAAGTTTCAACAACCCAGCTCTGTCAGTGCTTAGTGATTGTTGGGAATATTTTAAAAAGTCCAGTGGGTTTGGTTGGAATATTAACAATTTAGTAAATCATTATGGATTAAAAGAGTTGAAGTATGGCCTGGCATTAGGTTTAAGTTGTGTTCCTCCATGGCTGCTTCCTGTTCCAGAGGTAAATATTGATTTATTAGCGGGAAAAGGTGAGCATCACACTAAGCAAAGTTTTACTGAAGCCTGCTTAAGTTATTTAAATACTTCATATTATGGATATTTGAAAATATTTACAGATGGTTCTAAAGAACCCAAAGGTCATTGTGGTATTGGTATTTATATTCCAGAATTTGAAAAAAGATATGGGTATAGAGTGAGTGATCATTTATCAGTATATTCAATAGAGATGGCTGCAATAATAACCACCCTTATGTGGGTTGAAGAGATTAAACCTCTTAGATCAGTTATATGTACTGACTCTATGGCAGTATTACAAAGTTTTATAACAGACAATGCAATACGTGAAGATTTGGTATTAGAGGTAAAGCATCTTCTTTTAAATCTTATAAGCCCTGGACTAGCGGTGCAGTTCTGTTGGATTCCAGGCCATTATGGAATTGATGGTAATGAAATTGCTGATAAGTTAGCTAAAAAAGCTCTGGAATTAGACCAAGTAGAAATTCACATTCCATTGGGTAAAGGGGATGCTAAAGCTTTAATTAAATCACAGATTATGCTAAGGTGGCAAGATGAATGGGAGTCAGAGAGTAATGCCAGACACTACCATAGGAACCAGAACTGTATTGGAGGGAAAAGAATCACCTCATTGGGTCTTAATAGACATGAAGAAGGTATTATAACCAGATTGAGGTTGGGACACACAGGCCTTCATTCTACGTTATCCTTAATAGGTAAAAGTAATGGCATATGCTCTGAATGTAAAGTATTGGAGGATGTTACCCATGTTTTATTTAGATGTAAGAAATTTGATCAATTCAGACAGAAATGGAAAGACTCTCTATATTCATAATATTTTACAGGAGCAAGAAATGCAGGGACAAAGAAGCAAGTATTTTATTATGTATCTTAATAATACAGGTTTAAGTAGAAAAATTTAGTATATATTGTAAAGATATGATCTACCAATAATCAGAAGAAGAAGAAGAAGTTTACTTTAGATTTTGTTTGGCTGCTGTATCTGAGTTACAACTGCCAGATGAACAAAGAATAAAGTGATCTGGGTCTCGTTCTTCGTACATTGCTTATTACATCCGAGATCAAATGACACATCCAAGATGATATCATCATGCTAATCATGATCCGGCTAATTGGGTTCTTCAAACACACCTGTTGTTTATGATTAGTATCGCTGGATTGAGTTATCTGAGAAAACTGCGCGTTCATGCGTATTAGAGGTAAAGGTTTTTTTTTTTTTTTGCCAATGTTGTGTAATATGGCACATGCAACAATGTCACAGGCCCTGTCAGGTGTGCAACCCTCAGACTTATCAGACACTGAAATCTTCCCTTTAGTTAGCCAAAGTTCATTTCATTGTGTGCCCTTGTCCTGGCTAGAGCTGCATTGTAACTGGTTTGGGTCAGGGAATGGGGTCATAAAACACCTGTCTGCAAGCAGGAACATGTCATAATCACCTATGAACAAATGCAGTTCTGTTAGGATCAGCATAAGTGTATGTAATACAGTGAGCTTGATATTTAATTGTGGAACTTTCCTTACCACTTTCAAATAATGTGCATAAATGTGAATCTCTGAAAATTCTTAAGTCATGCACAGATCCTGGACATTTTGCTTTCACATTTGTGATATGGAAGATTTTAGTCAACTGCCTTTTTTATTTATTTGATTTAATATTATTAATCTGGAATATTAAGAATCCCAATAGTAACTGGGCTGCACATTTACATTGTGAACCCCCTTTCTGTTCACATAATCCCCTTCATTGAGGCCTTGATGGCAGTCTATGGTAGCCTATAGTCTATGGTATCAATCACGTTAGTGAAGCCTGAGTGACATATACTGTAATCGGCATGGTCATGATTAAAAATAATAAAAAAATGCTTTAAAAAAAACTGCTTTACAACATTGGATCTTAAGTGGCTTGGAAATGCCACAAAAAAACCTAAAACTGTTTTTTAAACCTAAAAGCGCCAGGTAAACTCCGAATGACACGACAGACAGCACTTTCCATCAAGTTCTCCGCATCTCCAATAGTGTAAAGGAAAGAGCCACTCGCAAATAATCTTAGGGCAATGCAAACAGTTTGTGCTGTAGTTAAAGCCAGACTCCGACAAGTCGAAAATAAATGTGCGTTTCCAACAATTTAATAATGTAAACGACAATCTCACGAGTCACGAGAAAAAATATACATCTCAGAAAGTGCACTATCGCTGGACTTCCCGTATCAGCTCCGCTTATAAAGCCGCAGTCTAATCCTGTTAACATGAAATAAGCCTGCTCCCGAGCAGGTTTAAGATTGCGCACCTGTTGCTATGACAGCAAGTCCAGGATGAGCTTCGAAGAACCAAACAATCCAAGATCATGCCAAATCGCCAACAATCAAATCCAGCTAACTGAGTTAGCGACGTACGAAGAACGGGCCCCTGATGATGTTGGTTATGTTATGACATTCATCATTTGAACTTGATCACTGAACTCATTAAGATCCTTCTTTCTGACTTAGATTTATGTTGTTGGTTACAGCATAACTGTGAATCTGCATAAATGCAGTTAAATCAAACTATCTCAATAAGTTTCATTTTTCAGATCATAGCATGATTATGTCAAAAAATAACCAACAATATCAGATCACACTTTTCTTTGTTCATTTAACTGTTATAAATCAATAACAGCAGACAAACAACAGTAAAATCTAAAGTAAATATATAAGGGTCAAGAGTCCAACTAAAGCAAACACCCATCACCATAATGGTGACTTACAGTTTGTGATTTTCTCCTTCAGTGATTCTGCTTGTTAACATCAGGTGACTTCAATAATGTTCAATCATCACTAAATTAATCACTTAATTATCTCATTACCTTTAACACTCTTGAGTGTTAATTTAACACTCATATTTTAACACTTTACACTCTTGACTGTGGACTCATATACACTCCCAGCCCCAGGAGTGTTAATTTAACACCGCTCCATCTGAAAGCAGGTGATGGCGATTTACTACTAATCAAGGAACCGGCTTTACTGACGAGATGCGCATAACAAAATCGTGCGATATATCGTCCAGCCCTAGTATTTATTGAACAGTTGGGTCTTCGGCAGAGGTGTAAAGTCCTCCTCAGTATTTTGTTCCAATCACCTGGATTTGCTAATTCAGACAGGAGAGAGAACTAATTAGTGAAATCAGCTCACAGCAAAAACTCCAGCATTAAATGAACTCTCCTGGGAGTTTATTTGGCTCCAGACTCAAGAGTGTTAAAGTAGGCTTGTTTGAGATGCGCCTTGCCTCGCCTGAAATGTAGTCGAGAGTAGGCGGCTGCAGTGAGAGGAGGAGTGAAAAAAGAGCAGGCAAGCCGGACAGTTCTCTCTTCACGCAGTGGATCTGACACCTGTAGATCAAAGATGGATATCGCGAGATTCACGGGATTCACGCTCGTGCACAGTGTTGCCAATAAACTGGATGGAATTTAAGTTCTGTTGCTTCTATATGAAAATAAATAAAATGAACAAGACACCCAAAGTACCTGTTATTTAATTCCATTCCAAATACATGTTTATCAATTTTTTTTTTTTTTTTTTATAAAAAATTAAATTGCATAACCCAAAGAGATCGCACTGTCAGATAGTTTGGGAATATTCACACATAACATAGGCTATACACATAAAACATGATATCAGAGTTTTAAAATCAAACATTTTAAAAGACAACAATACATCACAGTTGTTTAAACCAATGAGCATTAAGCTGTGTCGTCAGCAAGTCGTTTCCCATCATGCTTTTGATCAGCGCAGTCGGTGGAGAGCAACTGCGCCCGACTGCAGAATCCGGCACGTGCGCCTTGCGCTCGCGAGAGATTTTTGACGTACGTCAGCATGACATCAGAGCAAGGCGGACCGCACTCAGACACATTTCTAACCGACATGCATCTCACGCTGATCACCGGTGATCGATTCTGCGCAGATTTTGCTCATCTCAAACAAGCCTAGTGTTAAAATGTTAATGAGATAATTAAGTGATAAATTGAGTGATGATTAACCATTATTGAAGACACCTGATGTTAACAAGCAGAATCACTGAATGAGAGAAATACAAAATTTTATCACCATTATGGTGATCAGTGTTTGCTTTAGTTGGGCTCTTGACCCTTACATGTTTTCCTTTAAGTTTTAATTGGCTGCTGTAACTGAGTTATAACAGCCAGATGAACAAAGAGAAAAGTTGATCAGGTGGTGTTGGTTATATTTTAACATAATCATTATTTGACCTGAATCACTGAACTCAAATAGAGCCTAATCTCTGACTTAAATGCATATTAGTCATTACAGCATCTCAGTGATTCTACGGAATAAGATAAAGATTTTTCAATATAAACCAAATAATTTCTTAAAAATTGTTCTGCTAATCTCTGACTTAAATGCATATTAGTCATTACAGCATCTCAGTGATTCTACAGAATAAGATAAAGTTTTTTCAATATAAACCAAATAATTTCTTAAAAATAGATCTGATATTAAACAACAACAACAACAAATCTTTCTTTAAGGCACACACATACATCAAGATTCAGTGTATGAATCTCAACAATGGTGACAAAAAGAATATTACTAAGACAATTCAGATAATAATTTATTCATACTGCAATGCATGATGGGAGCCATGAATGAGTTTTGATTGGTGGCACCCAGAATGCACTGCAAAATGCTTTATTATTGTCACCATTGTTGAGAATCACAGGCTGATTATTGATGTCTGTGTGTCCAAATAAAATATCTTATCAAAGTCTTTTGGTCAGAACAGCTTTTAAAAAATCTTTTTGATTATATTGAAAGTGTTGAAAATAGTATACTGAAGAATCACAGACTGCTGTAATCAACAAGGTAAACCTAACTCTCTAAATGAGTTTTGCGATTCAGATTAAATGATGATTATGTCAAAACATAACCAACACCACCTGATCAGATTTTGTTGTTGTTCATCTGGGAGTTATAACTCAGGTACAACAGGCAAACAAAATCTAGCGTTATTAGTTTAAGGGTCAAGAGCCCAATTAAAGCCAACTTTAACACTCTTGAGTCTGGAGCCAAATAAACTCCCAGGAGAGTTCATTTAACACTGGAGTTTTTGCTGTGTGAGTTCATGGGTGGAATAAACATATGGCAGGACTTTTACTTTATGACCCCTGGACTTTCCACCTCTGGTCTTCGGTTATTTTGAGAGGTTGTGATGGTCTCATGTTTAAAATACTTTCACAGTGATTGTCTGTGAGTGTTTTATCACTTACTTTTGCTCCAGTGTTGAATTATCCACCCATTTCATGATCCCCTCGTTCTCAGTGTTAGACAAACCAATCCACACTCTCTCCTTGATGAATGAAGTTATGTGTTTCTGTGTAAATAAAAACAGGAATAAGTGTGATTCCTCTCATTGATTAACAGACACTAACACAAACTCACCTGCTTCTCTTCAGTGTTGATAATGACCAGATCACCACCATGATCCCTGCAGTACTGCCTGCTCTCAGACCAGCTCATCGACTCATTGGATTTGAACAAACATACAGGCCCATGCGGATTTCCTAACAGAAACTCCCATTTTAAAAACTCTATGGATAAATATAAAGAAAAGGATGAAAAAGAATTAAAAACAGATTCATACTGACCTTGTTTGGATTTTTCCTTCTTTAGTTCTTCACTCAAAGATGTGACGTTGCTTTCTAACTCCACTTTCGTCTGAATCAACTGGGTTTTCTCAGCAGAGAGATCTTTGACTCTGGTCTCCAACTGGGTTTTCTCAGCAGAGAGATCTTTGACTCTGGTCTCCAGCTCCAGTTCCTTCTGATTCAACTGGGTTTTCTCAGCAGAGAGATCTTTGACTCTGGTCTCCAACTGGGTTTTCTCAGCAGAGAGATCTTTGACTCTGGTCTCCAGCTCCAGTTTCTTCTGATTCAACTGGCCTTTCTCAGCATTGCGATCATTGACTCTGGTCTCCAACTGGCTTTTCTCAGCAGAGAGATCATTGTCTCTGGTCTCCAGCTCCAGTTTCTTCTGACTCAAAGAGTTGGAACTGTTCTTCAGTTGGTCTTTTTCAGTCATTAGATCAATGTTATTGTCCTGTAAGCTGATGGTAGTGTGATTGAACTCTTCAACTGTGGTCTTGTTACTCTTTAACAGGTCTCTCTTTGCTGTTATGGTGCTGCAGTGTATGTGCTGCAGTGTGATGATGACCAGCAGAAGAACACAAATGAGCCCGAGACACACTGTCATCAACACCAAACACCTGCTTCCTCCTGTCAAACAGATAGAACACACACAGATATCAATTAACAACCATTCACATATTATGCATATATATTTATAATATATTACTTTTGTTACCATTGTTGTGTTTTGCATGCTGAATGTTAACGTCTATGTGTAACTCAACCATGACCAATTGCCACGATATTGTCACAAATCTTGTAAAAATATAGAGAGATTATCAACCCAATTAAAACCTTCATAAGGTGTTTATGACATAAGTGTTGACAATACAGTTTAAAAAGATTAATAACAAAAATGAAAAACTAGATAATGATTTAGTTTGGTCACCTTTTAAAAGCAACCTTTTTCCCTTCCTTTAAAATCAAACAATGGTGATTTCACCATTTTCAATTGTTGCATTGGCGCATCAATTGGAAGTGAATTACAATAATATAAATGAAGGTCCAAGTGACCAACCAAATGGAACACTGATCATCATAATGGTGAGTTCAAACTAAAACATTTTAGGAAAATCAACATCAATTGAAGAAGTCAGCTCATGTGACGTTCTCTCAAAATTTTCAGTTGTATTTACAATTCAACATTCAAGATGACTTTGAGAAATGAGTGAATGCAACTAAAGAAAGATAACTGCAGAAGTGGGGAAATAAGTGAAAAGTCTATTAAGAATTACCATTAAGTCTATTATTTATTTATTTATTTATTTTTGCCTGACAAAATTGCACTCAAACCAATCAATATTAACTTGGGTTTTATGAATAACCAAAGCATAGTATGTGATTAATACAGATTACAATTAAGTTAAGACATTAAGTAAAGTTAACTAAAAAGTGTTAGTTTGAACAACTGTTGGATTTTTCAGAGTAAAAAAGGAATAACTTAAATTTTATGTAACAGTTTTCAGTTACTCAAACATTGCTCCATGACCAACTCCATCTCTACGTCAGAATAAAATGTCTACTTACTGCACATTGGAGCTTTTTCTTCATCCTGCCAGAGACTCTCTGTTTGTGATCCAGTTGTGCCTTCGGTAACTCTGTTTACAATATACCTGCCTGATTTCATTATTTGCTCTAACTCGTAGTCTTACAATACAGTAATCTATGTGTTCACAGATGAGCTGCGGTCTGTACTGTAAGACTGGGTTTCCTGCTAAGAAAGAACATGAAATCAAACATCCTGCATTAAACAATAAAAATCAGTAATCTGGAGATTAGAAGAAAGAGCATAAGGACCGCCTTGCCCAGACTTCTCTCCTCTCCCCCTATGAGCCCCCCCTCTCCCTACTTCCCTCCTTTCACCCTGACTCAAGTCACTGAAAGTTCACTAAGAATGTCAATTTAAAACACATTATGTATCTTGTGAATATATTGTTGTTTCCCATTCAAATTTGGTGTAAGTCTCAGTGCATTTGGTAAAATGGTCTCAATTTCACAACAGTCACTTATATAATGTGCAAGACTGAAAAGTCTGTTCTCCGTTTTGGGTGATGTCTCTTCAGGATATATGATAATCATGGCTCCTTTCCCCCAAAACCAGGTGTGACCTTTGGGGCACGAGAGTAGGTCCAAAAAATCCCAAATTTTTTGTGTAAATATTTACAACTCTTCTGTTCTAGGTATTTAAGGTAAACTGGCATAACAGTCTATGGAAATCTGTAACCAGGAAACCCCCACACAGGGCTGAGTACATATCTACACTGTACACCAGGGATGGGCAAACTCTGTCCTGGAGGGCCACTGTCCTGCAGAGTTTAGCTCAAACCCTGATAAGATTTGTCAGCTTATCTCCTGTCTGTAGCTTTCTAGTAATCCTGAAGACATTGATTAGCTGGTTCAGGTGTGTTTGATTAGGGTCCCAGATAGACAGCAACCATCAAAATAATGTTAATGTGTCAATGTTAACTGCATTGAATCAATATCTCTTTTGCTCCCGCAATTAATGTTGAAAAAATGTTGAAATTTGATCCATAAATCAATGGTAATGGCATTGAGTCAATGTTACAATGTGATGTTGGTTCAACATAATGCTTGTACTCTCAGAAAAGGAAACACAACAATTACAACTGACTTACAGCCACACAGTTCCTGTTTTTAAATAAAGCAACCGGCAGCATAGTGATGGCAGTCTGACACTGAAGCTTTGATACGTGTTTCAAACCATTAACTACAATACCATTTGAACCACTGCTCTGAAGGTTAGGTGCGTGCACTAGATTTATTGTATTTCACTCGTCTTAAAGTGTTCCGCCCACTATCTAGCCGGGATAATTTAGATGCAGCTTTGGCACTTCACCAGGCGAGGGCGCTGTTACTGAAGCTTCAAGTAATGAACCCATTTTCAAAACAATTCTTCTAAATGGTTCAATGCTTCACCAAAGCTTCATTTGCCCATCACTACTGCAGCATAACATCAATGTTTCTCTGCTCATCTTTGACTGAAGCACAGGCTCTACTCTCCAGCACAATGGTGACCCACACAACTAATGAATTAAACTAACAGATCTCTCCTGCATCATCTTGCTCAAAAACACATAAAACATTAATCAAATTGATACAATTTTATATTTACTCTTCTTATCAGTTATTGACTTTGCATTACTTATTCACTAATATTTCAGAGAAATTAACTTCTTTCATTTAGTAAATCTGACTCTTACGTTTTACAGTAGGCTATACAGTGTTTGTTAATAGTCACAATCATCATCTAGTGGCCTGATTTACTGATCTTATTTATTGTCTAATGCATTTTTATGGGTGATGTTTCGTATTTTTGATTGTGGTATCACTGAGATTTTACAGATGAAGATCTATCAGAGTTTTAACATACAGAAGAGAGGAAGGATTTTAAAAACAGCAAATGCTCTCAACATTTCTATCTTCCATATCATCCAGACACACAAAGACATCAAGAATTGGCGTATGAATCTCAACAATGGTGACAATCAAAAGTTTTATGGTGAAATGCATGTTGGGTACCATCAGTTTGTTGAGGATCAGTGCTGATGGCTGTCGTGTTGATGAGGCCTTCACAGGGTAAAGTGAAAATATACATAAATCTGTTAGTCGAGTCGAAAGCCTCGACTAACAGAGTAACACTTGAGTACACAAGAGTAACACTTGACGATGTGTGATGTAGGATGTAGGAGTAGAGTAAGCTGAACTAAGTGAACTAAAATGTCCATTTATTTAGAGGGAGATCCAGTGCACTGACCTCACAAAACTTTTTTTTAAGTCTCGTGTTTTTACTTGATTTTTAGTTTGAGCCAAAATAACTTTTTTTTATTCAAAAATGTTCATAATTGGAATGTGAAGTGCTAAATTGATGTAATTACATTAGAGTTATGCTGTATGTTTACTATAATGCCAATTGACCAAAGCACAAGCAATTCAACTCAAATGCAGTTTCACAGACACTCAATATTAGAATAACTGATGAATCAGGGCAATCTGGGACACTTTAGACTTCATCGTGAGAAACTGGATGTTGTGAGTTTTTATTATAGCAATAAAAGATAATGATAATTTTACATTTCCTTTCATCTAAATATCAGCTTGTGATTTTGTATATTACAGAAAAGAATGAAATAAAATGTATATTTAAGAAGTTTATATAAAATGAAGCAGACTGTTTTAAAAAGCAGAAACCTCAATTAGAAATCAGGCATTCACAATAAGATGATTCCATAAAATAATGGAAGTAAAACCACAAGAAGACGGGATGAAGCCTATTTCTCACAAATCCCTTTTCTCTTCTCAGAGCATGGGAGATCATTCCAGTTGTTCAGGTTTGAACATGAAGATATAATTTCAACACAGTCTTCGTTTCCTTTTTTGTCATTCGGCTCACCCTCAGACCAGAACCTAAATAACATATTAGATGTTCAGTTATTCAGAACCCCAAATTTTTTCGTTCAGGAATACAAAATAAGCAGATGCTTTTGAATTTATTTATAGGAAGTATCATTTATTGTGGATGCTGTCATGACTGTGTTTGTAGAAAATATATTTTCATTTGTTTTCTTAAAGTTATAATGGTCTCATTTAATTTAATGAGATTACAAAAGAGAAACCAACTAAATCCACAGTGGTTTTCTGTGAGTGTTTTCTATCATCACTTACCCTTGTATCAGTGTCGAATTGTCCACCCATTTCAAATTGCCCTCATTCTCAATGTCAGACAAACCAATCCACAATCTCTCCTTGAATGAACTTATGCACCTCTGTGTGTGAATAAAGACAGGAGTAAGTGTGATTCCTCTCATTCATTAAAGCTACAATATGTAAGATTTTTGTAATAAAATATCCAAAAGTGCGATATATTTCCTGCAGTTGTGTACATACAATATCCCAAAAGTTCCCAAAGATTTGTAATTTTAGAGAAATTCCAATTTTAAATAATGGCTTGTCCCGAATCACTTGTCGCCTGTCAATGACGCAATATCCGCGTTAACCCATATTTTGGTTGAATGTAAAAATATTAGTTTTAGGAAAATTGAACTTAATTTTTTTGGACAAAATTTAGACTGTTAACCTTATTCAACTAAACGGCATTGGATTAACCTTATGTAATTAACTTAAGTTAATTGAAATAAATAATGTTACATAAATCCAATGGAACCTGTTGACATAAAAAAGTTAATTAAAGCCAACATAGCATTTTTTTGAGTGTAGTTTTATGTCACATACTTTCACTCACACAAACTCACCTGCTTCTCTTCAGTGTTGATAATGACCAGATCAGCTCCTTGATCTCTGCAGTACTGCCTGCTCTTCGACCAGCTCATCGGCTTATTGGACATGAAGAAGCCATCTAAACTACACTGATATCCTAACATAAACACACACACTAAAGCTGTGTACATGAAAGATAAAGAAAAGTAGGAATACAAAAAAATGGATTCTAACCTTCTTTAAAAACTTTTGTCATTTCCTCACTCAAAGACGCGACGCTGGTCTCCAGTTCCAGTTTCTTCTGATTCAAAGCATCAACACTTCTCTTTAACTGGCTTTTCTCAGCGCTGAGATCGTTGACTCTGGTCTCTAACTCCAGTTTCTTCTGACTCAAAGAGTTGAAGTTGTTCTTCAGTTGGTCTTTTTCAGTCATTAGATCAGTGTAATTGTCCTGTAAGCTGATGATAGTGTGATTGAACTCTTCAACTGTGTTCTTGTAACTCTTTAACAGGTCTCTCTCTGCTGTGATGGTGATGTACAGTGTGATGAAGACCAGCAGAAGAACACAAATGAGCCCGAGACACACTGTCTTCAACACCAAACACCTGCGTCCTCCTGAAAAACAGAGAAAACACACACATATCAGTGTATACCTTTCATATTATTAGAAATTAAGTTTTAAATTAACCCTTGTAATCTATACCTTTGTCTTTAGAAAGCAGGGCTTTTTAAATAGTATGTTATTTTATAAGACAAACATCTGGAATTGCTTTGATAAAATATCACAATAAGGTCATGTTGATAAAAAAAAAAAAAATCCATGTTAATCACCTTCATATAAAATATATTTTATATTCAAAATTCATAGGAAAAAATGCTTGAAATTGTACATACTGTGTTTTTGAGGTTTTCCTTTATCCTGGCCAGTTGTGTCAATACCATCTTCATAACTTGCATAAATGGCATCAAATTCCATGATTTGCACTTGTGTCTTATGGTACGTCTTAACAGATGAGCTGCGATCTTCAGAATGATGAGTAGCGTTTTCAAGTTAGTGCTAATCCCAAACAGGAAGTGATTTCATTGACACTGCATTTAATGACAATATAGACTTCCAGTCTGAAACTCTCCTCAGACCCAAACTATGACTATATTGTACATTCAGACATGGTGATATAAAAGGCAACAAGAGGAATCTGTGACCAAAAATGAACAACCTTACAGGACAAGTCTAACTGGACCTTTATTAACTTAAAGGGGTTGAATCATAATTTGCATCAGTGTGGCATCCAGGGACAGACGATGATCCCTACAGCTATTAAACACAAGGGAGTTACAACATTTTCACAGTATATATGAAGGCGTTTGTGTTCTGCATTTTGCATTATCTGTTTGCGTGTGTCAAAAACAGCAGAAAACATTTTTTTAATATAACTCCAATTGTATTCGTCTGAAAGAAGAATGCCATATACACATAGGACGGCTTCAGGGTGAGTAAATCATGGGCTAATTTTCATTTTTGGGTGAACTATCCCTAAGCTGGACAATGAAACTATTTTCTTCTAGAGCTGCTGTACAGCCAAAATGAGCTTTGTTGTGTTCTTTTCCTGTAATCAATGTAAAGCTTCTTTAAAACAATCTATAAATAAAGGTGACTTGACTTGAAATAAGTTTAGTGTTTTGTTCTTCCCTCATATTTTAAAATATTTAAAAAATATAAATCTAAAAATATAATTTGATGGTTTAAGCAAACTTGTAGGGTCATTTAAAAACCCTCCGCACATCACTTTTGGCCACTACTATACACAGTTAAATCCTTGGTGTTAAATTTAACACCGCTCTGTGTTTATATGGGAACCACCAGCGTTAAAAGTAACACTGATGCAGTGTTAGAGTTAATGAGATAATTAAGTGATTAATTGAGTGATGATCGAGCATTGAAGACACCTGATGATAACAAGCAGAATCACTGAAGAAAAGAGAAACAAAAGAACTACAACTGACTTCAGGAGATTAAATCAACTGAAGAAAAAAATACATTAAATCAATAAAATGGTTTGTAATAAGAGCGATTTCATGTCTTTTCAGTTGATTTCATCTACAGCTGTGTCTGGAAGTCAGTTGTAGTTCTTTTGTTTCTCTTTTCTTCAGTGATTCTGCTTGTTATCATCAGGTGTCTTCAATAATCCAACAATCATCACTCAATTAATCACTTAATTATCTCATTAACTCTAACACTGCTTCAGTGTTACTTTTAACACCCTGCTGGTGGTTCCCATATGAACACAGAGCGGTGTTAATTTAACACCAGGGAATTTAGCTATTACATTTCTTAAAGGTCTGTTACAAAAAGAATACCTTCAAACTTTTATCATTAATCAACTCGTCATCATTTAACTCTAATACGTTACATTTTCATTGAAAACTGTGCGGCCTCCTCCTCTCTGCTGTCATCTTGTTACTCCTAACTCGGTTATAGGAGACCTCTCCACCACTCTTAAATAATTTAGGAGCCTAGACCAAGGCTGAATCCCAATTCTCTGTCTTACCCCTTCCCCTACCCCTACCCCTTCGTCTTACCCCTAGCCCTTGTCCCTCGAAACCGAGTGGTAAGCGCTAGGGTTGAAAACATACCCCTATGAAATGAGACGCCACTTGGTTACGTCATCATACATCATACTCCGGCGTCCCTATGTGATACAGGACAGTATATTGTAACGAGTGGAAATAAGTATGGCCCCTTTAAGAGCTGCGCGCTCTCTGTTGAACGGGCTGTAATGGTATTGTGCCGTGCGACTCGAACAACCCCATGTATGTGGGTCATTTCTGTGTTGATGCTCATTATTCTTGCTTTGTTTTATTGAGTGACGCTGTGGAAGTCAAGGTGGAGCGTGTGGCAGACAGTTGCAGGAATTTGATTTGTCAATAAATTGCGAGTGAATAATCGCCTCCGTGAGTCTGTCTGGCCTAATACTTCAGCTGCGAGCTATCCTTATTTTGTTTCCCTCCTAACACAACGCGTTACAATATGTTAAGCACGTATCTTTTTCCTGGACATGTCGCCTGGATTTCGGGATCACCCAAAAATGTCCGGGATTCGGCTTTTGCTTTCTGCCGTCGCTATTCATTATGCACAGAGAGTGTTGTTTCAACCGGACTGAATTCATTCAAACCGTTGAATCTGAATGTAGTGTTTAACGTACATGAACGCTAAACAAGTGATCGGTTTATGTGCGTTTTAGCATTGCTTAAATTCCTGTGTTTTCGTATAAGTCGGGATCCGTTTGAAGCTGAATACATGACCTGCAAAGCTGGCACATACGTGTCAGTGTCAAATAATGAAAAGCCGAATCCCGGACATTAGTCAGAGAAATGCGGGACTGATTGTGCAAACCAGCAATGTATCGTTAGCATAGCCTAGCGTAGCAGACCAGCGATTTTTAAAAACGTTTAAAAACGTTTCAGTTAACAACATGGTTGCAAATATATATGTACATGACTGTGTAGAGTACAAAACACGACTGTCATAATTTTTCAATCAATCATTTAAGCCGAAAATGAGACTTTCTTGATGGTATGCCCGCCTTTGTTGCCGGTTGCGCAGTGCATTCTGGGTACCCCTTGGTTTCAAGTAAGCTCGCGAAAATTCTTGGTTTTAAGGGGTATCTACCCCTTCCCCTTAGCCCTACCCCTTGATCAAAATGAGAATTGGGATAGCCCTTACTCTCACGTGAATGAGCAAAACTAAGGGGAAGGGGTAAGGGGAAGGGGTAAGACAGAGAATTGGGATTCAGCCCAAGTCTTAACATTTACCTTTATGAATCACACTTATGCTTAAGTTTAGGAATAAGAGTAAAATGATGTCATTCTTAGAATTTTGACAGACTTAATACTAAAATTATACATACGGCCCCTGATGTTTTTCTTCCTCAATTATCAACTTCAGTCCTCCCTAAAATAGGCCTAGCGCTGTCCCTGGTCACAGACACGGAGATGTGCCTTTAATTTCACCAAGCTGACTGCACATTTAAAAGCCCATACACACTTACAGGTTGTGTTTTCAGGTCATTTCAAGTGAATCTGATGTGAATAAAGCGGTGATATGATTGAGTTGTTTACTTTTTAATTAGTATTCTCATTAACACCATTATTTATGCATATTAAGTCAGACCGATTTGATGCGCATGAAAATGAGAGGCGGATTTGCGTTGTTTCATTTTTGTAGTGTGGATTAATTTCTTATTTCAGTTTTTTTGTGTAAGTACTGCTTCCTTTGCCTCCTTGAAGGGAAAACCCAAAGACAAGATAAAGAGAAGAAGCTAAAGCAGAAGTGAAAGTGCAGAAAAAAAAAAAAAAAAAAAACGTTAAATTAATACTGTTCTGTGTTTATATGGGAACCACCAGCAGTGTGTTAAAAGTAACACTGAAGCAGTCAGTTCAACTGAATGCTTCAGTAACTGAAGTTAATTAGATAATTAAGTTCTTTAAAAAGAAACTACTTCCAAAATGTGTACTGACTTCGTTTAGATGCTTATTTCTTAAGTTCATCAAACAACGTGACTGTATTCTAACTCCAGTTTCTTCTGACTCAAAGAGCTGAAGTTGTTCTTCAGTTGGTCTTTTTCAGCCATTAGATCAGTGTAATTGTCCTGTAAGCTGATGATAGTGTGATTGAACTCTTCAACTGTGTTCTTGTAACTCTTTAACAGGTCTCTCTCTGCTTTGATGGTGATGTACAGTGTGATGAAGACCAGCAGAAGAACACAAATGAGCCCGAGACACACTGTCATCAACACCCAACACCTGCGTCCTCCTGACAAACAGAGATATTAAAATGATAACAATTCACACTATATTATTAGGAATAATCCTTAAGCAGTCTTTGTAAATAATCCAATGTTGTCTTTAACAGACAGGCCTTTTTAAAGACTGTGTTGTTCTATAATGACAAACATCTGTAACTGTGTTACTCGTAAGGGATAATGTAGAGCGAGGCGGTTGTTATAGCGAATACAACACCGACAGGCTGACATGTGTTCATGTTCAACCCTGAATCAGCCTGAAGGGGTTGTATTCGCTATAACAACCGACTCGCTCTACATTATCCCGCTTATTACATGGCTACCTACCAAATAAATCAATTATTTGACACAAAATATTGATTTAAAAAGGAGTTTATTGATTTAAAAACGATTGTATTGCTTCTGCTAAAGAAAATTGTCTGTTCCGTCTCTACGGTTACAATCCTGTGTCCATAGCAACGCTCTGTTTTTCATGGCAACGGTGTGTTATCCTTAGCAGTGGTCTGTTATCAAGAAATAACACACCGCATTCTACATTAGAATTCAACCAAGCCATGTAATAAAAAAAAAAGTAAATTCCATGGAAAATGATGTTAATACACATTATATAAAGGCAGAAACTCTGGCTGTTTCTTAATTCCAAGAACACAGAGAACGGACTTGTGTTCTCGTGGAGACCGGTCTTGCCAAGCTTCCTTGGAAGAACGAACTCGGAACCGGCCGCAATGACTTCTGGGACACCAGGCGAGTACTAGCTCAAGTCTGCATTCGATGCATCCTCGGTATCAAGAACACATCCGAGTTCTTTCATGCGTCCTCTGTACTTGCGTTCTTGAGAATTGGGTCTGAACTTCGACGGTTAATGATGACGTAAAACGAGAACACAAGGACGCAAGATCGCTGAAGAACGCATATTGAGAAACACCCTCTGAAATATTGTTCCTAGAAATCAACACCAGAAATTATATGCAACATTTCTCATTTCCTCTGACATTACCGACACATCTGCTTCACCATTTCTGCTTTAAAGTAATTTTCTGCTTACTACGAAGAAAAACATGTTGAACATGTTGATTACAGTAAATAGAAAAATAATTCTATGTAAATACACGTCATATAAAAGCAGAAACTCTGACATATTCATAGGAAATATAGTGCTATAATAGTGCTAACCCAAAACAGGAAGTGATTTTATGCTGGCTACTAAGAATTTCAGTCCAACTTAAAAACTCTATGCAGACCAATACTAAGTTTGTGTACTGTACTTTCAACCACATATTGTCTACCACAAAAGGCATCAACTAATACAATAGCCTCATTTAAGGAAATTTGTATGTTGTTAACTTATTCCGGCCAGTTGATCATACACTGTAAAATCGAATTGGTTGGACTTACTTAAAAAAAAAAACATGCAAACCGATTGCCTAAAAAAACAAAAACAAAATAAAAAAAAACAAGTAAAGTGAAATAGGAATAGTATGTGGTACTGACAAATGCTTAGTTAGTATAGTTCACTTACATTAGAGTTCTAGTAATTAAAAAAAGAAGAAGATCTTCTTTTCCTTTGAAACCGAATAACTGATTTCTTATTGCAATCGCTGCCTCAATAGGAAGAGAATTATAATAGCATAAATCAAGTTACAAGTGCCCAACCAAAGCTATCACTAATCGCCATAATGGTGACTAAAAACATTTTAGGAAAATAAACATAAATTTATGAAATCAGCTTATGTGATGTTCTATTAAAGTTAAGTTTTATTCAAATTTCAACATTCAAGATAACTTTGGGAAATGAGTGAATGCAAACAGAGAAAAATAACTGCAGAAGTGGAAGAAATTAGTGAAAAGTCCATTAAGATTTTTCCCGTGTCAAAAACCACACACAAACCAATCAATTAATCGCAACTTGGGTTTTCTTAATAAACAAAGCATAGTATGTGAATAGTACAGATTACTAGATTTTTATAATTACGTTAAGACATTAAGTAAAGTTAACTAAAAAGTGTTAGTTTAGAATCACTGTTGGATTTTACAGGATTTTATATATTCCATCTATATTTGTAGCAATCTTGCAATTGATCATACTTGAGTCACACAGACTTCAACATTCAGCATGCAAAACACAACAATGGTAACAATTATATTTTATTTTTAAGTAAATTATCAAGTACTCACTACAGTTCTTTTCTAGTTACTAGAACTCTTGTGTAAGTGAACTACTATACTAACTAAGCATTTGTCAGTACCACATACTATTCCTATTTCAGGAATGCGCATGTGCGCAAACATCTGCATTTCGGAAAATAACTTTATCCTAGAGCTGTTGTAAAGCCTAAACAATCTGTTACGGTAATTTCCTATTATCACTGTAAAGCTGCTTTGAAACAATCCATATTGTTAAAAGCGCTCTATGAATGAAGGTGACTTGACTTATAAAGGTCACCAATTATATGTGAAATCAGGGCATTGTCATTTGTTGATGTTGTGTGGGCCAATAAACAGGAATACATCTTCTCAATGTGTAGTCTATATGTTTTTTTTGTTTTTTTTTTGCTGTTAAGCATGCATATATTCATGAAATTCATCGACAACTTACTTAAATACACTCCTCTCTCACACCTTCAAAGTACATGATGCCCACTTTACACTCAGAACAAAAGCTGAGGATTTTAATATTTTGTTAAATAAAACTAAACACCATGGAGTCACAGTAACATCTAGTTGAACATATTATATTTGCATTTCAACAATATTCCATATATGAGAAATAAAAACAATAGGCTATCAGTTTTTTTATATTCTCTTACAGCTAGGATATATAAATATAAACTCACACAAAGGATCAGGTAAAACCAGGGATGTGGAAAACGTTATGAAGGATAGGAGAAATATTTTGATAAAACATTTTATAAGCCTCTTTTCACAAAATGTTTAAAGGGGCAATTCAGAATCCCTTGTTATTAGTGACACCAGTGGCCATTAAGTGAACTGCAGCCAGCAGCTTATTGAACGCACTTGAGACTGAACGTGATTCAATGTCTCGAAATACTCAAGGCAGAGTTCTTTTTCATTCTTCGTTTAGAAGTAAAAAGTGGGAAATACCTTTGCAGCGATGTACTTTTAACAATCCAGATACCGTCCGCACTGCTGAGAGCAACTTTAGATGAGTAAATAGTACAAATTTCTCCCAGTAATAACATAAACACAAAAATGACAGCGTTGAGAAAACAGAAGTTCAGAAAGCACCTGATTGTAACGATGTGGATATGTTTGGATCAGCTCTGTGATTCACCAGCATCATGTCGAAAGATGAGGATAAAATTACACTGTTATAATAGTTTGATTATGAAGTATATTTGAGACATCTGGCTATATGAGATTATAGTTTGAATTGATCTCTTTTCTTTGCATGACACAATGGGCCTCATTCATTAAACTTTGTAAATATACAAGTAAATTCAGAGTACTTTGCGTGTAAAACAGACCTTCTCGAAAACTCTCATAAACATCTGATTTGATAGTAAAATGTTTGTATATTAATGAATTCCAATCATTCGTAAATAAGATACGCATGCACGCTCATTCAGCATGTCTTTCTGTTATTTTTTTTATATTTTTTGTCTTTCTATGAATTACAACCGAAGTCCCTTTAAGACAAGTAATTTCACTAGCCGGCCATCTTTGAAATGCCTCTCAGGCGTGGAAGTGCAGCTCCTATCTCTTTGAATGGGGAAACATCAAATTCTCCAAAACTGTTTTCCAAGCTTACGATTAAATTTCATATTTGAAATCACCAAAGAAATCTGACAACAACTGTCTCATAAATTGTATCTATAAATGCTCGAATCATGACAGAAAATGACTTTTTTCCACCTGGATCAAGCTAATGCGCAGTGGAAGCACCTCTGACTGTTTTCTATAGGAACCGGAGCTTCTGACGGCTGTAGTGACGCGATGACTTTAACAATCGTGATTGGCTCTTATTTAGAAGGTGGGATTATTCCGCCATATTGAGTGTTGCACTTTTCCCCATTCGAAACAACACGAGTGATGCGTCTTGTGTTGTTCTATAGTCTTTGTTACAACTACATATATTACGTGTCCAGGAACGCTGTGGAATCTTCTGGACTCCCTTCTCAGGACTGGCTCCATTATATAGCATAAATGCAAAAGAGACTAATAGGCCATTTGCCTATAAATATTCAATTAACGTGTGTCCAGCAAAGCGTTTTCAGCGAGCTGAAAAAATGCCTGGTGCTCTTCTGAAAACGGCCAGCTGGTGGCGCTAGAGAGCGCTTTGGTGGCACTGTGTTTTTCTAGATGAGACGCTTTGGCTGCAATGATTTGGAACATCCACAGCAGAAACGTGTTACTATAAGTATCTCATTTTGAGGAATATTACTGAATAAAAATGCAATAACCAGCAATATTAACTTCATAGTTCTTCAGTCGGTGTACAAGAGGAATGATTGGTCGGTGTAGTATTTGTCCCGCCCCTCCTCCACTGTGATTGGACGGCTGGTTAAAAAGTGACAGTGATGAGTGCTGCGTTTTACCCAATGGCCCTGTCCCAAATAACACTTCATATGCGCTTTCGGTCTTGTGGACTTAAAATGCGCGTGCTTCCCGACAGTCAAAGCGGCGTAACGTCACGAAAGTGTGGACTCATGGAAGACCGAGAGTTTTTAGGGTGCCATTTGGGATAGGGCCAAAGTTTAACAGTTTTCAACTCTTACCTACAAAAAATAAAATAAATGGCCAGCGAACTTGTGAAATATTATTATGGCACATAGTGCATTAAAATGCATGTCATTAGTTTGCACAAAGCGTTCAAATGTTTTACGCCCCATTTACACATGGTAGGGAGCAGATGTACATGTTTTTGTACCAACTAACATTTTGAAAATAGAACATTTTCATGAATCTGAACATTCACGACAGAGCTGCTTTACAAACGATTTACACAAAAATGTGTTCTGCTTGTGTTTCATGAATGAGGCCCTTTGATATTTCTTTACAAGCTGTTCAGATATTGGCAATGATACAGCAATTGACCGTTTGCAAAACCCCGCCCTCGAACGGTCCTCGTCCAATCCTAGCTCAGCAACTGTAACTAAGGAGAAGGACCTCCGTCAAACATTGCGATTTCAGCAACATGGTGAAACGATGCGCCTATGGCACCTGCAAGTCTGACACTAGGTACCCCAAAAGTTTAGAGGGAGGGGTCGTTTTTTTCGCCTTTCCAAAACCCAAGACCCAAGTGGAAAGATGCCGACAATGGATTAAGCAGTGTGGGAGACCTCACTCACAGCTAAATGCCTCGAAGATTAATAAGTAACGTTAGGCTATACATATGTCTGCTGTAAGTAAAGCTAGCGAGCTAACTTAGCATATCAATTATCAATAAGTAGTTTAAGTAAGTTACTCTTACAACACTTTGCAGTTTTAATGATGTCCTGTATGAATAAAATGACGGAGTATTTTTTTTATGTTTCCACTGTTCGATCGCGCCCGTGCCTCTCTCTCTCTCTCTGACACACACACACACACACACACACACACACACACACACACACACACACACACACACACACACACACTCCAGCATTGCAATCTTGACATCGGAGCCTGTTCATTATGCTGCGTTCACACCAAACGCGAAAAGCGTCAAATTCGCGTGCATCGCGTCTAGTTCGACGCTTGAACAATTTTAATCCATTCGCGCATCCAAAGCGAATAGGACGCGAGCGAGCGAGTGCAGTATGAAATTTTTTTTTTTTTTTTTTTTCTCACTTTATTTATAAATTTCTCCACATATTACAAAATTCCAACCATTCCAAAACACAGTTGTACAACATATGTAGAGAAAAAGTGTAAAAAAAAGAGGGTAAGATCAGAAGATAAGCAGGGGTCCAGGACAAACCTAATATAAAGGGAACAAATATTAGCCCCAAATAAGAATGTTCAAGGAAACCCATACATTATCAAATATGCAAAAATTACCCCACTAACCCACTAAAATCTGACGTCTGGCCAGGAGGGTCACAAAGGCCACAAAATCTGCCTTGTACCGTGGACAGTGAACTGGCAAAGAAAGTGTACCAAACAGTGCTTATAGCCACAGGTTCAATTATTGTCTCAACTACCTCTGACATTGTCTCAAAAATATCAGTCCAATACCCATGTAGGGTTGGGCAAAACCAAAACATATGCGCCAGGGTTGCAGGAGCCTGACGACAACGGTCACATATAGGGTCAATGTCAGAATAAATTTTAGAAAGTTTGACCTTACTCCAGTGAGTGCGATGGAGTATTTTGCATTGGATCCATCCATGTTTGACACACACAGATGAGGAATGCACCCTGTATAAAATACTCTCCCATAGTTCATCTGAAATTTCCTCTAATAAGTCTTCCTCCCACTGAGTTTTTATAGATAGCAGTGAGCTTCTATGTAGGGAACATATTTTGTCATAAAAAAAAGAAATCATCCTTTTTCCAATAGGTAGTGGCTCAAGAAATAAATCTATGGAAGTGGGAGTGGGGAGCCTAGGAAATTGAGGGTACATATTACGGATAAAACTGCGAGCCTGCAAGTATCGGAAAAAATTATTTCTGGGCAGTGAAAACTTATCCACGAGTTGTTGAAAGGATGCAAAAACATCATCTATATATAAATCTTTGAACATTGATAGGCCGTGTGTTGCCCACTGGGAAAAAGTATTGTCCATCATTGATGGTGAAAAAGCAAAGTTTGACGCTATAGGGGCAGACATAGAAAATGTTTGCAATCCATAATACCGCCTAAACTGTCTCCAGATTCGCAGTGAAGTTTTTACAATATAATTTTTTGTATAAGGAGAAAATGAACTGTTAATAGGGGAATATAACAGGGCAGTTAATGTAGTAGGAATACATGAAGCTACTTCCATGGCAAGCCACATGGGTGAGCACTGTGATTGGGCCTGGTTTAACCAGTACTGGAAGACCCTGAAATTAGCTGCCCAGTAATAGTGTCTAAAGTTGGGTAAACCAACTTTAGGTGGTGGTGTGGCGCAATGGATAAGACACATGCCTTTGGTGTGAGAGACCCGGGTTCGAATCCACTGTGAGACACCAATGTGTCCCTGAGCAAGACACTTAACCCCTAGTTGCTCCAGAGGCGTGCGACCTCTGACATATATAGCAATTGTAAGTCGCTTTGGATAAAAGCGTCAGCTAAATGAATAAATGTAAATGTAAACCCATACCCCCAAGAGACTTAGGTCGTTGAAGAAGTGCTTTGCTAATTCTAGCAGTCTTTTTATCCCAAATAAACTCTGAAATTAGTCTGTCTACTCTCTGAAAAAATGATTGAGGGAGAAAAATGGGAATACACTGAAACAAATACATAAACTTTGGGAGGGTATTCATTTTTACAGAATTAATTCTACCAGCTAAGGATATAGGAAGTATCGACCATCGTTCAAAGTCTTTCTGAACCTGAAGCAGTAGATTATCAAAATTAAATTTAAAAAGATCTTGACATCTGTTGGTTATACAGACCCCGAGATATTTAAAATTGCACTGTGCAATTTTAAATGGTAAAGTATGCAGAGGGTATTTATTGGCCACTGCATTCAATGGGAAAAATTCACTTTTGCCTAAATTTAGCTTGTAACCAGAAATAAAACCAAATAATTTTAAATTGTTAAGAACCGCAGGTACTGTAATAGAAAAATCAGAGATATACAGAAGAAGATCATCTGCATACAATGAGACCTTCTGTTCAGTACCTAATCTTGTTATTCCTTTTATTAATGGGTCAGACTTTAAAGCAACGGAAAGAGGCTCAATGGCAATAGCAAAAAGAAGGGGGCTTAAAGGGCATCCTTGGCGGGTGGAACGGTAAAGATTGAAGTATTCTGAACGAATATTATTAGTCCTAACTGAGGCCTGAGGAGCAGAATACAGCAACTTCACCCATGAAATAAAATTCTCACCAAAACCAAATTTTTTTAATGTATAGAAAAGATACTCCCATTCTTTGCTTTAGCAAGTTCATCTATAGTGATGGGTATTTCTAGCTGATCAACAAAATTAGAATCCACTGTAGGGATACTGAGGGTACTAAAAAAATGATCAAAGTCAGAGAGGTTGGCAGTTTGCTCAGATGTATAAAGGGAAGTATAATAATCTTTAAAATGGTTGTTAATTAATATGGGATCTGTTGTTGTCCCTGAAGGTGTTTTAATTTGGGAAATAAGGTGAGAAGTTGCTTCCTGCCGCAGTTGGAGAGCTAGCAGCCGACCTGCCTTGTCTCCCTCTTCATAGTACCTAGACCTAGTTCTGAGCAGTAAATTCTCTACATGACTTGTTGAGAGTATATCGAATTCTGCTTGTAATGCTTGGCGTTCCTTATAAATATCTGGAGATGGGGTAACAGCATATATATTATCTAATTTAGTTATTTTCTGCGTTATCTCAGAACGCCTCTTTTTGTTTAACCTTGCCTTATGGCAAGTATATGAAATTATTTCCCCCCTAAGAAATGCCTTAAGGGTTTCCCAAAAAAGAGATGCAGATATCTCCGGACTGCTATTTGTGGATATGAAAAAATCTATTCGCTGAGAAACAAATTCCACAAAACTGTTTTCTGATAGCATGCGGGTGTTGAATCGCCACGGTGGGCGTGTACCATTGAGCCCCTCAACGTAAATATTCATGGTAACTGGTGCATGGTCCGATATTACAATAGCATTGTAATTGCACGACTCCACTGATTGGATAAGTCTATTATCTATTAAAAAATAATCAATACGTGTAAATGTTTGATGAACATGGGAAAAGAAAGAAAATGCTTTACCACATGGATTAAAGAAACGCCATGGGTCAGAAATGGCAAATTCTTCCATAAAAGACTGAATTACCCGGGCAGATTTTGAGGGTGAATTACGTCTGAGAGAAGAACGATCAAGGTCAGGATTAAGCCAACAGTTGAAGTCCCCTCCCATAATAATAGAATATGAAGAAGTGTCTGGCAATGAGGAAAATAAGTGTCTAAAGAATTTGTCGTCGTCCCAATTAGGGGCGTAAATGTTAACTAAAAGAAGTGCTGTGTTACCAATTCTCCCTGAGACGATGACAAATCTGCCATTAGGATCCGTTTTAACATCTAAACATACAAAGGGCACTGATTTATGTATAAGGATTGCTGTCCCTCTGGCTTTACCCTGAAATGTGGAATGATACACCTGGCCTACCCATCTTCTTTTTAGTAGCTGATGGTCTTTTGTTTTGAGATGAGTCTCTTGGAGATAAACGATATGTGCCCCCAAATGATGAAGATGATGTAGTACCTTACTACGTTTCACTGGTTCGTTTACCCCTTTGCAGTTCCAACTAACAAACTTTAAGTTGTTACCTCCTGCTCGGTACCCTGTCTTAGACTGTGACATGTTTAAAGTAAAAGTAATAAATCAAGTGTACAAGTAATAATGATAAAATAATAAAATAATCTGGCAAAACACTGTAGGTGGCACAAAAAAAAAGAAAAAAAAAAAAAAGGAAAAAAGAAAAAGCATCTCCCCAAATGAGATACAGATACAACCCCCTTTAACATTAACCCCTAAATAGACACACTGTAACAACACTAGCGCTAACACAACTCGCGTAATGTTGCTTCGAAAAAGGTAACAGTATTTTTAAGTATGAAAATATAAAAATATCACTGAACAGAACAGCAGTCATGGAGTTCTAACCAGTCCCCTATATCAGCAAAGAATAGTTCACAAAGATGATAGTAGAGGGGGCATGATGATTACAATCATGAGCTCTCAATAATGAAGGACCAGCCAATAAAAAAATTTTTATAAAAAAAAAAACATAATATCCATCTGTGTTGCTCAGGCCGATACTTGCCCCATCTGTAAATTACTATGACTCGCTACCTGACGCATCCGCAGGTTTCACGTTACTGCGAACGAAGTTTAGTGCAGCAGATGGCTCCGTAAACTTGTGTGAAACTCCATCAGGTAACGTGATCCTCAGCACTGCAGGGAAAAGCAAGCCAAACTTGACTCCAGGACATGAATGGAGGATGCGTTTAACATCTCTGAATGAAGCCCGCTTCTTAGCCACAGCCGTAGTGTAGTCCGCGAAAATGGACAGCCTCTTTCCGTTGTAATAGAGAGGGGAGAGATCCGCGGCTCTTTGAAGAATCTCAGTACGCACATGAAAGTAATGCACTCTGATGACAAAAGGGCGAGGAGGTTCTCCTTTCTTTGGTTTTTCACGGAGCGTACGATGTGAAAACCAGCAAGGGTTTATCCTGGAGGTGCAAAATCTCCTGCAAAAGTTGGGCCACATATTCAGTGGGGCGCGAACCCTCGCAGCCCTCGGAAAGCCCCACTAAACGGATATTGTTTCTCCTGGAACGCCCCTCCAAATCTTCGCACTTAGAGTCAAGATGAGTTACGCGCTCACTGAGCGACGTTACCAAATTCTCAAGCTCTGTAAGGCGATCGCTATGATCAGACGAAGATCGCTCCAGTTCTTTTATGGTACTAGTGTTGGCTTCGACCATCTGTTGCAAAGGTTCCAACCAGCCTTTGACGTCTGATCGCACTGTAGTGATCTCAGAGCGTAAGTCAGAAGATAAAGAATCGATTTTCTGACAAATCTCATTCTTGACAGAGTCCAACATTGTCTGAAGACAAGTAACAGTCCCGGGCGATTCATCCGCGGGGCACACATTCACCGTGGACCCGTTCGCGTCGCTTGAGGAGAGCGGTGCTTTGCTGCGGCCTCCTTTACCCGCGTCACCTTTTGAGCGAGACGGCGACATATTTACACTTATAATCAGTGTAAGAATAGTACCAGAGTTTAGGAGGTTGGTTTTAAGTTATATAACAAAACAAAAAAAGATCCTGCTGTTCAATATATGAGTAAATCTGTCACCTTCCCCGAGAGCGAACGAAAACACGTCTTACATTCTCAACGCGCAACAGCGCCCCCCAGTATGAAATGTTTAAAGACACGTAGAACATACACAGTAAAATCCCCAGTGTTAAATCAACACTGCTCAGAGTACATATGGTCCCACTCTACAGAGTGTTAAAATTAACACTGAAGCAGTGTTGAAGTTAATGAGATAATTAAGTTAACACTGAAGCAGTGTTGAAGTTAATGAGATAATTAAGTGATTAATTAAGTGATTGGCCATTAGTGGTGACACCTGATGTTAATAAGCAGAATCATTGACAGAAAGAGAAAAAATAACAGAAAAAAGAGAAACACAAGAACTACAACTGACTTTGAGTCATTACACATTGTTGCATTTATTATTACCAGTTTGACTTTATTTCTGTCATACATCGACAAAAGTTCTTGAGATTCAACAGAAGTTTAGATGGTAATGTTTTATGGAAGTTTTCTTAAGTTACCATTATGGTGGTCAGTGTTTTCTTTAGTTGGGCTCTTGACTCTTTTCTTTTTGTTAATATTAGTTTTTCTCTGACTGTTCCAACATTGTGTTTATAAAGCACATTTGTTATTGCAAGAGAAAACATGACCTGCTCACAATATGTTTTGATGATAATGACATTATCATCATGTAGTGTCCTGATTCACAGATGTCATTCAGAGTCTAAATCTTTAACTATATTCTTGATGTCTCGTTTTATTATTGGTGATTGTAGCTCTGAGATTCTACAGTTTGAGATCCAACAGCAATATGAAAAATTTGGAAAATACTTTGTGCAAAGAAGTTATTGTGTTTAAACACATAGACATCAAGAATCAGCATATGAATCTCAACAATGGTGACAATAAACAAACTAGTGACAAACAGATAAACTCTGAACATCACAAAACAAGCTACTAAAGTCAGAACAAAACAATAGCAAAATAAAAGCAAACAATGAAAATTACAGGACAATTCAGCTGCATAATTTATTCATGCTGCAATGCATGATGTGAGCCATTGATGCGTTCTGATTGGTGGCTCCCATCATGCACTGCAACATTAAGCATTTGTTTGATTGTCACCATTGTTGAGATTCATATGTAGATTCTTGATGTCTGTGTGTGATTTAAAAAATTTTCAGATCATGAAAACATTGTTGGAAGTAACTACTGTAGTGAAAAAATTATAAAACATGTGGATAATCAGTTTATAATGATGGGTGCCATCATTGAATCAAGTCACTAGTAAATTCATCATCAAATCATAACCAGGGCTGCATTTCCAAAAGCATCTTAAGCCTTACTTGATTGCAGACCAACTGCAACAAATGGTTTGCACGATCAAATTAGGCTTGCAATGCTTTCAGGAAACACAGCCAAAGTCACAGTTTCTTTTGCCACAACACATATGCTTTATAAACACAGAGTTGGAACAGCCAGAAAAATACTAATGTTAAAAACGAAAGGGTCAAGAGCCCAACTAAAGCAAACACTGACCACCATAATGGTGACATGAAACGAAACATTCCATAAAACATTACCATCTAAACTTCTGTTAAATCTAAATAAGACCGTGTGTAGATGAATGACAGAAATAAAGTCAAACTGGTAAAATAATAAGTGCAATAATGGTTCAAAGTCAGTAGTTCTTGTGTTTCTCTTTCCTTCAGTGAGTCTGCTTGTTATCATCAGGTGTCACCACTAATGGCCAATCATCACTTCATTAATCACTTAATTATCTCATTAACTTCAACACTGCTTCAGTGTTAATTTTAACACTCTGTAGAGTGGGACCATATGTACTCTGAGCAGTGTTGATTTAACACTGGGGTTTTTACTGTGTATGCGATGATGAAAGGTTAAACTTGAGAGGTGGGGAAACTGTAGGCTAATGTTACTTATTTAGGCTGGTCGTCATCCTTAGCTTAGCTAGCATAGCTAACCTGTCATACTTCTGATATAGAACAGGTAGAAACTGAATCTTTGTAACCTAAACTAGATTGCAGCCCTTTCTGTCGTGCCCTGGAGGATATGTCTGCTGCATTACTCCAAAACCAATCACTTATACCAATAGGTAAGGAGCTCAACCCAGCCATTGCTATGTGCCTGGTTCTCAATTGTTTGACGGGCGTAGTAACAATAACTAGGGGGCGTGGCTTTTGCGAACGGTCAATTACATGAAATAAAAACAAAAATGAAGTTTACTATGGTAATAATGGTTATTATTTTACCATTTTATTGAAAACGAAAGCAACACAACATAAAAGCAGTTTCACAGACTCTCAATATCAGAATAATAGGGTAAATCAGAGCAATCTAGGACACTTTTGACTTACACATTTTACTGTGATTGTCAGCTCAACACTTCAGACTAACAAACGAGATGCATGATAACATCCAGAAGAAGTTCTAATTAACAGATGCTTATAATGGAGCAAGACATGAACACATCAGATGTAAAGTGTGCAGCATTACATTACACATGAAAGCAGTTAATGCTTGATGAACTCAACTTGCATTGTTTTAAAAGACGGGACTCTTAATAATGAATTATGTGATCACTATTGAATGATTCCATAAGGTAACACAAGTTTAAGGATGAAAAAACAGGATGATCCCTATTTCTCACAAATCCCTTTTCTCTTCTGAGAGCATGGGAGATCATTCCAGTTGTTCATGGTGTGTTTTCCAGGATTCAGTTCAATACAGTCCTCATGTGCAGCATTATAGTTATTCGGCTCACCATCAGCCCAAAACCTGAATAAAATGTGTCCGATTTTTAATTATTCATAACCTCAACTAAACAACAAACTAACTTGCAATAAACAATAAATTAACAGTAATCTCAGCACTGCATTTCTAGAGTAAACATAAAGCAGAAGTGAAAGTGCAGAAAAGTAAAAGAGAGAAGTTTTTTTAAATATTATTTATTTATAGGGACCGCCTTTTGTGGTTTTGCTGCTTGTGTTTGTGGAAAATCTGTCTTCAGCAATTTTCTGGAGGTTTAGATGTTCTTATTTTTTAAATGGGAATTAAAAAGACTAAAATAAATAAATACACATGAATTTCTGTGAGAATTTTTGCACTTACCCTTGTTTCAGTGGTGAATTATCCACCCATTTCATGATCCCCTCAGTCTCAATCTCAGACAAACCAATCCACACTCTCTCCTTGATGAATGAACTTATGTGCCTCTGTGTGTGAATAAAGACAGGAATAAGTGTGATTCCTCTCATTGATTAACAGTCACTCACACAATCTCACCTGCTTCTCTTCAGTGTTGATAATGACCAGATCAGCTCCTCTCTCTCTGCAGTAATGCCTGCTGTCAGACCAGCTCATCGGCTCACTGGACATAAACAAGCCATCTGGACCCCACAGAAATCCTGAAAGAAACACAACTTGTTCAAACAGTATACATAAAACTGAAAAAAAAGAAAGAAATGTACGTAAAACTAACCTCGTTTAGAAGAGCACTGAAAGTGCTGCAGTGTGACGGCTGCAATCAGAAGAAGACAAAGGATCCCGAGACACACTGTGATCAACACCAAAGACCTGCTTCCTCCTGACAAAACACAGATATCAATGAATACACTCCATATTGTCTGTTCTGTCATGACACGACAACAGCAAATGATCTAGGCAAGTATTTGAATGTTGAGCAAAAAGCTTATTGGCTACAGATACAGCAGGAACCAATCAGCTGTGCCCTGTAGAGATGATGTCATTGCAAGCAGATTGAGTTATGGACCATACCCATATAGCAACATTGTTTTGGCCCAGATCCGGCCCACATGCAGCGTGGAATGACGGCCCTTGGGCGGACCGCTCCTGTTTGCCAGATCTGGGCCACAAGCAGGCCATAGCAATGCCACATGTCAGCCAAGAGCAAAGAAATAAACCAGAACTGGACCTTATCTGAGCCACAAAATCTGTGTTTATTAAATATGGAGTAATATCAGCCTTAATAAGCCTGTTAACAAGCAGAATCACTGAAGGAAAGAAGTGAACAGAAAAAGAGACGAGCAGAAACACAAGAACTACAACTGACTTCAGCCACAGCCTCAGATGAAATCAACTGAAGAGAAAAGAAGACATTAAATCTGTGAAGATCTCAGCAGAGGAGGATTAAACAACTCCACAAACAGCATTACCAGGGCTGCGTTCAGCCCCGACAAAACGTTGCACAACGTTTTTTGAACAGAAACGGTGATGTGTTGAACACACTGTTCTGATGACGCAAGAGTTGCAACTATGGCAGCTGAGAAGGCCATTCTTTGTGTTCTTCGTGAAGAATTTTTGGAGCCTGATGAAGTCGGTATAAATTATGCGTTTACTACTACAAAATATGCCCGATGTTACAGTTACTGCACTTGCCGCCCAGAACAAAAGAGAACATCCCAGTCGAGTGAAGGGATTGCTGAAACTGAAATGGAAGCAGACATCTTACCTAATTCAGACTAAAACACATCTATTTAGCCTCACATACTGACTTTATTTGTAGCTCATACTGTTTTAATACCCTGTATTTTCTTTCTCATTTTTAGGAAAAGCACTTAATTACCATTGTTTATTTCTATACCAATACACTTGCAATGAAGCTAAAAATATAAACAACTACATCATTATGTTGATATCCTATATTTTTTTACAATAAAACTTTCGACAAACATGTCTTCTAATATCCTCAGTTGTTGCATATACCGAGCTGCATCAAACACATTTGTAAATTACTTTCCTTGAACCCATTGTGCGAGTTCACTTTAATACCGCGTGCTTTATATACATGTTGCTGCTGATTGGACTGCAGTTCTGACACACCCACCAAACAAGAGAAAACGTATCTCAAACCCCGTTGCACACCGGTGCACGCCGTTTCCAGGAAACATGACGTTCAACCCGGAAACCGTAGCAAAACTTTGCGCACCGTTTTGAACTTGAACATGCCCCTGCTTCACTTATTACTAACCAGACTGACTTTATTTCTGTCAGACGTCTACAGAAGTTTTTATTGAGAATTAACAGAGGTTTAACTCTAATGTAACACAGGGTTTGTGATGTGAAAATATAAATTGAACAACATAATTGTTATACAAAAGACATCAGTGAATCAGTCTATTTCATGAAGATTATAAAACCATCAACAGGTAACCATCATCACCTGATCTAATTTCACTTTAGCTTTCTTTGCTGCTGCAAATGTTTTTGACAAACACACTGTCACAGCGGCCAAATAGACAAAAGATATAATAAGAGTTAAGAGCCCAACTAATGGAAACACTAATCACTGTTATGGTGACTTCAAATGAAACACATTAGAGTTAAACCTCTGTTAATTCTCAATAAAAACTTCTGTAGACTTCTGACAGAAATAAAGTCAGTCTGGTTAATGTCTTCTTTTCTCTTCAGTTGATTTCATCTAAGACTGTGTCTGAAGTCAGTTGTAGTGCTTGTGTTTTTGCTCGTCTCTTTTTTCTGTTCTCTTCTTTCCTTCAGTGATTCTGCTTGTTAACAGGCTTATTAAGGCTGATATTACTCCATATTTAATATACACAGACTTTGTGGCTCAGATAAGGTCCAGTTCTGGTTTATTTCTTTGCTCTTGGCTGACATGTGGCATTGCTATGGCCTGCTTGTGGCCCAGATCTGGCAAACAGGAGTGGCCCACCCAAGTGCCGTCGTTCCACGCTGCATGTGGGCCAGATCATCTTTCCACGTGTGCCAGATGTGGGCCGGATCTGGGCCGAAACAATGTTGCTATCTGGGTATAGAGTTTCATCACAGACCTTCGTGTATAAGGTTTCAAATCAACATTTGTAAGTAAAATATTTTACTACTGTAAATTAAAGAACATATGCTGAAAAAAGTAAGATTATTTGTCAATACATTGACTATTGGTCTTGGAAACCAATGATTGAAATCTAACAGTTCTCATTTCATGAACCCAAATTAAACTCTGCTTACTGCGCTTTCGGGCTCTTCCTTCATCCTGGATGTGTCTTTGAGGTCCAGGTGTATCCATAATATTTCTGCAAATAGAATTTTCATAGTAGTCGTCTAATTCCATTATTTGTTCTTGTGTCTTGCAGTGTGTCTAGATAGATGAGCTGTGGCTCTCAGAATGATGACTACTTTTAATAGTCCACCTTATATAGTGCTAAATTTACACAGGAAGTGATTTCATTTGACATTTGCCTTCAATGTAAATATAGACTTCCTAAAACTCTCCTCAGACCCAAACTCTATGACCATATCATCTTGTACATCCAACCACATGCACAGTAAATTCCCCGGTGTTAAATTAACACTGCTCGGTGTTCATATGGGAACCACCAGCAGGGTGTTAAAAGTAACACTGAAGCAGTGTTAGAGTTAATCAGATAATTAAATAATTAATTGAGTGATAATTGTTCGATCATTGAAGACACCTGATGATAACAAGCAGAATCACTGAAGAAAAGAGAAACAAAAGAACTACAACTGACTTCTGGACACAGCTGTAGATGAAATCAACTGAAAAGACATGAAATCGCTCTTATTACAAATTACCTTATTTCTGTCATTCATCTACAGAAGTTATTTTTGGGAATGAACAAATTTTTAGATTAAAATGTTTGGTCACCATTATGGTGATCAGTGTTCCCTCTAGTTGGGTGGTTTGACAATTTATAAAAAATGTTATGATGATTGTTGTCTTTGTAACAGTGTTTATTGAAACACATTAATATATGATGTATATATCATCATCATAAAGAAAAAGTTTGACAAATGTCATAACTGACCAAAAGAAATAACTTGTTATCACCAGATTTTTGCCATCAATATATTGTTTTTTCAAAGATCAAACATTCAGAATTTTAACTTTTAAATATATTGCGAGAAAATAAACTGAACACACACACTGACATCAAGAATCAGCTTATGAATCACAACAATGGCTACATGCTTCATGCTGCAATGCATGCTAGGAGCCATTAGTTTTATAATATGGTGGCTCCCAGCATGCATTGCTGCTAGGAAGCATGTCACCATTATTGAGATTCATATGCTAATTCTTGATGTCTGTGTATGTCTTAAATAATTTGCTCCACAATGTTCACAAAAAAAAAACGTAATCAGAATGTCTGTTCAGTGGCAAGAAATTATCATTGGTGAAAAAGTACTATAAAAAGAATTCTTGCCAATTTATGAGATTAGTGAATTGTTCTATTTCATGATGGTTAAAACTACATCACTTAATCATCTTTGTTTCTGGCATACTTTGTAACAAAATGATGTGTTTTGGTAAACACTGTCATAAAGACCACAAACTTGCATAGCAAAGCTAAGAGTCAAACTGCCCAACTAAAGCAAACACTGATCACCATAATGGTGAATTTACTAAAACATATTATTTCCAATAAAACATCAACATCTACACCTCTATTAATTGTCAATAACTAGTTGGTAATAAGTGAAGCTGGTAATGCTGTTTGTGGAGTTGTTTAATCCTCCTCTGCTGAGATCTTCAGAGATTTAATGTCGTCTTTTATCTTCAGTTAATTTCATCTCCGGAAGTCAGTTGTAGTTCTTGTGTTTCTCTTTTCTTCAGTGATTCTGCTCGTTATCATCAGGTGTCTTCAATGCTCAATCATTGCTCAATTAAACACTTAATTATCTAATTAACTCTTACACTGCTTCAGTGTTACTTTTAACACCCTGCTGGTGGTTCCCATATGAACACCGAGCGGTGTTAAATTTAACACCGGGGAATTTACTGTGTGTGGTGAGCAAAATCCCCATCAAAATGCATTCCTTCCAGATCAGAAAAATTCACTCATTAGTCGAAACTTCTCTATTCCTCTCTGTTTTCATAGAGTTGTCCTCATTTTAATTATCTTCACTCTTCTACACAATGGAAATGGGAATTAGAAAAATGTTGGATCTGTGGCTTTGTAACAGGCTTTTTCTTAAAATGTTTTATACTGCCTCAAGTGACTTTCTGAGAGATAAACAGATTAATTAAGCTAGAATTACAATTCCTGCAAATCCACAAGTTCTTGAATAGACTGTCCACTGTGTGAGAATGATCTTTAGCCCCCTCTAGTGTATAAACATAAGCACACTTTCTATCATTCAGCTTTAACAGTGTTTCTTTTATGAGACACATGATGAAGTCCTTTTCATTTCTTAAACTGTTTTATTTTTAGTTGCAATACTGTGGTGCTCAGTGACAGAGAGGATGATGATCAGAAGAACAGAGACGTTGAATTGAAGCCTTCATGTGTACATCTATAAAACACAGACAAGAAAGCAACAGCAACAAATTATAGTGTCGGCCCAGATCCGGCCCACATCTGGTTCACGTGTATTCCACACAGATGTGGGCCAGATCTGGGCCGACACTATGTTGCTGTCAGGGAAGACATGAACACAACAGAGGTTTACTCAGTTCAAGGTTATTTAAGCAATACATTTTTACAACTTTCTTTTATGCATTTCAATTTTTGATTTTTTATGTTATAGAAGATTATAAAATTAAATTGATACCAGTTTGAATAAAATTAAATTAGCAGACTGTTTTAAAAGATAGGAACCTCAATCAAAAATTATGTTTTTTTTTATATATTTTATAATCACAATAAGTGTTGCGAATCATCAGACTCTGTGAGATCTATTTGTAGCTTTTATTAAGAATAGTCAGACAGGCAGGATAATCAACAGCAGACAGGGCAATGGAGACAATGCAGAGACAAACCAGAATGACAGGCAGAGTTTGAGGCAGGCGACAAGAAGCAAGGTCCAATAAACAACCCAAGTCGGGGCAGGCAGAGAACAATCAGAAACAAGATAAACAGTCCAAGGTCAGAGTACAAAGAAAATACGGGTAATAACGCTCAGAAACGATGGCCAGGGCAAATCAAGACTTTGCAAATAAGTGGTGAGTGGAAGTGGCTTTTATGTGTGTGTGTAAATGAGGTGCAGGTGTGTTGCAGTCCCAGGTGAGAGGCATAATGGGAATTTGAGTTCGGTAAGGATGGTTAATATTCCGGAGACGGCTCCCTCCGGTGGTGCGGAGGAGGCGTTACGGGAGCCTCCTCTGTAACAATAAGATTGATTCCATAAAATAATACAATTAGAAACATGACAATACAGGATTAACCCTATTTTTCACAAACCCATTTCCTCTTCTGAGAGCATGGGAGATCATTCCAGTTCTGGATGGAGTCTGAAGGAATCAGTTCAACACAGTCCTCGTCTCCACCTTTATCATTTGGCTCATCTTCATACCAAAACCTGAATAACATGTGGCAACAAGAGTAAATTTAGCACAGAAGCAAGAGCAAAAGAGAAAGTGCAAAAACTTTATAGAGAGAAGAGTTTTGTTTAGCAAGAAATCTTTGGTTGTGGTGTTTGTGGAAGAGTTGTGTCTTCAGTTGTTTTTTAGAGGTTGTGAGTCTCATGTTTAAAATACATTTGCACTGGTTACCCTTGTACTGGTTACCCATTTGCACTCTTACCCTTGATTCAGTGTTGAATTATCCACCCATTTCATGATCCCCTCGTTCTCAATGTCAGACAAACCAATCCACACTCTCTCCTTGATGAATGAAGTTAAGTGCCTCTGTATGTGAATATAAATGTAGAATATATATACGTTTACACCGCAATGATGTACTAAAAATGAAAAAGCAATGATCTGATCTGTTTAACATGTACAGGCCACAGCTTTGTCAAACCGATCCCTGTTCACACGGATAAGCGAAAACGACTAAAAAGCTGTATGTATTGGTGATCCCAGCTAACAGACTTTTGTTATAAGAACGTTGTCCAAATATTCAGTGTTGGTTCTGGGAACGTGAAAAATGTCCAGGTTTCTTGACGTTAAAGGAACGTGTTTTAAAAGGTATAATGTTCCTCAAACGTTCTTTCAACTTAATTTTGATTTAAAATTCAACATTATAGGAACGTTGATTTCTAACATTCCAAGAACATAAAAATGTCGTTTGAGTTATGATCTTATAACAAAAGTCTGTTGGCTGGGATGTCACTTTGTAAAGAAATACTAGAAAAGTAATACGTATGCGTATTTACACATTTTCACAAATTTGCATTTTAGTAGTTTATACGAACTACAAACTACTTGCATTTTAAAACATGTTTTCAAAAGTTTGCGTTTTCAGGCCCCCAAAAAGCCAATGTCATGTAAATAAACACTCAAAATGCATAATAAGTTTCCCCATTTTAGTTGAAAACGGTGTGTCGTGTAAAGAGTGAAATTCCTCTCATTGATTAACAGTCACTCACACAAACTCACCTGCTTCTCTTCAGTGTTGATAATGACCAGATCAGCTCCTCGATCTCTGCAGAACTGCCTGCTATCAGACCAGCTCTTCAACTCATTGGATATGAAGAAACTACCAGGGCCACACAGATTTCCTAACAGAAACCCAATTTTTAAAAATGGATAAAGATAAAGAAAATTATGGGAAAATAATCTACTTAAAAACAGATTCGTACTGACCTTGTTTAGATTTTTCCTTCTTTGGTTCTTCACTCCAAGACATGACTCTGGTCTCTAACTCCAGTTTCTTCTGATTCAAAGCATCAATACTTCTCTGTAACTGGCTTTTCTCAGCGCTGAGATCATTGACTCTGGTCTCTAACTCCAGTTTCTTCTGATTCAAAGCATCAATACTTCTCTGTAACTGGCTTTTCTCAGCGCTGAGATCATTGACTCTGGTCTCCAGTTCCAGTTTCTTCTGATTCAAAGCATCAACACTTCTCTGTAACTGGCTTTTCTCAGCGCTGAGATCATTGACTCTGGTCTCTAACTCCAGTTTCTTCTGACTCAAAGAGCTGAAGTTGTTCTTCAGTTGGTCCTTTTCAGTCATTAGATCAGTGCAGAGCCATAGAGAGAAAGAGTTGCGACACTCTTTGATGTCGCCGCCATGGCTGTCACGTGGTTCATGTAAGCCCCAATAGTTCCAAAACATACGCTGGCTGTCATGTTCTTCTATGGGACAGACAGCAGCGATTGCATTATTGAACGGTAAATATAAAATAAAACACACCCCAAGTACTTTTTCAGCTGTTATTGCATTTTGTTAATGTCAGTTTTGCATTTGGAGACAAGTTTTAGGCTATATTTTTGGAGGGAAAAGCTTAGTGTTCATGTTCGCATGGGTAGTAGCACTGGCTTTAGCGGCTCTAACTTAACTTTTCCATATCATTCATCTGATGATGGACGTCTCATGATATTTATTTTAGCACAACTGGGCTGTATTAGGCTGTTGATTCCCGTGATTTTGCTTATAAATGTTGATCCAGTCATTAGCCTACCTTCGTGATCACGCAGAGAGGTCTGCGGTGGCGGTCCGTTCAGAGTTCGCTTAAGCTAGCTCACTTCTTCTGATGAAAGTGGCCACCCCAGGACCACAACGTGAAACATTATCATGTTAAGACTAAGAATATTATTTTAATATTAAGCCATACACATTATCAAAACTATAACAGATTAAAAACGAATTTAAGCATTGCTGATACAAATGAAGGTTTTCAAATAAACTATTTTTATTAAACAATGACAGACAACAAAAATGTGTGCTTGTGTGAACAAGAAAAGCAAAAATCAGGGGCAGGTGATCCATGAAACAGACAGGACTGGTGATGGCCATAACAATCCTAGAGGTCCAGCATTGTTCTCACAAGCCACCTCACTCAAGACAATAAAACATAATGAAAAGTTAGTATATCCCAAAAAATTAAATTAAATAAAAGTTGCTATAAAGGTGGCAGCGATTCATTACCGAACTCTTAACTGACGAAGTCGCGCTAGCTAACTAGCTATGTTAGCAGGCAGAGGCAGTGCTTGAAAATTGGTTGAAACAACTAACATAAAATATAAATAATTACGCTGTGCATGTACAAATGAAGACCAGTATAAGCATCGCAAAGGGCCTCTGATACAAAATAGACAGTTGACAATTCAAAAGAGGTCGATATTTCAACAACTTAACTCTGGAACAACTCGACGCGCAGCAATGTAAGTGAATGGGGTCCAACGCCAAAATGACAGTGTTTGGAACTATTCCGCTCTTCATATCCCGGAAGTAGGCGGTTAAAAGCGCCGCCATTATTTACAACGGAGGTCTATGGGAGTGTCGCAACTCTTTCTCTCTATGGCTCTGGATCAGTGTAATTGTCCTGTAAGCTGATGATAGTGTGATTGAACTCTTCAACTGTGTTCTTGTAACTCTTTAACAGGTCTCTCTCTGCTGTGATGGTGATGTACAGTGTGATGAAGACCAGCAGAAGAACACAAATGAGCCCGAGACACACTGTCATCAACACCAAACACCTGCGTCCTCCTGACAAACAGAGACAAAACACACATAGTTAACAACAATTCACGCAATATTATTAGATAACATTTCAAATCAACCTTTTTAAGTAATCGCGTTTTTGTCACACAGATATGTATAGGTACATGTTTACTAATTTGAATTGTGAAATAAAATTCTACATAGGAGCACTCTCTACAAGGCGATGTGGGGGGATATGCCTGATGTTTTGAAAGTGACAGAAGCATATGAAGGCTTTTCACCTGACATAGCTCCCCTTATTACCAGCATGTCCATCAGTGCTGATGTCCCGCTGGTCGAGTCAGCTTTGGGCAAAATTCAGGAGGGCAGCCTGACCTTTTACCAGCAGCCAGTGCCAGTCAGCCACATCATGTTACTCCACATTGGAGCTGCTCCACCCCCACCTCTGCCCTTGGATGGCTACAGATTGGAGTTAACTTGTTGCCAGTTTGTCTGCAGTCTCCACCAGCAACTGCATCTGCAATTTCTACAGACCAACTTGGAAATGGCAAGGGGAATAGAAGTGGCAACAAGGGACCAGAGTATGTCTGTGGAGTGGCATCGGGTCAGAAAGATGAGATTAACGTTTGTCATGTTCGTGGTCAGACATCAGCAGAACATCTCGCTGACAGAATGTTTAGGGGTGTGACCCAAACATCGGTCATGAAAAGAGGTCTGGCATTGAAGCCACAAGCCATTCAAGAGTACTTTGTTATAAGAACGTTGTCCAAATATTCAGTGTTGGTTCTGGGAACGTGAAAAATGTCCAGTTAGCTCGATGTTAGATGAACGTGTTTTAAAAGGTATAATGTTCCTCAAATGTTCTTTCAACTTAATTGTGATTTAAAATTCAATATTATAAGAACGCTGATTTCTAACATTCCAAGAACATAAAAATGTCCAGTTTCCTTAATGTTACTTGAATGTTATTTAAAGGTTAGTGTGATGTTCCTGAAACATTTTTTCAATCATCTTTCGAAAGAGTAATAAGAACACAAACTACAACTTTATTCAGACACAGCCTTAGATGAACTGAAGATAAAAGACATTAACTCTCTCAAGATCTGATGAAACAACTCCACAAACAGCATTACCAGCTTCACTTATTACAGACCAGACTGACTTTATTTCTGTCACACGTCTACAGAAGATCTTAATGAGAAATAACAGAGGTTTAGATGTTGATGTCTTATTGAAAATGTTTAGTTTGAGGTCACCATCATGGAGATCAGTGTTTGCTTTAGTTTGGCTCTTGACCCTTGACTTTCTTTAAATTGATGCTTTATCAGCAATTGCAGGTGTTCATGGAGAACATTTCTGCTCCTTGGTTAGGATCTTCTCCCGATGGTGTTGTTTTTGACCCCACAGGCAACCCACCCTTTGGCCTGTTGGAGGTAAAATGCCCCAATGTCAAGAGTTAGGTTGAGTGCAAATACCTGAAGCTCCACAATGACTCCATGAAGCTGAAAAAGCAGCACAATTACTACTGGCAGGTCCAAGGGCAACTCCTGTTGACAGGGATGGACTGGTGTGACTTTGTTGTTTTTGCAGAGGAGGACATGGTCATTCAAAGGATCTACAAGGACCCAGAGGTGGCTGCAGTCATCAGGGAGAAAGGGGATTTTTTTCTTTTTCTACTTTTACTTATCATGTTCCATGAAAACTTGAATCACCTCATTCTCCCTAGGTACGTGTCTGTGTAAAAAAATTAATCTCATAGTTCTCATTACAAAGTACACATCCACGTGTCTGTAAATAGTTTCATGTTTATTATGTATATAGTTATTGTAATGTTCGGCCTTCTGTTATTCAAGAAGTCACGCATGAACATTTGTGCTGCTAGCTTCTGTGAGCTGCAAGCTATATTTATTTTATAGACATCCACAACATGGTATGTCCAACAACATTGTGTGTACTTGTTCGTCTATCCACAACATGTAGCATCAACAGAAGGAAAGGCTATACTGCCACCTTGTGGTTACTCAATAGAATGCCTATCATTACATACTCTTTCCAAAGTTATAAAACAAAGGTTAATTAAACAGCTCTTTTTTTTCTTTTTTTTTTTACTTAACTTTTGCTTGCAATAAAGCCTTACGAACATGCAAAAGGTCAACATGTTGCACAATACAAGTACCTCATAAAGAAATAACAATAACAAGGCACTCTACTCTAAACAACAATGTAAAGCATCATACTTTTTCAATAAGTCTCTCAGGTGGTTTTCTAGGTCTAGTAGACCTTCTGATTGGTTCAGTCATTTGAGAGGCTGTGGTATTAGGCTCAGCTTGGTGTGCATTTGGTGTATCACTTTGTTTTTCAGATTCAGCTTCACCGTGTTTGTCAGTGTCCTCATGAGTCTTTAACAGACTCCTTCTGTTTCTCCTCACTTTATGTCCATCCTCTGTTTCCACAACGTAAGATCTAGGTCCGACTTCACTGAGCACGGTCGCTTTTCTGTCCCAGCAATTAGGTCCCTCTATTCTCACTGTGTCCTTTTCACAAAGAGGTTCCAGACTTTTTGTAGCTCTGTCATAGGCCATTTTTTGTCTGATTTTGAGTCTCTTTTTGTTGTTAATCCAGTTGTCATTGTCTCGTCCTGGTTGCAATTGCGGTAGTGTGGTGCGGAGCTTGCGACACATAAGTAGCTCAGCAGGGGACGCTCCACACTCCAGAGGTGCAGCTCTGTAGCTTAGTAAAGCAAGGTGAGGATCAGTCTTATGGCGCTTTTCCACTACACAGTACCAGCTCGCCTCGGCTCGGCTCGGCTCGACTCGACTCGGCTCTGTTTGGTTTTCCACTGTGTAAAAGTTGTACCTGTACCTGCTTCCAGGTACTTTTTTTCGTACCACCTCCGGCGAGGTTCTAAGCGGGCTGAGGCGAGCTGAGGCGATACTAAAATGTGACGTGAAAACACGGCAGACTGCTGATTGGTCAGAGAATCGTCACTATTCACTGCGTCATCATTGCACGCGCCAGACGGAGTATCCTGAATAAAAAACAGCAAAAACAAAAACATCCAAAAACAGCATACACTCGATTTCCTCCATTGTCCTGTGTGTGTAGGTAGCGGGTGTGTCTCGCGCGTCTCTCGTAAAAGATTAAAGGCTTGTTCGACTTGAACCGGCGCTGCACAGACCGATCGGTTTATGACATCAAAGTACCGCGAGAGCAATTCAAAAGCATAGGAGCCGTCTACTTTCTATTCGCTCTCGCGGTACTTTGATGTCATTCACCGATCGGTCTGTGCAGCGCCGGTTCAAGTCGAACAAGCCTTAAGTCACGGCAGTTTCCTGCGGCGTCGCTATGACGACCAGGTACTATTGTGGAGGTACTATCTGCAATGGAAAACGGAGCGAAAAGCGAGCCGAGCCGAGTCGAGTCGAGGCGAGGCGAGTCGAGTCGAGCTGGTACTGGTAATGGAAAAGCGCCATTACCGTCCTTGGCTTTCTTCAGTAGTCCCTTAACAATTTGTACTCCCTTTTCAGCCTGACCATTGGCTTGTGGGTACAATGGGCTTGAGGTAACGTGCTTGAATCCGTAGTGCTTCGCAAACTCTTTAAACTCTCCACAGTCAAACTGCGGACCGTTGTCACTCACAACACATTGTGGGATTCCGTGTCTGGCAAAGAACCCTTTCATGTGCCCTATAACAGACTGTGCGGTGGTGCTGGAGAGTTGCGCAATCTCAGGGTAGTTTGAGTAATAGTCTATAACAAGAAAGAAGATAGTCCTTGCCATACAGATGAAATAAATCTGTGCCCACCTTTTGCCAAGGAGCAGTGGGAAGGTCAACCATCAGCATTGGCTCCTTGACTTGTTTGTAGTGGTGTCTGAGGCAGATGTCACATTTCTCAATCATTTCCTCTATGTCTTTGTTGATACCTGGCCAGTAGATGGCTTCACGTGCTCTTCTCTTACATTTTTCCACTCCCAGGTGTCCTTCATGAAGACGCTGAAGCATGTCCTTGCGCATGGTCTGTGGGATAACAATCCTGTTCTTTCTCAGCAGGAGTCCTTTTGACATACACAGCTCTGCCCGCACCGGGAAAAACTGTGGGCAAACTCCTTTCGACCAGCCGTTGTTTACACAGTGAGACATTTTGTGTAGCATAGAGTCTTGCTGTCTCTTTAACAATCTGCTGCAGCATGGTGTCTGATGCAGGCAGTGAGGCAGTGACTATGTTGATGGTGTTTCAGTATCTTCTGCTGCGGTGTTCTCAGCTGTGCCACTGTTGAGTTCTGGTGCTCTAGAAAGTGTGTCAGCAAGCACTATGTATTTACCTGGCGTGTATATTAGGTCAAAGTCCTAGCGCTGCAATGTCATCATCATGCGTTGGATTCTGGGCGACATGTCATTGAGATTCTTTTTACGGATTGATATGAGTGGTTTATGATCAGTTTCTGCTGTGAATGTGGGCAGTCCATAAACATAAGTGTGAAATTTCCCACACCCAAACACTAGGCCCAGCGTCTCTTTCTCAATCTGAGCATAGCGTTTTTCAGTCTCTGTCATTGATCTCGATGCATATGCTACAGGTTGCCATTTTTCTTCATTCATTTGTAGCAATACGGCTCCTAGTCCGTCTTTCGATGCATCAGTGGAGATTTTGGTTGGTTTTGTTGGATCAAAGTAGGTTAAAACTGGTTCAGCAGTCACAGTTCTCTTCAGTTCTTTCCATTCTTTTTCATGTTTTGTTGTCCACTCAAATGCAATGTTGTGATGCAGCAGTTCTCTGAGGCATTTAGTTTTTGAGGAGAGATTGGGAATGAACTTACCCAGAAAGTGAACCATCCCCATTGCTCGCAAAACTCCTTTTTTATCAGTTGGAGCCGGCATATTCAGTATGGCTTGCACTTTTGTTTTGTCTGGAAGCACGCCGTTTGCTGTGAGCTTGTCTCCTAAGAATGTCATTTCTGTCACTCCAACAAGACATTTCTCTCTTTTAAGTTTTAGTCCGTACTTTTTCACTCTCTGTAACAGCTTCTCAAGTCTCTCATCATGTTGTTGTTTTGTTTTTCCCCAGACAACTAAGTCATCAATGTACAATCGTGTTCCTTCCAGACCCTCTATGATTGACTCCATAGCTCTGTGAAAGATCTCTGGCGCTGACTTGATGCCAAATGGAAGCCTCAGAAAACAGTAACGCCCAAATGGTGTGTTAAAGGTGGTGTACCTGCTGCTTTCTGGGTCCAGTTTCAGCTGCCAAAATCCATGCGAGGCGTCTAATTTGCTGAAGTACTTTGCACCGGCCATGTCACTCAGAATTTCTTCTCTCTTTGGGATTTGATAATGTTCTCTTTTAATATTTTCATTCAAATCTTTAGGATCTAGGCAGACACGTAACTCAGGGGAGTTTCTTTTTTTAACACATGTGATGGAATTAACCCAGTCTGTGGGCTCTTCCACTCGCTCGATGACTCCCATCTGTGTCATTCTGTTCAGTTCCTTCCTAAGTCCTGCTTTAAGAGGTGCTGGCACTCTCCTTGGGGCATGCACTACAGGTTTAGCATCTTCCTTGAGCTGTATTTTGTAATTGTAAGGTAGTGTACCATGTCCTTTAAAGACAGTCGCGTATTAGTTCACAATACTTGTACTACCTTCGCTTTGTGACAGCCTTTTGATTTGATTGTCTATTTTTATGTTGTCACTGTTGATCTGGTAGATCCTCTTGACTAGTCCAAGATCTTCAGATGCTTTGTCTCCAAGGATCGACTCGTGTCCACTTGGCACTATTGTAAACATCAAGTTGTGTTGTCTGCCTTTTGTAGTCAATTTGAGCCTACAACCACCCATCGTTTTTATTGGCTGATTGTTGTATGCTTTTAATGACATTGCCTTGTCTGCAACCCTTTTTTGGTTTCTCTGCAAGAGCTTTCAGATCATTTTCACTGATCAAGTTGGCTTTGGTTCCGGTGACGATTTTTAAGGTTACTAGTGTCCCATTGACTAACAGAGGTGCAGTCCATTTGTCATCTTTTACTGCACGTACAGCATGCTCTGTGTCACTTGCATTTTGGGGTCAAACTGTGTTTGATCATCGTCTTTTTGTTTGAACTTGAACCGTGATTTTCCTTTCATCTTCACTACGTTCACGGACTCGCTTTCTTGGTCATATGGCGCCGCTTGAAAAGTAAGAGCATGTTGCTTTGCCAGCTCATTAGCTTGACATATTTTTATTGCACTTTCCAGTGTGAGATCCGCTTCCCTCAACAGCTTTTCTCTTATATTTTTTCCTTTTCGCTTTTATTTTGAGATCGGTGAGATAATTATCAAACGACTCACCAGGCTGTTGGAGACGAGAACGATGTTATTTCTGTGTGCAGTTAAATATCAACAGTTCTCTACAAACCCATGATGTTCATCCAGTACTGACTTAAGAAAAACGATTGGCCAGATCCGTCAGAGGCAGGCCCACAGAAAGATGCATCAGAAATAGCAGCAATTCATCGATGAGTAGTAGTTTTGTAGCTCAGTGTGGGGTGATATCTGAGGCAGCATTGGCTGAGGAGATTCTGAAAAAAATGTTGTGTTTGCAGCTGGCTCCAATTGTTTCCAAAAGGCCAGGAAAGATTTGTACCATGCAAATCTGAAATAAAATGAAATAACAACAAGACCTTAACACATTTGGGTTATAATAAACAATGATAATAAACAGAAATTAACATTAACAGATCTGTGGAGATTTGATAGTAAGGGTTTGCTGTTTGATATGCTGCAAAGCTGTCGCACAATCATTGGGCCCAAAAACTTGGTCCAAGACAAGGGCCATGGCAACTGAACACACACACACATGCACAAACACACACACACACACACACACACACACACACACACACAAACACAAACACACACACACACACACACACACACACACACACACACACACACACACACACACACACACACACACACACACACACACACACGGAGAGTGGGCAATCAGTATAATAAACATACCCTGTATAAAAGCGAATATCCTAGTCGGATCCGGCGATGCACTGGATTCCAAAAGTGGACCGCAGCTGCAGACACTAGCTGGTTGGAGCTCCTCAACCTTCCCCTTGAGTTTTTCGTTTGCCCTCATCAGCTCGTAAACTACCATTGGGAGTGACACAGTAGTCGTGGTCGGTAACAGTGACTTCCATAGGCTGAACGCTGACCTCTTCTTCAGACATGTCCGCCGGCAGTAACTCTGGGGTCGGAGGTCTCGGGCGACGTTGCCAGACATTGAGCCTGGGTGCTGGAAGAGAAAAACTGTTCCAGGCGAACAGACATGGGACTACACCCTTCTTTAAACGTCTCGGTCCCAAAAAATCCCTAGGTAGAAAATGAACACTGCAAACTCGAGTACCGTCAGTCGGGGAGAATCTTTGCTGTCCACACAGAGTTCACCTCTTCATCCATAGGGAAATGATAGAAACTCAGGATGGAATTATACTGCGATTAATTGGTACACAGCGGTACACAGCAGTGAAGAGAAGTCTTCTTTACTTAGAGCTGAAGTTTCAAACGCTTACCGGCTTTAATACCAAAAAGACTCCTTTTTTTTTTTTTTGTACGCTGGACGGTCGGTCAAGTAAGCTAAAGAGTGCCCTCGATGGAAGCAGTGCCCGGAAGTGGTCCAGCTCACCGCAGATAACCCGGAAATTCTATTTCCGTTGTTGTGCAACTAGCGAATCCAGTAGGTGGCAGACAATGCACCTTTTAGCTGGTTTGCCAACCACCATTTAAACACCAAAAGAAGAAAGAAGAATGAGGCACGCAGCGGTGAATCCCGTGCGCGTCATGATGCCCAGCCAGCCGTTGAAGTTGTGTTCTATTTGATATTTTGTTGATCTATTTGTTATTGTATGTTAGGTATATTTTGATTTCAGTATAGTTTAAGTGTTATTTTCATCTGTTGAGAGTTGTTGAATGAGATATGTGGGTTTGTGCATTCGTTAATTAGCCTTATAATAAATGTTTAAACTGCACTTTGCCTTGCGCATCCTTTTATGTTGATTACCCCTTTTCTAACAAGCATTTTTTAAAAAGCTTTTAAAAAATGACAAGATTGCTGTGATAATAATGACAATTGACCATTTGTGATTACCGTGTTTGCATAAAATAATACAAGTGGGTTAAATAATGATCTTATAAAGTTTTAACACTTACGTCATAAACACTAATAAACTAATCATTAAAGTATTCCATGTATTTACAGTGGTTTAACCTCCATTATATGAAGCAATGTTTGTTGCTTTGTTTACACATTACTTTAATGATGTCTTTACTACCTTTCTGGGGCTTGGAAGTGGTAGTTGCATAGGCTGTCAATGGAGGGACAGAAATCTCTCAGATTTCATCAAAAATATCTTCATTTGTCCTCTGAAGATGAACAAAAGTCTTACAGGTTTGGAACGACATGAGGGTGTGTTATTAATGACAGGATTTTCATTTTTTGGGTGAACAGAAAAAGAGACGAGCAGAAACACAAGAACTACAACTGACTTCAGCCACAGTCTAAGATGAAATCAACTGAAGAGAAAAGAAGACATTAAATCTGTGAAGATCTCAGCAGAGGAGGATTAAACAGCTCCACAAACAGCATTACCAGCTTCTTCTTTACTTTTTTTCCCCACAGATTTACTTCTTTACTAAGTAAAGTAGAGTACTTTACTTTAAAAGTAAAGTACTTCTTTACTATTTCTGTCATACGTCTACTGAAGTTGTTATTGAGAATTAACAAGGGTTAAATTCGAATGCGCTTGATTTGAAGTCACCAGAGTGGTGATTAGTGTTTACATTAGTTGGGCTCTTAACTTATTATTAAGTATTTTTTAGCTGTTGTGATGGTGTGTTTGTCAAACACATTTGCTTAACGCTGATAGTGTTGGTGATGGCAACACTGGCACACACAGTAAGGAGGAGAGGTAGAGAAATGAGGGAGGGAGTGTAGAGCCTGCGATAAGCAGATCTGCATTCAAAATATGAGTGTAGGAACCCATTACCTCTTGATAAAACTGAGCCAAAAAACACAAGTGGTGGAAAAACTAACTGTTTGCTAAATGAAGTTTACTATGGTAAAAATGGTTATTATTTTACCATTTTATTGAAAAAAAAAAGCAACACAACATAAAAGCAGTTTCACAGACACTCAATATCAGAATAGTAGGGTAAATCAGAGCAATCTGGGACACTTCTACATTTTACTGTGATTTTCAGCTCAACACTTCAGACTAACAAACGAGCTGCATGATAACATCCAGAAGAAGTTCTAATTAACAGATGCTTATAATGGAGCAAGACATGAACACATCAGATGTAAAGTGTGCAGCATTACATTACACATGAAAGCAGTTAATGCTTGATGAATTCAACTTGCATTGTTTTAAAAGACGGGACTCTTAATGAATTATGTGATCACTATTGAATGATTCCATAAGATAATACAAGTTTAAGGATGAAAAAACAGGATGATCCCTATTTCTCACAAATCCCTTTTTTTTCTTCTCAGAGCATTTGAGATCATTCCAGTAGTTCAGGGTGTGTTTTCCAGGATTCAGTTCAATACAGTCCACAAGTGGTGGACAAAATAGCCGTTTGCAAAATTATGGTGATAACACTGCAATCAAATAATTGCATGCTATGATGTCTGTGTTTCCATCAGAACGCCTAGTTTACACATTACACACAACTGGCTAAGACAATTAGCAGATCTGTAAGCTAGTTCTTTTGTGTCTTCCCTGCTGAGCTAAAAGTTTTTTTAAGTCTCTGATACGTTGTCTTGTTGAAATTGAGAACATTATTTTGTTAACCACCATTCATCAACAGTAACAGTGAGTCAACTGGCTTGTTTAGTTCATTATTTATTCCATCTATTTCATATATGTCATTGTTATGCCAATGCAGCTTTTTAGGAGTCACTGTGGAGTATACAGTAAAAAAAAAAAATTTTTTAGTATTTAATGTGTCAACGCAGTTTTACATTTTCAATGGCACTCAAACCAATCAATTAATCTTAACTTGGGTATTCTGAATAACCAAAGCATAGTATGTGAATAGTACAGATTACTAGATTTTTACAATTAAGTTAAGACATAAAGTAAAGTTAACTAGTTCGAACAACTGTTGGATTTTTCAGTGTAAAAAAAGAATGATTGAAATTTTATGTAACAGTTTTCAGTTACTCAAATAATATTGCTCCATGACCAACTCCATCTCTACGTCAGAATAAAATGTATACTTACTGCACATTGGAGCTTTTCCTTCATCCTGCCAGAGACTCTCTGTTTGTGGTCCAGTCCAGCCTTCAGTAACTCTGTTTACAATATACCTGCCTGATTTCATTATTTGCTCTAACTCACAGACTTACAATACAGTAGTCTATGTGTTCACAGATGAGCTGCGGTCTGTACTGTAAGACTGGGTTTCCTGCTATGAAAGAAAGTGAAATCAAACATCCTGCATTAAACAATAAAAATCACTAATCTGGAGATCCCACCTCTCCCTACTTCCATCCTTTCACCCTGACTCAAATCACTGAAAGGCCACTAAGAATGTCAAGATAAAACACATAATGGTGTCAGCAGGGTTGCCAACTCTCACGCATCTCATGTCACGCCAAAACCCATGTTTCTCCCCTCTCAATCCGTTAATTTTCTGTTGATGACTATACTAGACCACAGCGTATTAAGAGGAGTTTAAGGCACACAGCTGTAACATCTGCCTACAACGTTTTCGCTGCAGTATTCTCTGATCGTTGATTCGCTGAAAACCTTGCACCTGATACGTCAGCTGCGTGTGAAAAGTTCAGAGAGAGTTCGGAGCATAGGTTCGGAGTCGGAGCCACTGATGCGCGTTTGGATGTCAATCAAGGTAAGCAGATAATAAAATGTTGTGCCTTGCACTACAGACGTAGCCTTGCCTAATCAGTCTGTGTGCCGAGAGTACAGACTTCAACTAGTTGCGAACGTTGTCTGACGTGCGTTATGTGGGCTAGCTAATTGCTCAATAAAAATAGGCTCATGGTACAAATTACGTTTTGGCAAATCGGGCAAGTGGCATTTTAAAATTCCCCAATTTATCAAAGTTTGCCGATTGTGTTGAGCCTGCCACAGTCAAATGCGGATGCTGAGCGAACCTTTTCAGTTATTGGCCTAAACAAGACTGACACCAGGAACAGACTGTCACTTAATGACACCCTGTGAGTGATGGGAAGTTCGGATCATTTTACTGACTCGCTTGTTCTACCTCGTTCATTAAAATGAACGAATCTTTTTTCAAGTAATTTCGTTCATTTAAGGGGCTTTAAATTTTATACTTTTAACAGCCAAATTCCCCGAACACATCCACCTACGCAATGTTGATCATATTCTGAATTAAGAAATCATTATAATGCAGTCAAAAATAATTTACAGGGAACATAAATAATTACTTTACCTTCCGAGTCTTTCGTTCATTTGTCACGTGACAGACGCATTACGGTTCATGAACGGATTGAACCCTGCTTCAGATACGAGCCTCCTGCAGAGTTGGTGAAGCAGGCCAACACTGCCACTGTGGCATAGGCTACAACAGGCCTAATGTGTGAAACTTGTGTGTTGTGGTTTTCTGGGGAGGTGGAGTAACTATTGTGTGTCCCTTTTGTTTTGAGATTTCTTATTGGTTTGATGTTGTTGTTTTATATGTTTGTTATTTAATCACCTCTATCTTAATTTTTTTTATAGTGCAATCAATAAATTAATTGTACATTTTGAAAACACGTTTCCATTCTATTCATGAATCAGAGTTTATACTAAGTAAACAAGGACTGACATTTTTTAAATTAGGGTTAGGGTTGTCAAAAAAATTCTCCGCGCGAACGCGCGCACTGAAGTTTTACAAAGTCTCACTCCAGCCAAAGTTGGCAACCCTGTTGTCAGGGTTCTACCCTGGCAGCTTTGTCTGTGTTGTCTTTGTTTCATGTCTCTATGTTTGTGTTGTGCTTAAACACATGGCTCAGTCTTTAGCTGTGTCCCAATGTAAAGGCTGCATCCTTCGAAGGACGCGGACTTCAAATGATGCAGCCTATGCGTCCTCCGAACGACGCATCATGTAGCCTTCCTAATTGCGCAACCAGGTGTTCCCAATTACCGCTCCAGGCGCCAAGCAACGGTGCGAGAGTATGCTGCCATCCTGACAATTCATTTGATATGCTATGGAGCCAGAATTGGCTATTGTCATTTTTATGTTTTATATTTTACTGGAGGACATGGTATTAAGGATGTTTCAGGTCATACTTTCGGCTTAGCCGAAGATTCAAATGTTCATTTATATCTTACCTTGATGCGATTTTGTAGGCTAGTGTATTCTTTTTATGCACATAAATGGACCATGGTAAATATATTTACACAGGTTTTCAACCCTATTTGAATATAAAACCCAGTTGAATATAAAAAGTCCAGTGCGAATGTTACTCACGCTCTTCATCGGCAGCTGTCAGTCACTGTTGCTAGGCGACAAGAGCAATCCTCCGTAGGCTAGACCGGTCCGAGCGCTTCAGATGCGAATTTCCCTTTGAAATTGGACGGAGCTGTAGTTAGCAACAATTTGTTAATATTGTGACAATAGGCCTACATTTTGTTACTTTAATTTTCAAAATAACCAGTGGTGGTATGTAAGGAACTACATACTTCGTTAATACTCGAAGTAATTTTCCCACACAGGACAGCAACACTACAAAATGGTTATTTTACAATACGATGCATTGTTTTACATTAAACTACACAAAAGTATATAGTTTAAATGTATCAACCTTGAAAATATTCAGAATATAAAATGCAACATATGCAGTAATATAAAAGCAGAACCATCATAAAAACCCTGACAAGGTTTTTTTCCTGCAGAATTCCTTTAATGTCCTTAAGGCATCAAGAGTAAAAGTAGAGTATGCAAGATAATTTTGCTTAACTAAGGTTTAAAATATATGACTAGTAGTTTTTCCCCAATGTGGTATTAGTGGTTATTAAAAGTACTTTAGTGTAATAAAGTATCTCAATATTTATTCCATGAGTTAACCCTGCAAACCTGTTGGTAGACAACTTAGTGGATAGTGAAAATATGCAGTCAAACATTCTGAAGACCATCCCAGATGATGTCCCACCAGCAGGAGGCCTTACCAGGGTCTCTATTGTGGAGCCCATCCCGGTCCATCAGCACACCAGGGTCTCCCACTCAGCTGAATAAAAGTCTACATCATTTTTTCTAATTTTATGTACTGTAAATTTAAATGTTTATGTTGATTTTGAGATGTTTAACGTATGTTGTAAATAGTTGGGGGGAAAAAAGGTATAGAAGAATTTGTTTCATGTAGAAATTATGACTGTCATTACAAAAATAAACAATGTCCATTGCAATGAATTCTCTTTTATTTACACATTTAAAGTTGCATAAAAATAAATAAATGTACAGAATTTTTTTCCTTTTAAAAAATATAAGTGAAAAAAAGTAAAACAAAAATATACTGTATATATATTTCTCAATCATTCTTTCAAGAAGAGAAAACAGCCTGTCCATCCTCTCCCTACTCTCCTGTGCTCTCCTCGCCTCTGCAGTCCCATGTCTTCTCTAATCAAGTCCAAAAACTCGTCCTCTCTGTCTCGCCTTCTTCGTGGTGCTGATGCTGGTGCGGGTGCTGGTGCTGCCCCTGGCTCTTCCTCTTCTTGGTCACACACTGCTGAACTCGGCCCTGGTGTATCCTCAGGGATTGAGGCAATGAGGACGGGGGCTGGTGCAATGCCTCTGTCCCAACACCTCATCCATGAGGACAAACCAGGGTGAAGTTTCAGCAGTGGGTTCCCACTCACACCCTCTCCTGTCCCAGGACACGTGCAATCCTAAAGCAGAGCAAATTAACCATGGCTTGTTAACAACAACAGCACAATACATTTCAGCAAAGATGTGACCTCAACTTTCTTACTTTGTATTTTTAAAATCATATTCATATTCAGAAATCATATTTATGAATACTCAATAAAAGTGAAACCTCATTGCCTTATCTACTGCTTTTCTTAGGTTTGTGGGCTTTATAGGGTGAGTGATATTTCTTATTTACACAAGTTAGACAGACTAGTACAAATATTATAATACATTTTAATTAAATTTATTTAGTTTATTATTTTTTTTAATTGCAATTTAATAAATTGGACTGTCTGCTCCTTGCTCCCTGAAACAATTATTAAACTAACATTAGCACAAGTTTTGCCTCAGACCACCTGACAAATGAAGCCACGCAATGGTGACGAAGGAGTTAAGATGAAGTTTATAAGAAAGGGGGGCTCCGGCAAGATGGCGGAGTGAATAGCCGCAACGTTACGAGCTCTCGGCATCAAACCGGATTTAAAGCACATATTGGCCGCCAGCCTCTGCAAATGCAGTTGAAATAATTTACAAGAAAAGATTAACACAAACTCTCAGCGAAAGACTAAACGAACACGACTATAATGCCTAGAAAGTCCGGACAGAAGCGTCCTAACGATTCCATGTCCAACTAGGAGGGGGCTAGCTGCTTAGCTAGCGACCACGAGTATGCCAACGACGGAATGGATTGCAACCAACAAACAAGCCTCGAAGAAGAATTCCCGCCCTTGCCCATAACGCCAAGTAAGCCTCCGGTGGAACCTGCGGCTCCAAGGGCTGACAGAGGACAGGGAGGAGGATGTGCGGGCTCGAGTAACCAGTGTTTGTCAGGCGATTCTACCGGAGGAAAAGGAAAGGCTCCCTGCTGCTATAGACGTCGCGCACCGGGCGGGAAAACTTCGACAAGATCAGACGAAACCTAGAGGCGTTGTCATGAGATTTATCTCTCGAAGATACAGGGATGCAGTTTGGAAAGCAGCAAAAAACCACTCTTATCTCCAAAACAACGGTCTTCGCTTCTCAGAGGACTTAACCCAATAGGACAGAGAGAACAGACAAAAACTGTGGCCGCACATAAAGAAAGCTCGGGATGAAGGAAAAACGGCCTGCTTCGTGGGAGGAAAAGGATTCGTGAACGGTTCGGAAATTCATCTGTGATCTGTCAAGCTTAGATCAGAAGGTTTGCCTAAGAAGTGCCTCGTGTTCAGGTCATTCTAGGATAATTACTCTGAATTGTTTTATCTCAGGGTAAAATTTTGTGTTACTTAGATAGCAGGTGAAGTTCCTGCTGGTTAAAAAAAAAAAAGGTATAATGTTTACACGTTTCTTACTTCTACGGTTATATGATATAGCATATTATTATTCTTTTACGTGAGTGATGTCAAGGTTATATTATGGTGCTGAGTTATAATGCTAAATATGGTGCCGATCTCGACAGCCTACTGTTACTTATCAACACTAGTAGTATTTAACCAAGGCTTATCTAAGGTTAAGTTCTTTATCTTTTATAGTTCTTATTTTTTGTCTTTATTAATGTTGTCAATTGTCTCACTAAATGCCAGGGGTCTTCGTAATAGTGTTAAGAGAAAAGCATTATTTTTGTTCGCAAAACAATTCAAATCAGTCTTTATCTATTTTCAAGAATCTCACTCTAATGAGGACAATTCTAACTTTTGGAGGTCTCAATGGGGAAATACTATATGGCTCTCCCACGGAACAGAGCGTTCAGCTGGGGTAGCCTCTTTAAATAACAGGTTTAATGGAAATGTCTTGACCACACAATTGGCGCTTTTCCACTGCATGGTACGGCTCGGTTCGGCTCGGTACGGTTCGACTCGGCGCGGAACGGTTCGGCTCGCTTCGCTTTTCCACTGCGTGGTACGACTCGACTCGGTACGGCACGGTTCGGTTCGCTTTAGCTCGTTTGCTTTTCCACTGCAGTTAGTACCGCTTCAAAGTGGGTGGGACTGATCGTTAATAATTGCCGTCTCTACTGCCATGGCATCATCATATTCAATGCGAATTTTTCATTCCGTGTCTCCCCATCCACTCCTCGGCAACCAAAGAGAGGAACGTCTGCACCTCGTCCACTGACCACGATTCAGCCATTTCTTTTTTTGAAGTTTATACTCTTTTTTTTTTTTTTGAAGCAAATACTTTTAAAACAGGCGCTACAGTGTTGGCTTTGTTTTGTCTACTGGCTATTTAAATCTAGCGGGTTTAGTGTCTCGTGTCGTAAATACAATGACGCTGGTAGTGACGATTCTGTCTGACCAATCAGTGATCTGCAGTGTTTTCACGTCACATTTTAGTATCGGTACGGTACGCTTGGAACCTCAACAGAGGTGGTACCATTTAAAGCGAGCCGTACCGAACCGAGCCGTACCATACCATGCAGTGGAAATGCGCCATAAGTGAGCCGTACCGAACCGAGCCGTACCATACCATGCAGTGGAAAAGCGCCAAAGCGTGCCGTACCGAACCGAGCCGTAATGTACCATGCAGTGGAAAAGCGCCAAATGTGACCCAGACGGTCACTTTATTTGCCAAGTTATTGAAGACAATGACTCAACCTACTTAGTTTCTAATATTTATGGGTACAATACCAAGAAAGAAAATGTGAACCTTTTGTTGTCAATTGAAAACATTTGTACAGGTTGGTTGGTTAGATTCCCAAATGCGTTTATATTGTTAGGAGGTGATTTTAACATTATTCTAGACGGTTCTATAGATAAAAGTCCACCTTCTCAGCATAACAGTTCAGACTCATACTTGACTGACTTTATAAGAAGATTTAAACTGATAGATATATGGAGAGAGAAGAATCCTAATAGCAGATTGTATACCTGGAGCAATAAATCAGGCTCTAGGCAATCACGACTGGACTATTGGCTTATATCTGACAGTTTAAACAAGGATTATGTTGATGTTAGCATCTGCCCTACTCCCTTAACTGATCATAAAGCCATATGCATATCTCTTAATATCTCAGCTGGTTCTACACTTGCCACACCCTCAAGCTATTGGAAGCTCAACTGTTCTGCACTGCAAAATGGGGTAGTCCAATATAAGATTAAGGATATGATTTCACTTTATTGGTCTAAAGCAAACAAAGTAAACTGTTTTGGGCTCAACTGGGACCTGCTCAAATATGAGATAGGAAAATATTTAAGAAAGTTTGGTGCTGAAACAGTCAAAGCCAGGAAAGCGGAGGAGTTAAAGATTGTCTCTAATATAACAAAATTATCCTGCAGAGATTTTGACTCCCTAACAAAGGAGGAAAAAGAAGGGTTATCTTACTCACAAATCAAACTTGATGAAGTGTATCGGCAAAAAGCAAAGGGTGCCTTTATCAGGTCTCGCTCTAAGTGGTTAGAAGGCGGCGAACAAAACTCTCGTTATTTCTTTAGTCTAGAGAAATATCGTTCCACCAACAACAGTATCAGTAAGTTGAATATTAATGGAGCTATCACTGAAGATCATCGTAAAATATCAGAGTTTTGTTCAAAATTTTATAAAGAATTGTATAGCTCTCAATTTAGCCCAACTGCGTCTGATAATTTTTTTAACTCCCTTTCAGTGAAGATAAGCGAAGTGGATAGAGAGCACTGTGACATGCCTATATCACTTGAAGAAGTACAGCAAGCTATAAACCAACTAAAAAATAACAAATCGCCTGGGTGTGATGGGCTATCCTCCGAATTTTATAAATAACATTAGGCTCATTTTAGATATTTTAGATTACCCAGAAATGGTAGAGGAGGGTGGGCTCATGCTGTTTGTAGATTTCTACAAAGCATTTGACACCGTTGAACATCCATTCATGTTACAGTCCCTTAAAAAATTCGGTTTTGGTGAAAAGTCTTTGATTAAATGATGTTTTATTAACAAGGTTCGGGAGGAGCACGCTCAGATAATTAACACAAGTGGAGAGCACTCAGCAATCAATGGTAAGAGGTGTGTATATATACTCAGCAGTCTCACCTCATTCCGTTGACAGTTTTTGCAGCATCCCTCCACCACCCCTTCTCCACACTTCTAGTCCTAAAACACTTACATATGGGGGGAGTACTCTGGGTTCGGGCCGAACTCTGAGCTCGGAGCCCTCCCTCCGGACAGCACGCCATATACGCTTTAAACTTACCCATTCAAATTATATGTAAGTGTGAACTCGTGAAAAGTCTATATAACAATAGTAATAGCTCAATTAGACTAACAGGTGGTATGTCTCCCAGATTCAATGTCTCTAGAGCAGGGGTGGGCAACTTCGGTCCTGGAGGGCCACTGTCCTACAGAGTTTAGCTTCAACCCTAATCAAACACACCTGAACAAGCTAATCAAGGTCCTCAGGATTACTAGAAAATTACAGGCAGGTGATTTTTTCAGGGTTGGAGCTAAACTCTGTAGGACAGTGGCCCTCCAGGACCGAAGTTGCCCATCCCTGCTCTAGAGGCATCCGACAAGGGTGCCCGGCTTCGCCTTACCTCTTCCTATTGGTAGCAGGCTTGTGCAAAATTCAGAATTTGAGAATTGGCCTCCATTCAATTCATGAATTTGAATTTGAATTGAATTTACTCCGCCCCACAGGACATTGAATTGAATTTGAATTGGAATGACAGGAAGTGGAATTAAATTCATGGCAATTCAAAGAAATTCCACTCAGTCACACAACAGAAAGAATGTGTTGAGTCTCACATGCATTCAGTGTTAGGAAGGTTATTTTGGAAATGTTTTTGCTTATTACTGTTATTAGTTACCCATTATAAATGTGGTTTGGATTACTTTATTTGGATAACTTTATCAATGCAAAGCAATTTCGTTTTAAGTTGATTAACTAATTGAATTAAACATTTTACCTCAGTAATACAACTAAATACAATTACATTAATTTTGTAATTTATTAACAGAAATTTCATTTCACGTAACTATTTACTCCTCAAAAAAAATTTCCTCAAAAATACATTTTGTTCTAAAATAGATATTGATCAAATTCTTGAAATAAATTACCCCCTCAATGTTGTTTAATTCGTTTTTTTTTTTTTTTTTACATTGCTTTTAACATTCATCGCTGGGGGAAAACATATCCTTTTAATGTAATCTGTACAAGTAGTTCAAACTAATATCATTTATAATGCAATCATATCTGACGTAAAGCTTCATTGTTAAACACTTCACTTAAAATATGTATATGAATTTCTTTGAATTTTTATTGAATTGCAATTCTGCTTCCTTTAATTCAAATTCGAATTGTAATTCTAGATCCTGTTTTTGACATCAATTCAAATTCAATTCAAATTCAAGAATTGAATTGGAATTAAGGAGTCATTCTCAATTCAATTCTGAATTGTGCACAAGCCTGATTGGTAGCCCAGCTTTTGTCTGATCATATTAAATCAAGTGAGATAAACGGCATCAATATATTAGGTAGAGAGCTTATTATATCTCAACTGGCGGACGATACCACTCTCTTTCTTAGAGATGAAAATCAAGACTCTGTTGCAATAAATACCATAGAAAAATTTTCCATGGCCTCTGGCTTAAGGCTGAATATCAATAAGTGTGAAATCATGTCTATTAAGGACTGCATGAAATCTTCCATTTGTAGTATCCCAGTCAAAAGTGAACTTGTTGGATGGACCAACAAAAAAGGACTTTATTGAACTTCAACCCTATTATTCAAAGAACCAGAAAAAAGCTGAACCAGTGGCTGTTACGGGATCTCTCCCTCAGAGGCAGAACCCTACTGTCTAAGGCAGAAGGTTTATCACGGTTAACATATCCAGCTCTATCTCTGTATGTGGACAAAAAATATATTACTGAGCTACTTTTTAACTTCTTATGGAAAAATAGAACTCATCATGTGAAGAAGTCTGTTCTAACAAATGACTATGAAAAGGGTGGATTAAACTTTATCGATTTCTGTACTCTTACTTTTAAAGTAAATTGGTTGAAACATTTCTTTAAAAACCCTAATTCTATTTGGAATGTCATACCATGTCATATTCTGTCAAAACTGGGTGGGTTGAGCTATTTCTTAACCTGTAATTATAATATTGATAAAGTCCCGATAAAAATGTCATCCTTTCACCGCCAGGCCTTCCTTTCATGGTCTCTTATTTTCAAATACAACTTTTCACCCAACAAATACTGTACATATGGAACAACAAAGACATACTGTTTAAACACAAATCTTTATTTATTGATTACTGGTTTAATAATAACATTATTTTTGTTGACCAGTTATTTAACAGGGCTGGTTGTCTTTACTCTTAAAATGAGTTTCTAGAAGAATACAAAATTCCTGTGTCTCCTGGAGATTATGCCAAAGTCTTTGGGGCAATTTCTTCTGGTGTCTGCATGTTATATAGAGCTCAACCAAGATTGGACACACAACAACTAACTTTGTTATCGCTGACTGACACTTCAGTTGGTAAGATCTGTTTTTCTTGTAACAATGGTAAGAACAATAAACTAATTAGATCCCTGTTCAAAACAGATATTATCACAGTCCCATATGTGGTTATAAATTTGTGCAAAACATTGACTGGAAGAAGGTCTGGCTCTTACCCAACCGATATCTGCTGACCAACAAAATTAGAGAAATATCATTTAAAATAATTCATAAGTTTTACCCGTCTAATGATCATATTGTTAAAAAAAATTAAAAAGACATTGATGTAATGTGCACTTTCTGCTCTATGAATATTGAAACAGTTACCCATTTGTTTTGGCACTGCCCTTTTGTCCAAAATTTCTGGCATGACATTTGTAATTTTATTGCAGAAAAAATTGAGAAAGATTTCAAGTTGTTTTGGAAGGATGTTCTTTTTGGCCTTTATGACCTCAACAGAACTAAGACTAGGCCTAATGAAACTTTCATTATTAATCTCATTATTCTCTTGGCAAAATTGTACATTCATAAATGTAAGTTTGCGCATTCCAAAACATCTTTTATTGCTTTTAACAATGAGGTCAAGCAATATGCCAACACGATTAAGTATTCTCTTAATCAAAAGGCAACAAAAACTGTGAATGTTTGTAAACACTTTGATATCTTTTTGTAAATCCGTACTTCCCCTGGCAAAATGTGATGATGTGAGTCTTTTGTTTATGTTTTGTTTATGTTAAAACACCTGCAATGTTGGAAACTGCACAATATGTTATTTTTATAATGGAGATGAACGTTCCTGTAAACTGTGCAATTGTTGAATAAAGTGTCTTTAAAAAAAAAAAAAAAACGTATAAGAACGTTAGAAGAAAGAAAAACTTGTGGCTTTTAACTCAGGTTTCGCTAGCTATTTGAGTAAATGAAAACATAATGCTTACATTTAAATGTGAATTTGCCGCCCACCACCGAACTCTAGGCCGTCATAAAATTTTTTTTAAAAAATGCTGTCGTCACCGGCGCGCGATGACTTATGGGTAGAATAGGGTAAGATAGTCCGCTAAGTGTCCATTTATGTATCCTTCCTTTCACGGGGAAACGAACGGTGCATTTGGCATCGCTTTAGCCTTCGTCGCGTAGCGATGACGCAACCGGCCTTCGAATACGGACTTCGGAGGATGCAGAATTGAATTGGGACAGCCTTCATCGCGCCGCGGTGACGCAATCGGCCTTCAAATGCGACCTTCGAAGTGTGCAGCCTTTGAATTGGGACGTCCTTCGTCGCGCCGCGGTGACACAATCGGCCTTCAAATACGGACTTCGGAGAATGCAGCCTTCACATTGGGACACAGCTAGCGTTTGTGTTGGCCATGTGCTCCTCTGTTTCTGCCTCCTTGTTTCCCTTTACCACACTCTCGAGTCCTCGTTTGTCTGAGAGTTGTCACCTGTTCCTCATGGACAGCAAAAACTCCAGTGTTAAATGAACTCTCCTGTGAGTTTATATGGCTCCAGACTCAAGAGTGTTAAAGTTAATGAGCTAATTAAGTGATTGATTGAGTGATGATTGAGCATTATTTAAGACACCTGATGTTAACAAGCAGAATCACTGAAGGAGAAAAAAATCACAATTTCAGTCACCATTATGGAGATCAGTGTTCAATTTAGTTGGGCAGTTGACCTTCAAATGATTATCTTTAGATTTTGCCAGATGAACAAAAAGAAAAGTTGATCAGGTGGTGTTGGTTATATTTTAACATAATCATCATTTGACCTGAATCACTGAACTCATTTAGAGCCTAATCTCTGACTTAAATGTATATTGGTCATTACAACATCACAGTAATTCTACAGATTAAATTCCAGATTTTTCAATATAATTCAAATTATTTCTTAAAAGTTGTTCTGATAAAGAAAAAGAAAATCTTTCTTTAAGGCACACACAGACATCAAGATTCAGTGTATGAATCTCAACAATGGTGACAAAAAGAATATTCAATTAGGAAAACAAGACAATTCAGATCATAATTTATTCATACCGCAATGCATGATGGGAGCCATGGATGAGTTTTGATTGGTGGCACCCAGAATGCACTGCAACATGCTTTATTATTGTCACCATTGTTGAGAATCACAGGCTGATTCTTGGTGTCAGTGTGTCCAAATAATTTAAATTTTCAAAGTTCTTTGATCAGAACAACTTTCAAGAAATCTTTCTGATTACATTGAAAATGATTAATATGACATAATATTAGAATCACAGGCAGCTATAATCAACAAGGTAAACTTAACTCTCTAAATGAGATTTATGATTCAGGTCAAATTATGATTATGTCAAAACATAACCAACACCACCTGATCAACGTTTATCTTTGTGACACCTAGCTACTGTGCAAAGAAATAGCAGACAAATTCATTCATTCTGAACCAGTGTCAAAAGTGTTGAGTGCAGTGTTTATGTTGGAGGGAGTGTAATAAAGTAAACTGCAACAGAATAGTCTGGAAGGAAGGATTACAATAGATTTTTATTGAGAAACAGAATTATTTCAAGTGTGTTGGGGTTTACACGATTCTTCTTCTCGGACAAAATCCCTCCAGCCTTGGAAAAGATCCTTTCACAAGGAACAGAGGATGCAGGGGAACATAAAAATGCCAGTGCCAGCTGGTATAAATGAGGATACTGATGCTTCTGTTGAGCCCAGACAGGGGAGGATTGCCTCTTTCTTGCTGGCTCCATTGCCAGGAAAAAGGAAGAGGTCACAAAAAGCAAACAAATCCATAAAGGCAATCCAAATCAAAAAGCAGTCCATCCAAATAATCTTATCTAATTGTAGCATCTGGACCCATCAGACACACACAAATGTGACCTGATCCAGTAAAATGAGTCACAGTGACCAAAATTTCACAATTGAGATTTTGGTATTAATGGAAAGCGGAGACCATATGCTTTCAAATGATATCCTAGTCAAAGTCATACCTTGAATGGCTGTAAAGATATACACATTTGAATTATGGTCGTCTGCCCTCTTTTTCCAATTGAAAACCTGAGAAAATCGCTTTTAGAGTTTTTTGCCCGTCTTTTGTTGATATCTTTCAAAATCCATTGCATTTAAACGGATAAACTACTTATTTTACAGCTTAATATGACCAAAGACATTAATATATATAAATGCTATTAAACCAGGCTGAAGCTCAAATTATTTTAAAGTTTTTATTTGAATAAATAATTTAATAGGGACTTTTACAAAAATTTACTAAAATCAGAAAGATTGAACAGAGGTGCTACATTTTTGCTTGCGAGAGTGTGTGTGTGTGTGTGTGTGTGTGTGTGTGTGTGTGTGTGTGTGTGTGTGTGTGTGTGTGTGTTCTTTTGACACAAAAACATGTACTATTAAGCTATATGTACTATAAAGCAACGTATTATAGTTTCGGCCCAGATCCGGACCACATCTGGGCCGTGTGGAATCCAAGTGTACCAGATGTGGGCCGGATCTGGCCGACACTATGTTGCTGTCTGGGAAACTACAACAAAACAATCAACAGCCCAAAAAAATGGCCAAAATAAAAAACAACAAATTACTGACTGACTTAAATTACTGACTTCATAAATGTAGCATTTCCTCTTTAGATCCCAACACTTGTACAATTAAACCCATTTATTTCCTACGGAAATATAAATACTGTTCATGCAAGACAAAAAAATGTATCACAACTTGAATTATTCTACCCAGATTGCAACATTGTTTCGGCCCGGATCCGGCCCACATCTGGCACTTGTGGAATGCGGATCTGGCCCACATGCGGCGTGGAATGACGGCACTTGGGCGGTCGGACCGCTCCTGTTTGCCAGATCTAGGCCACAAGCAGGCCATAGCAATGCCACATGTCAGCCAAGAGCAAAGAAATAAACCAGAACTGGACCTTATCTGAGCCACAAAACCTGTGTCAAAATCTCCCGCCATCTATCTGTCAAACGAACACCCAGTGTCACATGCTCATAAATGGTGATTTCCTCAAAGTGAGCATGTACCCTTCACTAACAGTCCTGAGAGAGGCACTTTGTGGTTTCGTTGCTCACTTTCAGTTTCGTTTGGAACGACTGTTATTCAAGTGGCGTCGATCAGGCAGTAAATGTAAGAACGAAATATGAAAAAAATATATAATAATTACCTTTGGTAGTAATGTTATTGACCATTTTATTATATTTACATTATATTGATCATTTAAAGAGAAAACAATTCAAATAAAAAGTTTCAAAGGCATACAACAGCATAATACGGTGAATTATTGCAATCTGGGACACTTTAGACTTCTGTAGTTTATTGGCTCATGATAAAAGCTAGAATAAGATCATATTAACAGCAACATAGTGTCGGCCCAGATCTGGTACACGTGTATTCCACACAGATGTGGGCCGGATCTGGGCCGACACTATGTTGCTGTCTGAGAAGACATGAACACAATAGAGGTTTACCCAATCTGATGTTATATGTTTATTAAAGCAATACAATTTTTTGGACAGTTTTACATTTTTCTTTTATACATTTCAATTTGTGATTTTTTTTATGTTATAGAAGATTATAAAATTAAATTAAAACCAGTTTGAATAAAATTAAATTAGCAGATTGTTTTAAAATATAGGAACCTCAATCAGAAATTTTATAATCACAATAAGATTGATTCCGTAAAATAATACAATTAAAAATATGAAAATAGAGGATTAACCCTATTTCTCACAAACCCCTTTCCTCTTCTGAGAGCATGGTTGATCATTCCAGTTCTGGATGGAGTCTGAAGGATTCAGTTCAATACAGTCCTCATCGTCACCACGAGAGTTATTCGGCTCACCATTAGCCCAAAACCTGAATAAAATGTGTCCGATTTTTAATTATTCATAACCTCAACTAAACAACAAACAATTTATGAATATCACACGCAACAAATACATAAATCATAAATATCTCACCACTGCATTTCTAGAGTAAACATAAAGCAGAAGTGAAAGTGCAGAAAAGTAAAAGAGGATTTTTTTTAAGTAGAATTTATTTATAGGGACCGCCTTTTGTGGTTTTGCTGCTTGTGTTTGTGGAAAAGCTGTCATCAGCAATTTTCTGGAGGTTTAGATGTTCTTATTTTTAAAATGGGAATTAAAAAGACTAAAATAAATAAATGCACATGAATTTATGTAAGTATTTTTGCACTTACCCTTGTTTCAGTGGTGAATTATCCACCCATTTCATGATCCCCTCGTTCTCAGTATCAGACAAACCAATCCACACTTTCTCATTGATGAATGAACTTATGTGCCTCTGTGTGTGAATAAAGACAGGAATAAGTGTGATTCCTCTCATTCATTAACAGTCACTCACACAATCTCACCTGTTTCTCTTCAGTGTTGATAATGACCAGATCAGCTCCTCGATCTCTGCAGTACTGCCTGCTGTCAGACCAGCTCATCAACTCACTGGACATAAACAAGCCATCTGGACCCCACAGAAATCCTAAGATAAACACAACTTGTTCATACAGTATACATAAAAGAAAAAAAACTGAAAAAAAGAAAGAAATGTACGTACAACTAACCTCGTTTAGAAGAGCACTGAAAGTGCTGCAGTGTGACGGCTGCAATCAGAAGAAGACAAAGGATCCCGAGACACACTGTGATCAACACCAAAGACCTGCTTCCTCCTGACAAAACACAGATATCAATGAATACACACAGCAAAAAGCTTATTGGCTACAAATACAGCAGGAACCAATCAGCTGTGCCCTGTAGAGATGATGTCATCGCAAGCAGATTGAGTTATGGACCATATAGAGTTTCATCACAGAACTTTGTGTATAAGGTTTTGTAAGTAAAATATTTTACTACTGTAAATTAAAGAACATATGCTGAAAAAAGTAAGAATATAAAATAATTATTTGTCAATACATTGACTATTGGTCTTGGAAAACAATGATTGAAATCTAACAGTTCTCATTTCATGACCCCAAATTAAACTCTGCTTACTGCACTTTCGGGCTCTTCCTTCATCCTGGCAGTGTCTTTGAGGTCCAGGTGTGTCCATAATATTTCTGCGATTAGAATTTTCATAGTAGCCGTCAAATTCCATTATTTGTTCTTGTGTCTTGCAGTGCGTCTAGACAGATGAGCTGTGGCTCTCAGAATGATGACTACTTTTAATAGTCCACCTTATATAGTGCTAAATTTACACAGGAAGTGATTTCATTTGACATTTGCCTTTAATGTGAATATATGGCCTTCAATGTAAATATAGACTTACTAAAACTCTCCTCAGACCCAAACTCTATGACCGTATCATCTTGTACATCCAACCACATGTGGTGAGCAAAATCCCCATCAAAATGGATTCTTTCCAGATCAGAAAAAGTCACTCATTAGTCGAAACTTCTCTATTCCTCTCTGTTTTCATAGAGTTGTCCTCATTTTAATTATCTTCACTCTTCTACACAATGGAAATGGAAATTAGAAAAATGTTGGATCTGTGCCTTTGTAACAGGCTTTTTCTTAAAATGTTTTATACTGCCTCAAGTGACTTTCTGAGAGATAAACAGATTAATTAAGCTAGAATTACAATTCCTGCAAGTCCACAAGTTCTCCAATAGACTGTCCACTGTGTGAGAATGATCTTTAGCCCCCTCTAGTGTATAAACATAAGCACACTTTCTATCATTCATCTTTAACCGTGTTTCTTTTTTGTGACACATGAAGTCCTTTTCATTTCTTAAACTGTTTTATTTTTAGTTGCAATACTGTGGTGCTCAGTGACAGAGAGGATGATGATCAGAAGAACAGAGACATTGAATGGATGCCTTCATGTGTACATCTATTCATCTATTACTCTTTAAAAACCTAGACAGCAACATATTATAGTTTCGGCCCAGATCCGGACCACATCTGGGCTGTGTGGAATCCAAGTGTACCAGATGTGGGCCGGATCTGGCCAACACTATGTTGCTGTCTGGGAATAACCTATTATAGAGGTAGAGTGGGGGGAAACGCCTCCCACCTGTTTTTCCCAAAATAACCACTAGAGGGAGTCAAGATGCATTTTTACTGTTGCTATGCACTACGTTGACAACGGGGATATACAAATCTCCATGGAGAAGAGCTGACACCAGCAACGTATTTGAAGAGAAGAGGATTACATGGTAAGTGCTTTAATTTTAAGATATGAGTAAACAAGTGTTTAAGAGTATATTGTTCTGCAGGATATCACAGTGATGTATGATAGAGGAATAGTGAAGTCTGTAGTTTGAGAGCATATGTTATTTATATGGTATATAATTATATATTTTTTAAAGTCATAGCTTGTGGAGTAAATCGGCCCCTACGCTGAGAGGTAAAACGCCCACCAGGGGGCATAGTTTCTCTCTATCATAATTACTATAATAACATATTTCTCTCTATAAAATCCTTTGTTTTACACTTACTGCAGTATAACTAGGTGGTAAAATCAAAATATTTGAACAAAACATGGAAAAATTACCTCAAGTGAGCATTAGCTAGCTTGCTTGCTAACACAGTTAGCTCACTGTTTGAAGGTGGTTAGGTGACCCGATGATAAAACATAGTGGCTTTTAATGCATTTATTGAATATATTTCACTACATAAATATACAAATTTATAAGTTTAGTTTATTAGGGTTGTCTTGGTGATAGTGGTGAACAAATACATCAATTATCAACCCCATATAGGCCTAGTGTAGAAATCTCATATATATTTCTCATATAAATATATCCTCATATATATTTTTTCTCTCCTTATAGATGCGGACATATAAAAGAAAAAGTAACCGTGATGCTTATACAGAGCAAGCTCTACAAAATGCCCTCAGAGCTATTGAAGAGGGAACTGCTTTGAAAGCTGCAGCCCATCAATTTGTAGTCCCCCCACACAGCAAAATCCCCAGTGTTAAATTAACACTCCTCAGTGTACATATGTGTCCACACTACAGAGTGTTAAAATTAACACTGAAGCAGTGTTGAAGTTAATGAGATAATTAAGTGATTAATTAAGTGATGATTGGTCATTAGTGGTGACACCTGATGATAACAAGCAGACTCACTGAAGGAAAGAGAAACAAGAACAGAAAAAAGAAACACAAGAACTACTGACTTCGAGCCATTATTGCACTTATTATTTTTCCAATTTGACTTTATTTCTTTCATACATCTACATACGATCTTATTTAGATTTAACAGAAGTTTAGATGGTAATGTTTTATGGAATGTTTCGTTTCATGTCACCATTATGGTGGTCAGTGTTTGCTTTAGTTGGGCTCTTGACCCTTTACTTTTTAACATTAGTATTTCTCTGGCTGCTCCAACTCTGTGTTTATAAAGCATATGTGTTGTGGAAAGAGAAACTATGACTTTGGCTATGTTTCCTGAAAGCATCGCAAGCCTAATTTGATTGTATAGACCATTTGTTGCAGTTGGTCTGCGTTCAAGTTAGGTTTAAGATGCTTTTGGAAATGCAGCCCTGGTTATGTTTTGATGATGACATTCCTAGTGACATGATTCAATGATGTTACCCATCATTATAAACTGATTATCCAAATGTTTTATTAATTTTTCACTACAGTAGTTATTTCCAGCAATGTTTTAATAATCTGAAAGTTTTAAAAATCACACACAGACATCAAGAATCTACATATGAATCTCAACAATGGTGACAATCAAACAAATGCTTAATGTTGCAGTGCATGATGGGAGCCACCAATCAGAACGCATCAATGGCTCACATCATGCATTGCAGCATGAATAAATTATGCAGCTGAATTGTCCTGTAATTTTCATTGTTTTTTCTGTTTGCTTTTATTTTGTTATTGTTTTGTTCTGACTTTAGTATCTTGTTTTGTGATGTTCAGAGTTGATCTGTTTGTTACTAGTTTGTTTATTGACACCATTGTTGAGATTCATATGCTGATTCTTGATGTCTGTGTGTTTAAACACAATACGTTTTTTGCACAAAGTATTTTCAAAAATGTTCGTATTGCTGTTGGATCTCAGACTGTAGAATCTCAGAGCTACAATCACCAATACTAAAACAAGACATCAAGCATATAGTCAAAGATTTAGACTCTGAATGACATCAGTGAATCAGGACACTACATGATGATAATGTCTTTATCATCAAAACATATTGTGAGCAGGTCATGTTTTCTCTTGCAGTAACAAATGTGCTTTATAAACACAATGTTGGAACAATCAGAGAAAAACTAATATTTACAAAATAAAAAGGGTCAAGAGCCCAACTAAAGAAAACACTGACCACCATAATGGTAACTTGAAAAGAAAAATTCCATAAAACATTACCGTCTAAACTTCTGTTGAATCTCAAGAACTTTTGTCGATGTATGACAGAAATAAAGTCAAACTGGTAATAATAAGTGCAACAAACACACAATTATAGCAGCCAGAGAAATTTTTATACTAAAGAGTGAAGGGTCAAGAGGACAACTAAAGCAAACGCTAACCACCATCATGGTGACTTTAAAATACAAAATATGATTTAATTAAACCGGAAATTAAATAAAGTAAATAGTGTAAGTGAAGCTGGTAATAAGTGTACGGCCATGCGTTTCACCTTTTTGTTTGGCAAAATGACATCAGCAGCTCTAGGTCAAAATCTTGACATCAAATTGACATCGAAACTTTGACGTCAATATGACTTTCATTTTTGACCTATTTCGTGACGTCATTTTGACATCAAGGTGCCATCAATCAACCAACACCAAATTCTCCTGTACCACATCTTGTATTACCTGTTTAGTGGCCACTTTAGATATAGATATATCATAATAATCTGCAACAAGAATTAAGTCAGATTTACGGCATGATTGTAAAGCCTCTATCGTAGGAGACTGTTTAAAGGCCTCAAAACTAAACTCCATAATTATACTCCGTACAAAAAAAATCTGCCAATCAGACAATGCAATAACTACTCACCAGCAAGGCAAATCATAGGCCTACTTACAAACAAATCAGATGAAATGGACGGACCCTCATGTTATTACGTCCGCTCGGGGTAAGACGCAATAAACTAAAGGAAAGAAAATTTAATACGACCAGCTTCCAGCAGGCCGTCAGATCAAAAGAACCGAATAACGAATACCAAAGAAGGATATATAAATTTATTATGAATCACAGAAGTAAATGGCAATAAATAGAATTCATTAACAAAAAATGAATTATGTTATGAAAATGTTATAACTCATGTACAGCAGCCAAACAAAACTTAAAGTTAATAATTCAAGGTCAAGAGCCCAACTAAAACACACACTGATCACCATAATGGTGACTTTAATTATGGTTTTCTCCTTCAGTGATTCTGCTTGTTAACACCAGGTGTCTTCAATGTTGGCAATAAAAGATATTTTGTACATTTTACTCATTTTAAATGGTTAACTTTTAAGGAATTCATTTGATTAATTATTACTCAATTCTAATTTGTTAAATTTAATTCATAATATTGCTTGTAATCTGTTGCCTCATTTTTATAAATTAGATATCAATAAAATCAATGTATTCTTTTTTACAGTGTACATTGAACAAATGAAACACACAACCAAAAGAAACACGAGAAAAAAATATTTTGATCTGGCTGAGCCATTGCGACCGACCCGAAGCCGCAACAGGCCTCTTCTGTCAAGCGGAAGAGGACTTTTAAGGACCGCCAGCTGATCATCCAATTACCGCTGGCAGGCGGCAGCACTGTTTTCAAATCAGCAATGATCCGAAACTCAAAGAAAACATAGACAAATATTATAAGGACACAAAAAACAAATACACATAATGTAACAGAAGGACTGGAGAAACATTTTGATAAAACATTTTATAAGCCTCTCTTCACAAAATGTTTATAGGGGCAATTCAGAATCCCTTGTTATTAGCGACACCAGTGGCCGTTAAGTGAACTGCAGCCAACAGCTTATTGAACGCACTTGAGACTGAACGTGATTCAATGTCTCGAAATACTCAAGGCAAAGTTCTTTTTCATTCTTCGTTTAGAAGTAAAAAGTGGGAAGTACCTTTGCAGCGATGTACTGTTAACAAACATCCAGATGCCGTCCACACTGCTGAGAGCAACTTTAGATGAGTAAATATTACAAATTTCTCCCAGTAACAAATATGAATGAAGAATGATTGGTCGGTGTAGTATTTGTCCCACCCCTCCTCCACTGTGATTGGACTGCTGGTTAAAAAGTGACAGTGACGAGTGCTGCGTTTTACCCAACGGCCCTGTCCCAAACTAGATGTACCGCATGGCAGTACAAAATATGACCGCCACTCAGGCCTGCACTGGCTTTCCACAAAAATAAATGACGTGGAGCAATTTGGCTGTATTGCGTGTTTATGTATATACCTAAAAAAAGTAGTAGTATGTGCATGTCTGTCTGTGTGTATGTGTGTGTCTGTGCGTGTATGTATGTGTGCGTACATGTGTGTGTTTGTGTGTGTGTGTCTGTGCATGTGGATTTGTATGTGTGTGTATGGGTGTGTGTCTGTGCGTGTGGATGTCAGTGTGTGTGCATGCTTGCGTTTGTTTGTATTCCTGCATGTGTGTGTGTGACAGTTAGGGTTGCCAACTTCAGAAAAGGAAAATGCGGGACAATCGTGGTTATTTATAGGAAAATGAGGGACACTCAAAATATTTGTACTGTATCACACAGTGTACGTCATTTCAGTGTCTGCAGTTAAGTTTGTGTTTAAAAGGTTATCAGACATAAACACATTTGTATTGCTTAACCTATTTATGTATTTAATTCTAAAAGTAATTTTAATGTCATACATGAAAAAAGTCACATTACAAACAAACCATAGTTCAAAATAACAGCAGTTATCTAAAATAGAAAGCTTTTTTAACATTATACACTAGGCTTACAGTTCAAAAGTTTGGGGTTAGTAAGATTATTTTTTGGGAAAAAAAATTAAGAAAGTAATTGCCTACTTTTATTCAGCAAGGAAGCATTACATTAATCAAAAGTGACAGTTAAGATAATGTTACAAAAGCTTTCTATGTACTTTCTAAAAGCTTTAAAACATTAATAATAATCAGAAATGTTTTTTGAGCATAATTATTCCCTCAGGTAGATTACATGTTTTCTTGCGTGGCTGGATGTTAGACTCAGGGACGTGCACAGGAATTTTGAGGGGCAGTTGCTCTGACATGAAAAAAGAGCACCCCCCCCCCCCCCCCCCCCCCCCCCCGAAAAAAAACAACCTCACGGGCTATATGAAGGACTGCGAATAACAGGGTCTTTATAAAATATATATACACAAAGAAGTAACTGAAATAGCACTCAATCACCTTAACTACTAATAATAACTGCCACTGACGATTCTGATTATCGATCCGATTCTTTAACGCTTCTTCTTCATAGCACTGGAAAAATGTAGTCATATGCTTTTCAAAAAAAACAAGTGGTTTTATTTATTTTAAAGCTTAAGCTTGAGTAAGCAAACTGTACTTTTTATGTAATTTATGTAATAAATAGAACCTTATTGTAAAGTGTTACTGATTAGTTATACACCGATTCAGACGTCTCCTGAGTTCACTGTTGGAAAGATCAGTTGTTTTAACCATTCATTAAAATGAATCGGTTCAAAGGAGTCATTAGTTCGCGAATTGGACGTGCCATGCGCGTTGTGTGATTATCCCAGATTTGTGTCAACACAGAAAACATTTCATCACTGGATAGTTTTTTTCCGTTTAATTAAAGTGTTGTTTTATGTCAGCTGCTTTTCAGAGAAGATAAGGCAACTAATTTAGCACAATTCACACCCAGCCCAGCGGTAATTCAGGACAAAAAAATCTCCGAATGCTCCACATGAAACTTCCTACCTTTTACCACCTTGTCGATTTATTTTGATTAATATGTGCGAGGGAGAGAGAGCAAGACAGCGCTTAGTTTGGAGACGGTGAAGTCTTGTTTACATTTTCGCCTGGCTCCGAAGAGAGAGAGAGAGAGAGAGAGAGTGCGCGCGCGCGACCGGGACACACTCTCTCTCTCTCTCTCTCTCTCTCTCTCTCTCTCTCTCTCTCTCTCTCTCTCTCTCTCTCTGTTAAACATGCGCACAAGCGCAGCAGTTCATCTACATTACTCACCGATCAAATAAGACTTTGGCGGGACAAAAACTCACTTTGGCAGGCGCTAAAACAAGTTCAATGCAGGAAAATTCATGCCTGAATTTAACTGAGTTGTACATGACCATGCACTCGCACAAATCCGTCCACATAAAATTTTAACTCGCACATTCTCAAAAAATGGTTGCAGTCTGGAACCCTGATGATGATCGTTCATTTGTTATACATCGCAAACTCACCTTTTCCGACAACGTTGAGGCGTCTCACCCGACAACCGCGACAATCTCCATCTAGGGCCGCTCATGCAGGCTCAGCCGGTCGCGTGCAGCGCTGCAGCCACGTAATCAGAGTTTGCCCTTCCCCTACTGACTTTTACTTTCGGTGCCCGAATGGAAGTGAATGAGGCTTTGCGATTTTTTTTTTTTTTTTTTTTTTTTAATCTAGGCCTACGTGAAATTCTGCATCCATTGTACTTTTATTTTTTACATTTTTTTTTCCCCATTCGGAAGGGCAACATGAGTCGAGAAGGGCATATGGGCAGTTGCCCGGGCAACCTGAGCAACCCCCCTGTGCACGTCTCTGGTTAGACTCATGAACAATAATCACGTTGTTTGCATTCGCCAAAATTGATTAGCCGAAATTAAAACGTGGACAGTGAAAGGAAATTACCGTTAGCGCGAGACGAGTCCGGCTTGAAGCGGAAGCGACCAGACGGCAGAGGATGTTCGCAAATCAAACAATGATTTGTCTCAAAACAGTGATTAAAAAAAAAGCTGTGATTGGATGATGACAGGTGTCGGTGATCATTCTCAAGTGTCGTGGTCAGCACTGCTGCTGTTGCTGTTGTATCAGTCAGTGGTTTATCAGCTTGTCAAAAAACGGGACACGGGAGGTCACGCACAGGACAAATAAATTAGGCCCAAAATACGGGACGTCCCGCCTAATTCGGGACAGTTGGCAACCTTAGTGACAGTATCATCCTAAACCAGCAACCCTTCGCTCAACACCACCATCTACAGGCCGATGAGTGTACAGTCACTAAATGTGCACATAAATGAATTTATTTTATACCCCCCCATGGATGAAATTCTACGAAATTCAGAGTACCCCCAGAGTATGTCAAGTTAATCATACACATGAAATATGGTGCAGTTCTGAACATCTCCACTGAAGATAGGGGCGATTAAAGCAGAATAATATTGCATTTTCATTTTTTATGGGAGGGGCGCAAATCACAAATCAGTGATTATGGGCTAGGTTGATGTGGGCCCTTAAGACCAACATACCATAAAAATTTCTTCATCCTCGGTGCCACGGTTCAGGTAGTTATTTAGGAAAAACTGCATTTTTTGGGTTTGGGGGGGCTCAGCGCGGGGGGGGGAGTGGCCCCCGGGGACCAAACGAAATTTTTCCGTAAAAGTCTAGTGGGGCTACATGCCCACCAAATTTCATGTTCCCCGGTGTTTCGGTGTCCCTGGTATCGTTGATGAAAAATTCAGTAGATGAAAAAAAAAAAAAAAAAAAGTGGACTCATGGAAGACCGAGAGTTTTTAGGGTGCCATTTGGGATAGGGCCAAAGTTTAACAGTTTTCAACTCTTACCAAAAAAAAAAAAAAAAAAAAAAAAAAAATCGCCAGCGAACTGGTGAAATATTATTATGGCACATAGTGCATTAAAATGCATGTCATTAGTTTGCACAAAGCGTACAAATGTTTTACGCACCATTTACACATGGTAGGGAGCAGATGTACATGTTTTTGTACCAACTAACATTTTGAAAATAGAACATTTTCATGAATTTGAACATTCACGACAGAGCTGCTTTACAAACTATTTACACAAAAATGTGTTCTGCTTGTGTTTCATGAATGAGGCCCTTTGATATTTCTTTACAAGCTGTTCAGATATTGGCAATGAAACAGCAATTACATGAAATAAAAACAATAATGAAGTTTACTATGGTAATAATGGTTATTATTTTACCATTTTATTGAAAATGAAAGCAACACAACATAAAAGCAGTTTCACAGACACTCAATATCAGAATAGTAGGGTAAATCAGAGCAATCTGGGACACTTCTACATTTTACGGTGATTTTCAGCTCAACACTTCAGACTAACAAACGAGATGCATGATAACATCCAGAAGAAGTTCTAATTAACAGCTGCTTATAATGGAGCAAGACATGAACACATCAGATGTAAAGTGTGCAGCATTACATTACACATGAAAGCAGTTAATTAGGGGTGTAACGATTCATCAACTACATCGATGTATCGATTTATATTCCTACGATCCAACTACATCGATCTGTGCTCGGCAAGTTGGTCTTCCGGACGACATATATCGATCTAACATCGTTTTAAAAGGTAATGAATCGATTGTATCGATACTAGGAAATAACACATTGGATTTAAGCACGTCAGACTTTATATGGATGTTTTTTCTTAGCACTTTTAATGATAAAGGCGTTAAACGTTTCTCGATTCAGTCTGACTATCTGTGACGTCGTCGCCATGCGTGACGCGCCAGCAGCAGCACAAAGACAACAAGCAGCGCAAGTCTCTCACCTCAGAAAAACGGACTGTCCTGTCCTCTCAGCCGCTATTCACCTTATTTTTAACGGAAATACGGACGCAGCCAGTTGACGGTATTTTGTGCGAGACTTCCGGTAAGGCACTTCCGGTCACTGGCGAGCGTTGTTCATAACAACAAACTCATCGTTATGGCTTCGAGGAAGACCGGGATTGTTTGTGCAGTTAGAGGTTGTCATAATAACTGGCACAAAAGAAAGATTTACTTGGAGCAGGAGTGTTTTAATCATCGAATTATTGACATTTTAATAATCAGGCGCCCTATACGACCGGCGACACACTGGCTGCGTGGCGTTTCTGTTGCGTGGTGTTTTCTATGTCTTTGCACACCAGAAACGTCTCTGACGAGGCGTTGCTGCTGCTAGGTGACATGATAAGCCTCATTGGTGATATATTCGACATATGGGGAGAGAGTTGTGGAAGGCACTTAATGTTAAACATAAATATATAGCAGCAAAGACAACATCGGCAGTATTGACGGCAAAATAGGCTACAGAATATTTCGTTCTGTATTGACAGGTGCAATATTTGAAAATCGATAATATATATATTTTTTTTACATTTAGGCTATATCTGCATTTATGTCAAAACCTAAATTCAAACATCAAAATGTCATTAATATGTATTCATATCAAAATGACATACAAACATATTTTCCTATTCTATTTTGCCTGGAAACGCTTCCAAAACGCTTGCGTGTCGCGTGAAAAATAGGCATCGATTCTATTTCTAGCATGCACGCGTTTTCCCTGAGACGCGCGCGTCACGCAGGCAGTGTGCAAGCTCTAAATAACCTGTTAACATGGGAGCCGAAATAACGGACACGCCACGCAGCCCATTTGAAGAAACGACCGTATGTTTGTTCTTTTCATTTCGTGAACACAAGACCTACAGAAGACCACCCGATACCAGAAAAGTGGCTGGCCTACGAAGTCTGAATAAAAACTCCAAGGAGAAACAAAATCATTATAGTAACCCCTGTATAAAATCTAGTCATCATGGCATGATCATCATGGCATTTATTTTGTATGATTTATAATTATTTATAGCCATCTATGATCTACTTATTGCTATCATGTGCTCTGGTTGCATTCTGATGACATTATTAATACATTTGACATGACAAAATAGCCTAACCTCCATAGATATATTAACTTATAGTCCAGCGTTGGCTCGACCGTGTTTAGGGCGGTGCTGAAGGCGCCGGCGAAGTTTTGGCAATCTGCCAGCTAGATGCATGAGTGTTTTCAACCAGGTCCAGTACCCGACCTGGGTGAGGCGGGGCTTTAGTTCTTTGTTGTATTCATCTGCTACGGCATGTGTAACATTTTTCTGTCAACTCTGCATAATCCTTCGCAATCGATATCGTTAGTTAGCCCAGAGAAGCGAGGAAACGGAAGTGCCGCACAAAAACCGGAAACTGGACCCATATTTACTTCCGCGTTCGAAAATAAGGTGAATACTGCAGTAGCGCGCACTCTTCAATTGCACGCGCAAATGCGCCGGAGCTCGCTGTATCACTTCACTAAAGTGCAAAAGACGAGAATGCAACGTCGTAATTAGTAAGTTAAGAAATAAAAGTAAAATACCAATAAATTACGTTATTGGTACTAACAATATATTAGTTTACATTATTAGTAAACACAATGTGTTGCTATTTATCAGGAGCAGTTTCCATGTTTCTTTACCAGTTCTTCTAAGTATTGTGTATCACCATGGTAGCCTAATTGTTGTTTGTTTCCATAACAAAATGCCACTTACTGGTTATTTTGTATATTTTTATATGACTGTGGTGGCTCATACCAAGATTGTATTAACAAAAACTAGTTTGGGACTGCTATTTAATAGCTTAACCTCGCAGTGCCTACTGTTTATCAGTATTTGTCATATTCTTACAATTTTTTTTGTATGTTAAGTAAAGGGGGACAGAACTTGTGTGTCAACAATTTTTGTGTAAACAAATGTATTTTAGTAGGCCTATATATAATTCCTAAAAAGGTGGGTCGTGGCTTGATGACCATGGGGAAATGTGGGTCCCATGGCCAAACTATTCAAAACATCATTCAATGTTGTGATAATCGTAATTAATAATCACAATTACTATTTCAAGGGAATAATCGACCTATTATAATTTTTGTCATAATCGTTCAGTCCTACTTTATTCAAATAAAATGTGAATGCATTTGACATTAATTGTTGTTTACTTGTTTGTTTATATCCATAATTAATTGATTCAGGTCACTGAATCGTTTCGGATCGTATCGTTCTAAATGAATCAATATCGTCCTTGAATCGTATTGACAACCACGAATCGCGATACGAATCGAATCGTTGTTAAAACGAATCATTACACCCCTACAGTTAATGCTTGATGAATTCAACTTGCATTGTTTTAAAAGACGGGACTCTTAATAATGAATTATGTGATCACTATTGAATGATTCCATAAGATAATACAAGTTTAAGCATGAAAAAACAGGATGATCCCTATTTCTCACAAATCCCTTTTCTCTTCTGAGAGCATTTGAGATAATTCCAGTTGTTCATGTTGTGTTTTCCAGGATTTAGTTCAATACAGTCCTTATGTGCAGCATTATAGTTATTCGGCTCACCATCAGCCCAAAACCTGAATAAAATGTGTCCGATTTTTAATTATTCATAACCTCAACTAAACAACAAACAATTTATGAATGTCACACGCAACAAATACATAAATCATAAATTAACAGTAATCTCAGCACTGCATTTCTAGAGTAAACATAAAGCAGAAGTGAAAGTGCAGAAAAGTAAAAGAGAGAAGATTTTTTAAGTATAATTTATTTATAGGGACCGCCTTTTGTGGTTTTGCTGCTTGTGTTTGTGGAAAAGCAATTTTCTGGAGGTTTAGATGTTCTTATTTTTAAAATGGGAATTAAAAAGACTAAAATAAATAAATACACATGAATTTCTGTGAGAATTTTTGCACTTACCCTTGTTTCAGTGGTGAATTATCCACCCATTTCATGACCCCCTCGTTCTCAGTATCAGACAAACCAATCCACTTTTTCTCCTTGATGAATGAACTTATGTGCCTCTTTGTGTGAATAAAAGACAGGAATAAGTGTGATTCCTCTCATTCATTAACAGTCACTCACACAATCTCACCTGCTTCTCTTCAGTGTTGATAATGACCAGATCAGCTCCTCGATCTCTGCAGTACTGCCTGCTCTCAGACCAGCTCATCAGCTCACTGGACAAAAACAAGCCATCTGGACCCCACAGAAATCCTGAAAGAAACACAACTTGTTCAAACAGTATACACACTGTTAGACCTTACCGGGTTTTTTTACAGTAAAATACTGGCAACACTGTTGCCAGTAAAATACTGTTAATTGTACAGTTCTTTACTGTAATCTAGTTTGTTTCTGTAAAAATGCACTAAATTCTAATTCAAATGAACTAATTACACTTGCAGAAACTGACCGCCTTAAATTGACCAACTGTCAATTAAATGTATTAACTAAAATTTATAATGCATTAATAATGTGAGCAAAGTATAACTGTGAACTTCTTTCATTTGAGACCACTAAAAAACTATTGAACATAAAGAGATTTCCACTGGACCAGCAACTACACAGTCACCGCCTGTTAAATAAAGCAACATGCAGCACATCATCAATGTTTGTAGATCTTCTCCTGGACTGAAGCACAGGCTCTACTCTTCTGCACAATGGTGACCCAAAAAACAAGATTCTACAGTAAACTACTGGCAACAGTGTTGCCAGTATAAACCTGTTTTATAACTTACAGTTTATTACTGTTAAAATACATTTTGTGGGTGTGTCTTTTTATCTTACACTGTTAACCCTTTCAACCCCACAGGAAAATCCACACTACAAAGAGTAAAAAGTAACATTGAGACAGTGTTACAGTGAGATAATTAAGGGAATATGTAAGTGATTGTTGAGCATTAGTGATGAACACCTGCTGTTAACAAGCAGATTCACTGAAGAAAAGAGAAACACAAGAACAGAAAATAGAAAAACACAATAACTACAACTGACTTCCAGCCATTACACATTATTACACTTATTATTAACCAGTATGACTTTATTTCTGTCATACAGAAGTTGTTATTGAAAATGTTTGTTTGAAGTTACCATTATAGAGATCAGTGCTTGCTTTAGTTGGGATGTTGATGCTAAAAGCTGTGTTTTTGCAAGTCACACTTGTGTGCACACAGTTTATGAATGATTGTGGTTATAATGCTAATGATGACAAAATCATCATATTGCCTGTTCATTCACTAAGGAATTAATTCTTATTCATTCAGAGTTTTATCCTCGATCAAAAGTGTTACATTAGCACCACTGTGAAACTACAGCAAAAAATTACTATGACTCTTTTTTAACACATCATGCATTAACCAAAAAAAAAAACAGAGCTACACTATGTTTTAGAAACACAGAGATATCACAATTTAGCACATTAATCTCAACAATGGTGGCAATATTTCTTTTTTTTTTTTATTCATGCAGCAGTGCATGCTGGGAGTTTTATATTATCCTGGAACCCAGCATGCATTGCGACATGAAACTTTTCACCATTGTTGAGATTCATATGCTGATTGTTGATGTCTGTGTGTGTCTGAGCCAAGCAGGAGTAAAATAAAATTGAATGCACTATATGATTGTTATTTTTCAGAAGACCTGATTACAGAAATATTGATTTCATTTTGTAGATACACAGATTTATGCTAAATATGACACACATAATTTCAATGAATATATACAGGAATAATCTGAAAATCAGACATGTCCAGGATGATTGTGACATCATCACAAAAGAATAAAAACACCTTATAAACTTCCTCTTGGCTCTTTCTTGCCATAACAAATGTGTTTTATAAACTCACTGTTACAGCAGCCAGAGAGAGAGGTGAATGGTAAGAAGTTAAGGGACAAGAGACCAACTAAAGCAAATACTGATCTCCATCATGGTGACAACAAATTGTATTATTAACTAAATCTTTGTTAATTCTCAACAAGAACTTTTGTACATGTATGAAAGAAATAATCGTAAACTGGTTTGTAAACTGGTTTCACACTCAGTGTTGCTGGAAGTCAGTTGTAGTTTTTGTGTTTCTCTTTTTTCTGTTCTTGTTTCTCTGTCCTTCAGTGATTCTGCTTATCAGGTGTTTATCAGTGTCTCAATTCACTCACTTCTTTTCATTCACTCTGTCAAGTGGACTATATTAGTGAACTAATGTAGGGAATAGTGAATGAGGGTATAGGGTGTGATTGGGAAAACAGCCTCTGAGTGTCGACTTTGAGCACTGTTCATTTACAGTATATTCCTGTAGGCTATTTTTGTTTTCTACGGTATATTACTGTTTTAATGGAAAATAGTATGATACTGTCTGAATTACGCCTTTTTTTACAGCAAGGGCTAACAGTGCATAAAAGAAAAAACTGGAAAAAAAAGAAATTTATGTACAACTAACCTCGTTTAGAAGAGCACTGAAAGTGCTGCAGTGTGACGGCTGCAATCAGAAGAAGACAAAGGATCCCGAGACACACTGTGATCAACACCAAAAACCTGCTTCCTCCTGACAAAACACAGATATCAATGAATGCACTCCATTGTCTGTTCTGTCATGACAAGACAACAGCAAATGATCTCAAGTATTTGAATGTTTAATCACAGAACTTTGTGTTAGAGCTGGGCGATTTTTTTTATAAAAAAACTCGATTTACGATTTGATTCGATTTCCCCCCCCCCCCCCCCCCCCCCCCATTTAAAACAAAATAACTGCAAACTGTAAATATATTTTTAAAATATATATTTATTGTATTTAATTAAAGTGCATCAACATAAACAAAATTGCAAAGGCAAACCCTTTCTCTAACTGAAAAGTCACTGTGCAGTGCGCAGCAAAGATTGTTAAACATCCAAATTATTTATACTGTATTTGGATTGAGCTAATAAAACAACACAAAATCCTGAGGTAACTCTTATGCCTGGTTCAGATTACACAATTTTTTTGTCTGTTACGATAGTCACTGTGTCAGATTACACGATTTTGACTCCTAAAAATCTTGTCATGTCGTGGACAAGAAACATGTCAGACTACACGTTGTTTTCCGACCAGTCATCGCGAGCCGTCTCACACACTCATTCACTCGCACATATACACTATGGCGCTCGAAATATTTCATTCGGCGACGAGACTGACAAGCACGACAGATAACACACGTGTATACATGCGTGTACGTCTCCATTTGTTTTATATGGAGACGTACACGCAAATATCACGTCACGTAGACACGTCAATAACGTGTAGCTGTTGATCTTTACAGACGTGACGGCGGCGTCACGTTAGAAGTTAACGTGTGGATTACGTCTGTACGTCTGCCCGTCTGCCCGTCTTAACATCTGCACGTCTTAACGTCTGCCCGTCTGAACGTCTGCCCGTCTGAACGTCTGCACGTCTTAACGTCTGCCCGTCTGAACGTCTGCACGTCTTAACGTCTGCCCGTCTTAACGTCTGCACGTCTTAACGTCTGCCCGTCTGAACGTCTGCACGTCTTAACGTCTGCCCGTCTTAACGTCTGCACATCTTAACGTCTGCCCGTCTGAGCGTCTGCACGTCTTAACGTCTGAACGTCTGCCCGTCTTAACGTCTGCACATCTTAACGTCTGCCCGTCTGAACGTCTGCACGTCTGCCCGTCTGCACGTCTGTACGTCTGCCCGTCTGAACGTCTGCACATCTTAACGTCTGCCCGTCTGAACGTCTGCACGTCTGCCCGTCTGAACGTCTGCACGTCTGAACGTCTGCACGTCTGAACGTCTGCATATCTTAACGTCTGCCCGTCTGAACGTCTGCACGTCTGCCCGTCTGAACGTCTGTACGTCTGAACGTCTGCATATCTTAACGTCTGCACGTCTGCCCGTCTGAACGTCTGCCCGTCTTAACGTCTGTACGTCTGAAAGTAGGCACGTCTGCCCCTCTGCACGCCTAATTTTCCTTATTTTCTCATACATTTACTGTTATAGACATTATAGATAATCTTATTTTGGCAGTTTACTAAGGACTACATTGGATTTATTTATTTCTATAATGCTGAATGTCTGTTAAGTAGGCCTACATACATTTGGTATCCCAATGATAGATAAAAGTCTATTGTCATGTACACAGTAAATTCCCCGGTGTTAAATTAACACCGCTCGGTGTTCATATGGGAACCACCAGCAGGGTGTTAAAAGTAACACTGAAGCAGTGTTAGAGTTAATCAGATAATTAAATAATTAATTGAGTGATAATTGTTCGATTATTGAAGACACCTGATGATAACAAGCAGAATCACTGAAGAAAAGAGAAACAAAAGAACTACAACTGACTTCTGGACACAGCTGTAGATGAAATCAACTGAAAAGACATGAAATCGCTCTTATTACAAACTAGTTTGACCTTATTTCTGTCATTCATCTACAGAAGTTCTTTTTGGGAATGAACACATTTTTTGATGAAAATGTTTGGTCACCATTATGGTGATCAGTGTTCCCTCTAGTTGGGTGGTTTGACAATTTATGAAAAATGTTATGTTAATTGTTGTCTTTGTAACAGTGTTTACTGAAACACATCATGTGTTATGAAGAAAACCATAAATTAATCTATGATGTATATTTCATCATCATCATAAAGAAAAAGTTCGACAAATGTCATAACTGACCAAAAGAAGTAACTTGTTATCAACAGATTTTTACCATCAATATTTTTTTTCTTCAAAGATCAAACATTCTGAATTTTAACTTTTAAATACATTGTGAGAAAATAAACCGAACACATACACACACACACTAACATCAAGAATCAGCTTATGAATCACAACAATGGTTACATGCTTCATGCTGCAATGCATGCTGGGAGCCATTAGTTTTATAATATGGTGGCTCCCAGCATGCATTGCTGCAGGAAGCATGTCACCATTATTGAGATTCATATGCTAATTCTTGATGTCTGTGTGTGTCTTAAATAATTTTCCCCACAATGTTCACAAAAAACAAAACAAACAAAAAAAAGGGCAAGAAATTATCTTTGGTGAAAAAGTAATCTTTTAATAAATACCATTTTTGCCAATTTATGAGATTAGTGAATTGGTTTTATATTATTTATATTTATATACTTCATGATGGTTAAAACTACATCACTTGATCATCTTTGTTTCTGGCATACTTTGTATCAAAATTATGTGTTTTGGTAAACACTGTCACAAAGACCAGAAACTTGCATAGCAAAGCCAAGAGTCAAACTGCCCCACTAAAGCAAACACTGATCACCATAATGGTGAATTTACTAAAACATATTATTTCCAATAAAACATCAACATCTACACCTCTATTAATTGTCAATAACTAGTTGGTAATAAGTGAAGCTGGTAATGCTGTTTGTGGAGTTGTTTAATCCTCCTCTGCTGAGATCTTCAGAGATTTAATGTCGTCTTTTATCTTCAGTTAATTTCATCTCCGGAAGTCAGTTGTAGTTCTTGTGTTTCTCTTTTCTTCAGTGATTCTGCTCGTTATCATCAGGTGTCTTCAATGCTCAATCATCGCTCAATTAAACACTTAATTATCTAATTAACTCTAACACTGCTTCAGTGTTACTTTTAACACCCTGCTGGTGGTTCCCATATGAACACCGAGCGGTGTTAAATTTAACACCGGGGAATTTACTGTGTATATACGATCTTATGAGAGACAGATAAAATGGGCTAGTAAAATTCAGAAAAAGTGGGTCATATCATTATTTGTTTGTTTAAGATTTGTTAAAGCCCTGCCGCAGCCGGTCTGCATGCCTCAAGTTCATTCATAGATGCTGCATTTAGTATTAATTAACCATTCAGAAACCACTTTAAAACTTATTGGATTTTAAACTAAAATGAATTATCATACTTCTGATGGCCGGTTACTGCTATACTTATTCTGAACAGGTCATTAATCATTCCATTTAAAATCGTTTAACATAAATATACTATTTAATAGAGCTACACTAAAGTTTTTATAAAGCCTAGCACTCTACTAAATGTAACCTAGTCATACTGCACATTTTTTTGCTACTATGTTAAGAGCATACAAATATATCACCCAACTCAGGCAAAACAATTGACAGCCCTGATAAATAAAGTAAAAGGCTTAAACGGATGCATCTTGTTTTCACCTGCAGGAAAAACAAACACTTAAAACAAAAATGACAGTAAATGACCACTAAAGTCAGTAGGTGGCAGCAGAGGGACACATATCTGCTCATTAGCCATGTCCACTCCTTGATATACTTGTAGGAAGTTTCAGTAGCCTCTTGGGTCATTTATTCCTGTACATTAAGGGCTCAATGCATTCATTTCTGAAAGGAGCAATGTTCGTTATAGTGTACATTTGCTTTTGTAAAATATGTTCAGTGCTTTAAATGTCTTACAGATTTGTATTGAATCAGGGTATCTTCCGTCCATTTCATTTCCTATTTGAAATGAAATAAGCAGAAACGAGAAACGGCGCCTTTATTTGTTTTTTTCCAAAAATCGAAAAAACGAGATTTCGGCTTGATTTTTCGTTTTTTAGTTCACGGGCAAAAAACGAATAAATGACTTCAAAATTCGTTTTGCACATGTGGACGGTCATGAGGCGCCCCTGTCAGCCGATTGGTCAAGAAAATCTGAGCATGTGACGTCATCGGTAGTTCCCCAGGTTTATTCAACAAAATAATAGTCCTATGGCTCTGCGTACCGCATATTAAACTGTTCAGGGCAGGTCCTGGGCTTACTTATGTGCAACTTAACGCGTTTCAGAGAAATATTTATATATCAGAAATATTAAATATTAATCTGCACCCAGACGGTTTTATTAGCTGTGCGGAGTTAAATCTGTGTGGTGAAGCACAATGTTCAGTCAAGCATATACGCAGCAGTCATAACTCTTCTTTTAGACAATACGCTCAGTTTTGGACAAGGGGTGGTTATTGCAAACTGTAATGCAAAACTGCTGATGGTGGTGGGTACCGCGATGATGGTAAATAAAATTGTACTGTAACTGTAGCTAATCATAGCCTGTTCTTTGGCAGTTGGGTCTGTTCGAGGTCGGATCACGTTCTCACCACAAACGAACCGCTCCAGAGTTCGTTTGAAAGCGTACCGCTTTTGGTGCGCACCCGAGTGCGATTGCTGCATTCACACCTGCCCAAGCGAACCGCACCAAGGGGGAAAACGAACTCTAGTGTGATTCAACAGAACTAAATGAGGCAGGTGTGAAAGAAGTAAGAACCCTTAGATTTTCTAGTTGTTGGAAATACTGTTAACCCTATGGTTTTTTTCTTGATATTTTGTGACTTTTTCTCATTTATCATGACGAACATGCAAAGTTTCAACATGCTGATGTGTTTTGACATAGCCTATACAAACAAAATTACTATAGTAGCCTAGGCTACGTTCCTGATGTTCACGGGCCAATTTGACCCAAACATTTTAACACTCTAATGCAACTGTAGGCTACTGACCCAAAATAATAAAATTGCTTGGTTATATTTTTTTATTTTTTTACAACCTTATGAAGCTAAAATGAGCTTTTCCACACTTATTTTAATACAGAAACATATTTTGTCAGCCACAGATGGTAAAAATGAGCCATCATTTATTTTTTCAATCTACCTGAAATAATATTAAACCTTTGTTTGGTGGTATTTTGTGACTTTTTTTCATTTATCATCATGATCATGCATGCAAAGTTTCAACATGCTGATATGTGTTGACATATACAAACAAAATTACTATTACATTTGTGATGTTCCCGCCCGGGTCAATTTGTCCCTCAGCTATTCAAATGCAACTGTACGGACACATGTGTTTGTATGACAGGGCACTTCAACTCCAGTTCTAAAGTGCAAGTGTCTAAAAGTGATCTAACCCTATCCAAACACACTTGAAAAAGCTAAATCACGTTGTTCAGAATTAATTGCAAATTACAGATGAAAATCTTTGTCAGACAAATAAGCTCTCTTTTCTATATTCAAGATATCTGAAATACCTAGCTTTTAACCTTTTATGATTTTCAAAGGCAGCTTTACAGAGCCAATAAATGAATAAAAAACATTTATTTGATGTATGTTTTTGTTATGTTTTGTTTCTCACTCCCATGTGAGTGAATAATGAGCTTTCCCACAATTTTGCTTAGTGTGGCACAAGACTTTGACATAGACAGCAGGAAAAATGAGCTCCCAAAAATTGACATTTAAATAAGTAATTTCACAGGTTTTTGATGATACTGATACAGATGAAGATGTTTCCGAGTTAGAGGATGCTTCAGAGATTGAGGAAAATGTTGTTGAAGATACAGAAAATGAATGAAACTAGGGAACTATGTCTATAGGAAACTAAAGGGAAAGTTATAGGAAAAGTAAACATTATTTTCATACAGCTACATTGAATTGTTCAGTTATGATGCAGTTATGATGCAAATTATGCAAAAAAAGTCAGTAGGCTACGGAAGCCCTGAACCGCAATGTAAAAAAAAAAAAAAAAATCTGAAAAAAAAAAAAAGCTATAATTTCGAGATTAAAGTCGAAACGTTTCGAGATTAAAGTCGAAACGTTTCGAGATTAAAGTCGAAACATTACAAGAATAAAGTCGTAATATTTTTAAAGGTGCTAATCTAACATGGCATTACCATTTGTTTTAGGACGTTACAAAATATACTGCGCCGGAATAGACTTTACAGGCGAAAACACTTTTCAGACTGGATGGAGGTAGCCAGCTTTATATCTGAGGAAATAACGGGATCCGGCCAAATGATTGGATACAGAATGATGCACCTAAAATGTATCCAGAACGGTGAAGAGGGAATCAGCGCGGATACTGTTAAGTGTTCTCAACCCAGATAGTGTTGCCTATTATAGACGAGCACGAAAACACGTCAAAAACACTGCCACATAAAGTTGCGATCAGATTGTGAACCTACTCCGGCGGAGTCTGTGCTCGTCTATAGGCGACGCCATGATAATGCATGTTGGTAGATTGGCACCTCGAATTTTCTTTTTGTTGAAAGCCCAGATAAAAGTAAAAAGCTACTATTTTGTGTAGATCCATGTCCGAGGCAGTTCGACTTCACAAGTGCATTTATTTACACAGACACACACACACAAAATTCAGAATTGGAAACACGCCCTAGGCACCAGTGGACGCGCGCCGTTATGAATGCACACACACGCAACTTCTATAGAAGACTGTATTCTCTTTCGACTTTAATCTCGAAATACTAGAATTTTTTTTTTTTTTACGGATTTTTTTTTTTTTCGTAGGCCTACTAGAATTTTTTTTATTTTTTTTGACGTTTTTTATTTTTTTTAACTATTATATATATATTTTTTTTCACGTTGCGTTTCAGGGCTTCCGTAGGTAGGCCTACACTGTTTATAAAAAGAAAACGGTTTTAAAAAATGGTAAAAAATTTTTTTAATGTTTAACAACATCTTCCTCCACTCTTTGAACAATTTTAATTAACATTAGCCTATTCGTTATTAACAAAGCGAATAAGACGGATAAGATAACACAAGTAAATGAAAGACCTATGGATTAATCTTTCAAACGAATGCGGTTCATTGTTATTTTTTAATGAAAACACAACAACAATAAAATAGTAGGCTACAATAAAAAATAAAATAAAACTCCTGCATAGTATTAAACTTGAATTAACAAAACGATTAAGATAGAATAACAACAGCATAGGCTAACAAATAAATAAAATATATTTGGAAATGTCCCTTTAAAATGAACACTCAGTTTTGTGATCACACTGTTATTAAACCTTTTTGTTGTTGTTGTTGTTTTCAAAGACAAACTCACTTTTATATTAAACAAATAAATATTTCTTTACTAACAAAATCTTGCGCTTTTTCCTCCGCTATCGTCCTGTCAATCATCTCGCTGTCTCACTCTCGCAGCTATGATTAGCTACAGTTACAGTACAATTTTATTTACCATCATCGCGGTACCCACCACCATCAGCAGTTTTGCATTACAGTATTTGCAATAACCACCCCTTGTCTAAAACTGAGCGTATTGTCTAAAAGAAGAGTTATGACTGCTGCGTATATGCTTGACTGAACATTGTGCTTCACCAGATTTAACTCCGCACAGCTAATAAAACCGTCTGGGTGCAGATTAATATTTAATATTTCTGATATATAAATATTTCTCTGAAACGCGTTAAGTTGCACATAAGTAAGCCCAGGACCTGCCCTGAACAGTTTAATATGCGGTACGCAGAGCCATAGGACTATTATTTTGTTGAATAAACCTGGGGAACTACCGATGACGTCACATGCTCAGATTTTCTTGACCAAACGGCTGACGGGGCGCCTCATGACCGTCCACATGTGCAAAACGAATTTTGAAGTCATTTATTCGTTTTTTGCCCGTGAACTAAAAAACGAAAAATCAAGCCGAAATCTTGTTTTTTCGATTTTTGGAAAAAACAAATAAAGGCGCCATTTCTCGTTTCTGCTTATTTCATTTCAAATAGGAAATGAAATGGACGGAAGATACCCTGATTATACCCTGATTGTATTGTATGGGGGTATTGCATCTTTGGAAAAGTTATATTCCACTAACACAAGATAAATGAAGTTAAATGTATGACTGAATGATTTTTTAAAATGTATTTTTATGTAAAAACGAAGAGTTTGTAATGTCATTTGTAGCATCTTTTAATAACAGAATAATAGACTTAAATGGTCAGAGTATGACTGCTTTATTCTATGGTATTGTCTGCATGCTGGTCCTATTCCTGTCTACTGTATACATGAGATACCCATACCTTTACTCTGCTCTTAAGCACACACAATAATCATAAATGCTACACTAAATCTTTAAATCCTGAGAAATAAAGTTTGTTACATAAATAAGAATTACAGTAAAAAGCATTCACTTAACAATTTCGCAGTTAATGAAGTACATGTTATACAATATAACAGTGTTCAGTATTTTCAGATTTAAACTATGGCTACGATTTATATTTATATTCTTTATATCACAATGACATACATATATATATATATATATATATAGTGAGGAAAATAAGTATTTGAACACCCTGCTATTTTGCAAGTTCTCCCACTTAGAAATCATGGAGGGGTCTGAAATTGTCATCGTAGGTGCATGTCCACTGTGAGAGACATAATCTAAAAAAAAAAATCCAGAAATCACAATATATGATTTTTTAACTATTTATTTGTATGATACAGCTGCAAATAAGTATTTGAACACCTGTCTATCAGCTAGAATTCTGACCCTCAAAGACCTGTTAGTCTGCCTTTAAAATGTCCACCTCCACTCCATTTATTATCCTAAATTAGATGCACCTGTTTGAGGTCGTTAGCTGCATAAAGACACCTGTCCACCCCATACAATCAGTAAGAATCCAACTACTAACATGGCCAAGACCAAAGAGCTGTCCAAAGACAGTAGAGACAAAATTGTACACCTCCACAAGGCTGGAAAGGGCTACGGGGAAATTGCCAAGCAGCTTGGTGAAAAAAGGTCCACTGTTGGAGCAATCATTAGAAAATGGAAGAAGCTAAACATGACTGTCAATCTCCCTCGGACTGGGGCTCCATGCAAGATCTCACCTCGTGGGGTCTCAATGATCCTAAGAAAGGTGAGAAATCAGCCCAGAACTACACGGGAGGAGCTGGTCAATGACCTGAAAAGAGCTGGGACCACCGTTTCCAAGGTTACTGTTGGTGATACACTAAGACGTCATGGTTTGAAATCATGAATGGCACGGAAGGTTCCCATGCTTAAACCAGCACATGTCAAGGCCCATCTTAAGTTTGCCAATGACCATTTGGATGATCCAGAGGAGTCATGGGAGAAAGTCATGTGGTCAGATGAGACCAAAATAGAACTTTTTGGTCATAATTCCACTAAACGTGTTTGGAGTAAGAAGAATGATGAGTACCATCCCAAGAACACCATCCCTACTATGAAGCATCACTGTATATATATATATATATATGGTCTAAATGTATTTATATGTATATATATATCATCAGTGGAAGGCGTAGTAGGACCATAAAATGTTCGTCCATATATATATTCACACATACACACACACACTCTGCATACTGTGTGTGTGTTTGTGTTACATTGTCTCTATAAAGTATATTTACTGTATTATGTAAAATGCAAGTGGAGTACGTATACAGTATTACAGCACTGAAAATAATGTCTGATTACACACCTGTTCGGTCTACAAACGTTTGAATGATTGAAGACACTGTTGTTCTCTCAACATTTAGCTTTTCCTTTTGACCCTCAGTCATTGTAAGGTCATGATTGATAACATTGTCTGCAATAGTGTCCTTATTTCATTAGAAACATGTCCACAATCTTGACCTCTTCCACTGTTTTGCCTCTGTACCCTTCTTCCACCACACATCATTACTCCTCTTCTTCACGGCTGCTGACCCTGTTTGTTTCTGTGTTGTTTTTCCATTATCTAAATGTGTGACACTGAGTTGTGCTCTGTCTATATATGCTTGTCAAATGAAGCTTCATGAGATGCACCTCTGAGCTATATCAGAGACCTGGTTGATTTAATGCTTTACATTCCCCTTCATTAGTGAAATGCTAAATTTATAGCCAAGACACTGTCATTAAAACATTAAAATGCAGCATGTCATGGGAACCAAAAACAGCAGGCTATTTAGGCTACTTGGTATTTTTTGATATTCTTGGTATATGTTGGCAATTCATTTTCATTATATAATGAAAATGAATTGCCAACATATACCAAGAATATAAAAAAATACCAAGTAAAACACAAATTTGTAAATATTTGTTTGAATGGTTCTGTAATGAACAGTTTTTAGAAAACCAGAATGCCTGTAAATAAATAATATATTAATGACTGGCATTTCACACAATAGTCGATGAAAATACAGTTCAAAACAGCGCCACAGCAGAACAACTGCAATTGTCTAAAAGGAGTAGTTGTGTGGTTGTTAAATATATATTTGTGTTTTTGAAAGAATAGGTTGAACATCAACCAGTAATCTCAATAGAACAGGGCCTTGGCGCCATCTACTGGCAATTTTATATTGATATTTAGTAGTTTAATATTCATTTAGCCTCCGTTCATTTCGGCATTTACAACTCGGTTTAAATGAGCTTGCTAGAAGTTCATAGAACGATTTTTTATAACATAGAATTTAAGAATATAATTAAGTATAAGGATAGTTAAGTATAAGGATACTATAGAGCTTTTTTATTATTATTGTAGCCTATAGCCTATTTCCTATTCCCATGCATGCTCGTGCATAATTGATATTGCAAAATACATTCAAAGCTTTTTACTGTTGCAATTAGTTTTTTTTTTTTTAGTTTTTTTTTTTATGTATTCAAACCTAAATAGTATTTTCTTAATATTCTTCGAGGATGTTAAAAGCTAGGCCTATGTTATATTAATGTGATTTTCTCTGCTGAAAATTACTTCATCAAATTTAATAATAGCTTAAATGATCAAATGACTCTCTGTGGTCATTAAAAATCCCATGGCATTTCTCGTAAAGAGTAGGGGTGTAACCCCGGTGTCATGGCCACACACCATTGGCCCTTACCAATCATGGCCTCCTAATAATCCCCTTACATTGAATTGGCTCTATCACTCTCTCTCCTCTCTCCACCTATATCCGGTGTGTGGTGAGCGCACTGGCGCCGTTGTACTGTGGCTGCCATCGCATCATCCAAGTGGATGCTGCACACTGGTGGTGGTTGAGGAGAAATCCCCTGACATGATTGTAAAGCGCTTTGGGTGTACAGTAGTACATATGAAAGCGCTATATAAATGCCCGATTCTATTCTATTCTATTCTATCAAATCTTCTAGCCCACACTGTTCGAACAATGTCTCAAATAAGACAAGTCCATTCAATTCAATTCAATTCAAATTTAGTTGTAGGCTACAGCGCTTTTCACAAAACATATTGTTTCAAAACAGCTTTACAGAAAATGCATTTCAGAAATGTACATATAAAAATACAGTTAGTTAGTTAGTCATTATTAATCCATCATACATTTAGCTGCATAAAAGTACGTGCGCTATTTTTAAATTAGCCAAGGCACGTTTTGCGTTCAGAGGGGCAGACGGGCAGACGTTCTCCACACGCACGTTAAAGGGTTAGTTCACCCAAAAATGAAAATTCTGTCAGTAATTACTCACCCTCATGTTGTTCCAACCCCGTAAGACTTTCGTAAGATAACCCCGTATCACACATGACCAATAGTGAGCCTACGTGGTGACGTGCAACACAGACGCCCTATGCAAAAACACTACGTGAAAAGACTCGAGGCCCAGAGAGAAGGAAAGGAAAAGTGGAATAAAGTCGTTATTTTTGTTTGTTTTTGCGCACAAAAAGTATTCTCGTCGCTTTATAAACTTAAGATTGAGCCACTGGAGTCACTTGGACTATATTAACGATGTCTTTAATACATTTTCTGGGCCAGCAAGTTATAGTGTCCATAAGCCATGTGGAGGAGTGAGACAGCTCTCAGATTTCATCAAAAATATCTTAATTTGTGTTCCGAAGATGAACGAAAGTCTTACGGGGTTGGAACAACATGAGGGTGAGTAATTACTGACAGAATTTTCATTTTTGGGTGAACTAACCCTTTAACACATCTTTAAGCTTGGTTAGGAAAGAAATGACACAAAGCGAGCGCCATAATACACAAGCTCACTCACATAGCCTACACGCACGCACGCACGCACTCACTCACACACACGCTCACACACTCGCACATACACACTCACTCACTCGCACATACACACTCACTCACATACACGCACTCTCTCTCTCGCTCTCTCTCTCACACACACACTCACTCTCGCACACACAGTCACACACATTCGCTCACTCACTCGCGAACACACACTCTCACTCACTCTCCCTCACTCACTCACTCACTCGCGCGCCGTCGTCGTCGTGGAGGACCGTTAAAAAATTAAACATAGTCTTTTTGTCGTGTGAAGCATCAAGGGCTGCGCCGCAGGGAGCGTGCTACGGAAACCCTGAAGGAAGATTTGGCGAATGCAAAATGTATTGTACACTATACCAGAGCCCGTCTACGGAGAGCCTTGGCACTTCCTATTAGCCCCATTGTATCGATCTTGGTTGCAGTTCCATTAGAATTCCACTGGAGGTGATCGCGGGCGAGTGTAGACTGAATGGGAGTCTATGGGGCTAGACGAGTATCAGAGAATGTCTAATAGGAAGAGAATTGACCCTTCGCTAAGCCACGCCCGAAAACTGCCACAGGCCAATCGTGGCTTAGCAACCGTAACTAGGCGCGGGAGGTCTGGCAAGCTTTCGAGCGAGTCAGGGAAATATGCCGCGTTGTGCGTATGGATTGTGCAAATCTGATACCCGGTATCCTAAAAGTTTGGACGGGGTGGTGGATTTTGTTCCCTTCCCGAAACCTAAAACCCAAGGGGAGAAATGCCGGGCGTAATCTTCATTTATATAGCGCTTTTAACAATGTAGATTGTTCTAAAGCAGCTTTACATTGATAATAGGAAATTAAAAGTAAAGTGTTTTGGCTTTATAGCAGCTCTAGAATAAAGTTATTGTCCAGCTCGTGGATCAAGCAGTGTGATTAAAGGCAAGACGGAGGCTCACTGACATAATTTAACGTTACTTAAAAATATAGTTCAGCATTTTGTTAATCGACGGCCAAACTAGTAACGTTACCCCAATCCGATCGCGACTCTCCCGGTGTTAGTTCTAGTAAAAGTAAAAGGTAGTTAGTAAAAGGAGGGAACAACACGGGGCTTGCCGGAGATCTCCAAGGAAAAGGTTGGTATGCAAACTTAATCAGTTCATAACAGTAAGTTAGTCCGACGTGTGAGCAGTAACGCCTGGCGCGCTAAAAATACAAGCGGGAGAATGTTATCATTGCAAAGTGGTCAGGCTAATGTCGTGTGTTTATTCCACAATACATATGGATAAGCTGTTTGTTTAATAAATATTAGAATATTTTAAAATTTCAGTTACCCTGCTGGGCATGCACATAGCTGTTCCTCAAATTTGTGTTTCCCATTTGAATGGTCAGCGTATGAGGCGGCTGCTGCTTGCGCTGGGACCTAACGCTTTAACTACAATTTTGATGAAATTATTCTCTAATCGTTTGCATATTATGCCGTGGATATAGCCCTCGAATGCATACTGCAGTATTGCACTCTCATATTTTCACCTGTTCGGCAAAAATGACTAATTATCTCCTTAGGAATGTCTGAAACCAGTGCATTCATACTGTAATAGACGTGCCAGGCGCAAAAGCTTGACAGGCGTAGCAACAGTAACTAAGGAGGGCGGGGCTTAGCGAAGGGTCAATTGGCACTCTCTGCTTACTTCCGGGTTCTGGATTGGTTGCAGTAACACGTCTCTGTCCATGCGGGGGGAATGAATGGAGGTCTATGGCGACAAACCCTCAAAATCCACTTTTCTCAGGATATAATTTTTTGTCTAGTAATTTGAATGTTGTATTCGAAAGGAGATGCAAAGAAATTACACAATGCTGGGTGTTAGATTTTTTAGAGCAGGGGTGTCCAAACTCGGTCCTGGAGGGCCACTGTCCTGCAGAGTTTAGCTCCAACCCCAATTAAAAACACCTGAACCAGATAATCAAGATCTTACTAGGACTTGATTATCTGGTTCAGGTGTGTTTAATTGGGGTTGGAGCTAAACTCTGCAGGACAGTGGCCCTCCAGGATCGAGTTTGGACACCCCTGTTTTAGAGCCACTTATTTGGTTTAAAAAGTCTTTTAAAATGTCAATGACGTCAGAATGCTGACGTCATTAGCAGAATGCTAGCGTGTTATGGGCAACAACAACTCAACCTGTAAGAAATCGAAAAGAAATAAGTACTCGTTCATTCAACTTTCGACCTATAACCTATGTTGAACTTGCAAAGCCTACAATAAAATCTGAGATTTCTCAACGGCAATCGGGTGAAAGAGACACATTTAGCCGTATAGCCCCATTGACTCCCATTCAGTCTGCACTCGCTCGCGATCACCCCCAGTGGAATTCTAATGGAACTGCAACCAAAATCAATACAATGGGGCTGAATAGGGAGTGCCAAGGCTCTCCGTAGACGGGCTCTGGTAGTATCAAGCTGCAGACTCGGAGCCTGCATCTACAGTCCCGCACCCAGAGTCCCGCATTCTCAGACCCCTAGTTTTTCGAGACAGCGCCTCCTATCAAATTGGATCGGTTAAACATTTGAAGAACTTAAGCCGAAACGTGAGTATCGTCAATTTTATTTAGCGAATCAAACTCATTCGATTTCTTTTTTAATCAAACTACTTTATAGCTCATGGATACACCAACATATGAATAGTCCATTTAATATTTGTAAAGACAAGTTTGTAACAAAATTTGAGCCGTTAATGTATGTTTTTTCGCCTTTTTTCCCCGAAAATATTTTGATAGCTAATGTAGCCTTTAACCTTGGACTTTTTGTAGACAAGCCATTGTAAAAATTTGATTAAAATTAGTTGACATTAAAGTAGACCAATTAAATACATTAAGTGTGTTAATATCAAAGAATGTCATCATTAATTATTTAATCAGATTTACCTTTTGACCTTTTTTTAATTACCGGTCTGGACCTTTTCTCCCTAGGTATGCTTGTAATTTGCATTTGCAAAAAAATTTTTTATTTATTATTACACAATATTTTTGACAATGGCATTCATCTTTTATTTTAGTGAAGTCGAGGAATTTGACAGAGCGATTGCAAAAAGAAGGAATTACCAGAAAGTAAATATTTTACCTTATGCATTTACATTACATTTTACATTTATTCATTTAGCAGACGCTTTTATCCAAAGCGACTTATAAATGAGGAGTTTTTTTTAATGCAATTGAAGACGAAAAGTAAAGTCACTAACAATTCTTTCTTCCTTCCTTCCTTCCTTCCTTTTTTTTTTTTTTTTTGCTTTGTCCTGTTTACAGCAAGATGATGTTTAGGTGATCGTTAAATAAAGTACAGAATTGTTTATTATTGGTGTTTTGTCTATTCTTATTTGAGTTTTGCTTTGCATTCAAAATATCAAAAAACAGGTTTTGTAATGTTAGCATGGTATAATGTTAATTAGACCATTATAGGTTGAACTGAAAGAAAAGTTTGAAATTTGTATCCCTTCCATCAGTAATTTTATTTCAATTACACCCACGCTCAAAAAATAACTACTGGGTAATTTGTTAGTCAGAGAACACAATGAGTTTTTTTTGGCACATGCATTAAGCAGGGAACGCGAATATTTATTTGGATAACTTTAAATAAAACGAGACCGTAATATTGCATCCTATTGTTTTCAATGGCATTTGGATAAAGGTGTTATACGATCTTCGGAACAGCAGGAGGCGCTGTCTCGAAAAACGAGGGGTCTGAGAATGCTGGACTCTGGGTGCGGGACTGTAGATGCAGGCTCCGAGTCTGCAGCTTCATAATATTGGGCTAGACGGCTAAATGTGTCTCTTTCACCCGATTCCCGTTGAGAAATCTCAGATTTTATTGTAAGTTTTGCAAGTTCAACATGGGTTATAGGTCGAAAGTTGAATGAACGAGTACTTATTTCTTTTCGATTTCTTACAGGTTGAGTTGTTGTTGCCCATAACACGCTAGCATTCTGCTAATGACGTCAGCATTCTGACGTCATTGACATTTTAAAATACTTTTTAAACCAAATAAGTGACTCTAAAAAATCTAACACCCAGCAATGTGTAATTTCTTTGCATCTCCTTTCGAATACAACATTCAAATTACTAGACACAAAATTATATCCTGAGAAAAGTGGATTTTGAGGGTTTTTCGCCATAGACCTCCATTCATTCTGCACTCGCCTGCGAGCGCCCCCGCATGGACAGAGACGTGTTACTGCCATGGTTACTGCAGCCAGTCCAGAAACCGGAAGTAAGCAGAGAGTGCCAATTCTCTTCCTATTAGACATTCTCTGACTATACTGAAGAGGGGGAGAAAAAAAAAATCTAAAAAATCAATTTTTTTTTAAATATGAATCGATTTGACCTACCAACTCGATTTTTAAATCAAATCGATTTTTTTTCCCAGCCCTACTTATAAGGTTTGTAAGTAAAATATTTTACTACTGTAGCCTAAATTATGCAAACAAGAACATATGCTGAAACAAGTAAGAATATAAAATAATTATTTGTCAATACATTGACTATTGGTCTTGGAAAACAATGATTGAAATCTAACAGTTCTCATTTCATGAACCCAAATTAAACTCTGCTTACTGCACTTTCGGGCTCTTCCTTCATCCTGGCAGTGTCTTTGAGGTCCAGGTGTGTCCATAATATTTCTGCGATTAGAATTTTCATAGTAGCCGTCAAATTCCATTATTTGTTCTTGTGTCTTGCAGTGCGTCTAGACAGATGAGCTGTGGCTCTCAGAATGATGACTACTTTTAATAGTCCACCTTATATAGTGCTACATTTACACAGGAAGTGATTTCATTTGACATTTGCCTTTAATGTGAATATATAGCCTTCAATGTAAATATAGACTTCCTAAAACTCTCCTCAGACCCAAACTCTATGACCATATCATCTTGTACATCCAACCACATGTGGTGAGCAAAATCCCCATCTTGGCTGGTACAAATGCATATTCTTTCCAGATCAGAAAAAGTCACTCATTAGTCGAAACTTCTCTATTACTGGCATTTGTCAACGGATATAGTCAGAGAACCTGTTTTCATAGAGTTGTCCTCATTTTAAGTATCTTCACTCTTCTACACAATGGAAATGGAAATTAGAAAAATGTTGGATCTGTGCCTTTGTAACAGGCTTTTTCTTAAAATGTTTTATACTGCCTCGAGTGACTTTCTGAGAGATAAACAGATTAATTAAACTGGAATTACAATTCCTGCAAGTCCACAAGTTCTCCAATAGACTGTCCACTGTGTGAGAATGATCTCTAGCCCCCTCTAGTGTATAAACATAAGCACACTTTCTATCATTCAGCTTTAACCGTGTTTCTTTTATGAGACACATGAAGTCCTTTTCATTTCTTAAACTGTTTTATTTTTAGTTGCAATACTGTGGTGCTCAGTGACAGAGAGGATGATGATCAGAAGAACAGAGACATTGAATGGATGCCTTCATGTGTACATCTATTCATCTATTACTCTTTAAAAACCTAGATAGCAACATATTATAGTTTCGGCCCAGATCCGGGCCACATCTGGGCTGTGTGGAATCCAAGTGTACCAGATGTGGGCCGGATCTGGCCAACACTATGTTGCTGTCTGGGAATAACCTATTATAGAGGTAGAGTGGGGGGGAAACGCCTCCCACCTGTTTTTCCCAAAATAACCACTAGAGGGAGTCAAGATGCATTTTTACTGTTGCTATGCACTACGTTGACAACGGGGATATACAAATCTCCATGGAGAAGAGCTGACACCAGCAACGTATTTGAAGAGAAGAGGATTACATGGTAAGTGCTTTAATTTTAAGAAATTAGTGAACAAGTGTTTAAGAGAATAATGTTCTGCAGGATATCACAGTGGTATGATAGATGAATATGAAGTCTGTAGTTTGAGAGCATATGTTATTTATAAGGTATATAATTATATTTAAAAAATATTTTTTTTTTAAAGGTCATAGCTTGTGGAGTAAATCACTGAGGGGTAAAACGCCCGCCAGGGGGCATAGTTTCTCTCTATCATAATTACTATAATAAAATATTTCTCTCTATCAAATCCTTTGTTTTACACTTACTGCAGTATAACTAGGTGGTAAAATCAAAATATTTGAACAAAACATGAAAAAATTACCTCAAGTGAGCATTAGCTAGCTAGTTTGCTAGCACAGTTAGCTCACTGTTTGAAGGTGGTTAGATGACCCAATAATAAAACAGTGGCTTTTAATGCATTTATTGAATATATTTCACTACATAAATATACTAATTTATAAGTCTAATATTAGGGTTTTCTGTTTGTCTTGGTGATAGTGGTGAACAAATACATCAATTATCAACCCCATATAGGCCTAGTGTAGAAATCTCATCCTCATATATATTTTTTCTCTCCTTATAGATGCGGACATATAAAAGAAAAAGTAACCGTGATGCTTATACAGAGCAAGCTCTACAAAATGCCCTCAGAGCTATTGAAGAGGGAACTGCTTTGAAAGCTGCAGCCCATCAATTTGTAGTCCCCCCAAAGACCTTGAGGCGGCATAGGGATAAGAAAGTTTTGGAGCCTGGATTGTTTAGGCTGCAAAACAGTTTTTACGTCATCTTTCGAGCTCCAGTTAACTGACACATTCAATCAATGGAGAGAGCTTTGTTTGGGCTTTCAACGATGGATGTAAGGAGGCTGGCCTATGACCTGGCAGAGAGGTTAGGCTTGAACCATTGTTTTAATTCAGAGCGCAAGATGACAGGAAAAGACTGGTTTTATAGTTTTCTAAGGAGACAAGGAACCCTGTCTGTCAGGACTCCACAGGCGACGAGTATATCTAAAGAGCTTACTATAATTTGCCTTCCAGTCACTTGAAGTTGGTCATTTAATTTGTATTACAACCTCTATTACTGTTAGGCTACTGTCATTGACATCATCATCATCTTCATCATCTTATTCATCACTAAATTGTGTGTTTGTGTGTGTGTGTGTGTGTGTGTGTGTGTGTGTGTGTGTGTGTGTGTGTGTGTGTGTTCTTTTGACCCAAAAACATGTACTATTAAGCTATATGTACTACAAAGCAACATATTATAGTTTCGGCCCAGATCCGGACCACATCTGGGCCGTGTGGAATCCAAGTGTACCAGATGTGGGCCGGATCTGGGCCGACACTATGTTGCTGTCTGGGAAACTACAACAAAACAATCAACAGTCCAAAAATTTGCCAAAATAAGAAACAACAAATTACTGACTGACTTAAATTACTGACTTCATAAATGTAGCATTTCCTCTTTAGAATCCAACACATGTACAATTAAACCCATTTATTTCCTACGGAAATATAAATACTGTTCATGCAAGACAAAAATGTATCTCAACAAGACGACTTGAATTATTCTATTTATATTCTACGTAAATTCGAAATCTCCCACCATCTATCTGTCAAACTAACGCCCGTTTCACACATACTCCGTTTGCAGTGCGTATGCGGTGCGTATTTTTTTCCGTACCCATGTTAACAGGTTAGAGCTTCCACACTGCACGCGATTGCAGTCCGTCGATCCGTTCCAGTTGCGGTGCGTATACAGCAGTGCAGCGATCGTTTCCGCACCGAGTCTATTTTTGCTGTGCTGCAAACGCTGAATTAAAGTGACAGCGCATGTTTCATGGTCAAAATGAACACAGATTGACCTAAAAATGTAGTAATTTCACCATAAATGCGAGTAATTAAATAAAATGTAGTAATCTTAACATAAATGTATTTAATTAAATACTATTTTCACTTTAAGACCGGGGTAAAGCAAGGAAAACTACAATTTACCTCAACAAGGCGACATAATGAACGACACTCGTGGAGGTGAAAAAACAAATTCTTTGTGACATGCAAGATTTATTGTTTTAATTTAAATGCAAAAGAAAAGGCATGAGAGTCGGCTGTTTTTTATATAGCCTAAGTAGGCTACATGGTTAAATATTTGACCACTTGCTTGAGGAACTTAATATAAGTAGAAGACGTAATGCATTGAATAATAGCCTACGTTGTTTAAATTGTGTTTAAATGTGCATACGTTAGAGTGTATGTGTACAAAGAGAATCGCAATGCTGAGACGTTAAGACCAGGGTAAATCAAGGGAAAATACATATTTCAACAACGCAACATAATGAACAACACTCGTCTCATTCGTGGAGGTGGAAAAACAAGTTCTTTGTGACATGCAAGATTTATTGTATAAAGATTTAAATTATGCAAAAGAAAGAGTAGCCTATATGAGTCTGCTGTTTTTGTCAATTTTAAGTTTTAATTTAAAATGTAGTCTATGCGATTTTAATATAAGTAGCCTACATGGTTAAATATTTTGCCACTTGCTTGAGCAACTTAATATATAATTATATAGAAGTAATGCAATGAAGTTTGTTTAAATTGTTTTAAACGTGAATACGTCTATTAAAGAGTATATATGTACAAAGAGAATCGCAATGCTGACAAAAAAAAACATATTTTTTAAATAAAATTTGCTGATAACTGATGGATTTGAAATACAATTTGTTTGTGGTACAGCCGGATCAGTTATGCACTGCAAACGCAGCATATGTGAAAGCACTTTAGCGCGTGCTGCTCCTGCACCGCATACGCACTGCAACACGCACCACACACGCACTGCACACGGAGTATGTGTGAAACGGGCGTAACACCCAGTGTCACATGCTCATAAATGGTGATTTCCTCAAAGTGAGAATGTACCCTTCACTAACAGTCCTGAGAGAGGCACTTTGTGGTTTCGTTGCTAAATTGCAATCTCAAGTCGATCTCAAGTGCAAATGAATTCTACATTTGAAATTGATCACACGATTCTCTGAAAACAGTACAAATTACAGTTATTCTTTAGAAATAAAATTATATATATCTCGCCATAATCACATATCAGCAGTAAATGTAAGAATGCAATATGAAAAAAAAAAAAAACTTTTTTTTATTATTTTATTATTTTAATTTTATTATATTTACATTATATTAACCATTTAAAGAGAAAACAATTCAAATAAAAAGTTTCAAAGGCATACAACAGCATAATACGGTGAATTATTGCAATCTGGGACACTTCAGACTTCTGTAGTTTATTGGCTCATGATAAAAGCTAGAATAAGATCATATTAACAGCAACTCAGAAAGCAACATAGTGTCGGCCCAGATCTGGTACACGTGTATTCCACACAGATGTGGGCCGGATCTGAGACGACACTATGTTGCTGTCTGAGAAGACATGAACACATTAGAGGTTTACCCAATCTGATGTTATATGTTTATTAAAGCAATACATTTTTTTGGACAGTTTTACATTTTTCTTTTATACATTTCAATTTGTGATTTTTTTATGTTATAAAAGATTATACAATTAAATTGATACCAGTTTGAATAAAATTAAAATAGCAGACTGTTTTAAAAGATAGGAACCTCAATCAGAAATTTTATAATCACAATAAGATTGATTCCGTAAAATAATACAATTAAAAACATGACAATACCCAATTCCTTACCAAATACCTATTTCTCACAAAACCCTTTCCTCTTCTCAGAGCATGGGAGATCATTCCAGTTCTGGATGGAGTCTGAAGGAATCAGTTCAACACAGTCCTCGTTTCCTGCATTATTTGGCTCCCCTTCATACCAAAACCTGAATAACATGAGGCAACAAGAGTAAATTTAGCACAGAAGCAAGAGCAAAAGAGAAAGTGCAAAAACTTTATAGAGAGAAGAGTTTTGTTTTGCAAAACTTCGTTGGTTGTGGTGTTTGTGGAAGAGTTGTGTCTTCAGTTATTTTTTAGAGGTTGTGACGAGTCTCATGTTTAAAATACATTTGCACTGGTTGCATCTCTTACCCTTGATTCAGTGTTGAATTATCCACCCATTTCATGATCCCCTCGTTCTCAATGTCAGACAAACCAATCCACACTCTCTCCTTGATGAATGAATTTAAGTGCCTCTGTGTGTGAAAACAGGAATAATGGTACGTTTACACTCCAATGATGTACTAAAAATGAAAAAGCAATGATCTGATCTGTTTATCATGTACAGTCCACAGCGTTGTCAAAATGATCCCTGTTCACACGGATATAAGCGAAAACGACTAAAAAGCTGTATCGCTGTATGTATTGGCGATGTCACTTTGTAAAGAAATACTACACACCTATAGACAAGTAATACGTATGCGTTTATACATTTTCACAAATTAGCATTTTTGTAGTTTACACAAACTACAAAACTTGCACTTTGAAACCTGTTTTCAAAAGTTTGCGTTTTCAGGCCCACAAAAAGCCAATGTCATGTAAATAAACACCCACAATGCATAATAAGTTTCCCGATTTTAGTTGAAAACGGTGTGTCGTGTAAAGAGTGAAATTCCTCTCATTGATTAACAGTCACTCACACAATCTCACCTGCTTCTCTTCAGTGTTGATCATGATCAGATCAGCTCCTCGATCTCTGCAGAACTGCCTGCTCTCAGACCAGCTCATCGACTTATTGGATTTGAAAAAACTGCCATTTCCTTTCAATAAGCATAAACAATTACATTAATTGTGTTGTAAAGTGCAAATATACATCTAAATCCCTTTGTACTGACCTCGTTCATATAACTTCCTTAGTTCAGTCTCTAACTCCAGTTTATTCTGATTCAAAGCATCAACACTTCTCTGTAACTGGCCTTTCTCAGCACTGAGATCATTGACTCTGGCATCTAACTCCAGTTTCTCCTGATTCAAAGCATCAACACTTCTCTGTAACTGGCTTTTCTCAGCACTGAGATTACTGACTCTGGCATCTAACTCCAGTTTCTTCTGACTCAAAGAGCTGAAGTTGTTCTTCAGTTGGTCTTTTTCAGCCATTAGATCAGTGTTCTTGCCCTGTAAGCTGATGATAGTGTGATTGAACTCTTCAACTGTGTTCTTGTAACTCTTTAACAGGTCTCTCTCTGCTTTGATGGTGATGTACAGTGTGATGAAGACCAGCAGAAGAACACAAATGAGCCCGAGACACACTGTCTTCAACACCAAACACCTGCTTCCTCCTGACAAACAGAGAAAACACACACATATCAGTTAACAACAATTCACGCAATATTATTAGATAACATTTCAAATCAGCCTTTGTAAGTAATCAAGTGGTTTTGTTAGATAAATTATAGAGTACGTTCTTTTATAATGAGAAACATTTGGAACATTTCTCATCCGCTCAAACATTAGCGACACCGTCTCTGCGACAAACGAAACTTTCTGCTTACTTTGCTTTCGATCTTTTCCTTCATTGTTGCTGCGACTCTGTGTTGGAGGTCTGGATCTGTTATTAATGTTTCTGCATACATAAAAGGTCCCTGATTCCATTATTTTCTCAAACTTACAGTCTTACAGTCTTACAGTATGTGTTCACAGATGAGGTGTGGTATTTAAGATGTGTGCTGTGTTTTTAAATAGTACCAACACAGGAAGTGGTTTTTATTAGATCAGACACAGATAAATCTAGATTTCATTCTCACTCTAAAACTCTGTATGCTTATACTACTGTATGATTGAATATATATTGCATTTTCAACCTCACATAGTCAAAGCATTGTGTAGTTTTCCCTGTGATCAAGTTAGCATCTACAACGTCCAGCAAGAGGAATCTGTGATCACCTAAACTGAGTCAAACACCCTAAAACAGGCCAAACTGGACCTGTGTGTTGATGACCATAAACTGGAAGTGAATGATGATTTGCATCGCTGTTGTGTTCAGGAACAGAGAGGATGATGGGAAATAGAGATTGTGGGATGAGGACTTCCTGTTATTGAACACAGTTGAGTGACAACAGGAGATTCACATTTCCCTTTTCTCAGTAGATGTCACTGTTCTACCTTTTTCACTATGATGGCATAAATCAATTAAATAATTAAATAAATAACCCTTTAACCTTTCCCAGAGCATTCATCAGGAGTCAAACCTAACCTGTTACTGGAATTTCACGAAAGTTAAAGATATTCAAGGCACTTTTTCCTCATCAAAATGAAAAAAAAAAAAAAAAAAAAAAAAAACTATAGACTATTATTTATTAATATTGTGTATACAGATTTATTTACAAATGTAATTTTGTAACACCTGGCCTAATTAAATGGTCAAATAAGAAAATAGTCAAGAAGGGTAAACTTCTTAAAATGCTTTTAATGAGTTATTTTTAGGAAAGGAGCAAATAAGACACCACAAAAATAGGAAAATATCTACGCTATCCACTCAGTTTACCAAGCATAAGATGAGAGATCAGTGTCAAACACTGAATGTTAAGACAACTGACATATAATGGTTATGAACTCGATAACCTGAAACTCCATTGTTGAACGAAACTCAAGTACATGAATGGCAATGCAATGTCCATAAAAACAAGTGAAAAAGTGCTGGAAAAAAATGCAAAAAAGCTGACTTCATAAATTGATGTTGATTTTCCTAAAATGTTTTTATTTGAACTCACCATTATGGTGATCATTGTTCCCTTTGGTTGGGCACTAGGAACTTAATTTATATTATTTTCATTAACTTGATGCAGCGATGCAACAAGAAATCACAGTTATTTGGTTTCAAAGAAAGGGGAGTAATAAATATACAGTAGAGTAAAAAGTACAGTAGTAATATATATTTATTAGCTTATGTGATGTTCTCTAAAAAAAATTTTTTGGGTTGTATTTACAATTGAACATTTACGATGACTTTGGGAATCCACAGGAGTTTTAAAATCCTACCCGATTTTGAAATCTGGTTGCAGCACACACTTAAGGAGAATCTTTGCAGATTTTCTTACCTCAAATCTTAAACATGCTCATACTACAAGATTTGAAAGTCACGGCGCATCACACACTACAAAATGTTACTAAGATTATCGTGCCAGAGGAAGCGCCTCACGTGATCTACGCAGCAGATCGGAAGCGGGAAAGCGGATGTAAACAAAATGGATACTGTAACATGAAAACTTGCTGTATCAATAATGATCGTTTGTTGTTAGAAAAACCAAAAGCGGAAGAATAAACGAGTGTGGATGAGAAAATGGTTGGGGAGACGGGCTCAACATGGATTGTCAGTTCTTCAGCGAGAAATGCAGGTAAGAATTTAATTGACCTTATTACTATCGTAGTGTGCTAGAATTTTTACCGTTATAATATTGGCTACCTAGTAGTCCAGGCAAAGTAGCGTTTTACGACAAACTTGGTCTACAACTACCGGCTCTCACGGGCACGCAGAGTTTTGTCGAAAATGCCTTTGGCATTCTCGCCAATAGGTTTAGAGTGTTCCGCTCCACAATCCTCCTACACCCAGAGAGTGTCACTAAGATCACCCTTGCTTCAGCATGCCTCCACAACTTCCTCTGTGATCGTCGTTCAAAGGCCTACATGACTCCAGCACTGGCAGACTGGGAGGATGCAGGCCACAGAGTCAACGAGGGGGCATGGAGGAGAGATGGTCAGGGGGCCATGCAATGTGTGCCAGCTGAAAGGTCACGTAACCCTAGCCTAGCTGCTAAGCAGCAGCGTGACCTACTTAAAGATTACTTTGTGTCACTTGCTGGCCAGGTGCCATGGCAAGAAAAATACATTTAGGCAATGGACAAAAAGAAGTGTTTGCTAGTTGTGCTTTAGTGACTTATGTAATGTACATAGTTAACAGATAACATTATTTTTGTTTTATTTTCCTGTTGATTGATTTGTTGGTTGTGATCTAAAACACTATTTGAAAATAGTATTTTTGATGAGATTTTATATTTTTATAATTGAATCTCTTATAGCTTAATTTTTTTTTATGTTTTAAATAAAGACAGCATTCATGATCACATTTCAGTTGTTTATTCAAGTATTTTCAACATAAAAAAGGATTAAAGTGCCAAATGAACATTCAAAAACATTCATACAACTCAAAAACTTTAATTTTGCCTCTCACAAAAGTTTTAACAGCAACGTATAATGACATATTATTATACGTTACAAGAGTTAAGTAACCAATAATGTGTTTAATGTACCACATTTGTATATGCAACTACTCTTCCAAATCTAGCATCCTCAAAAATGTTTGAGGCTGAACAGGGCCCTGAGGAGGCTTGTGTTGATGGTAGTGTTGAGGTATCTGTGTGTATACAGGGGTTGAGGAGGCCATTTCTGCAGGTGTAAGAGTTGGGTATATGGCTGGTAGCATGTGTGAGGCACTAGATTGGTCAGCCTCCTGGGCCTCAAACAAAGCATTCATAATTTGTCTTTTTTACCTTGGTCTGTAAACTTATGTTTTTTATCAACCTGAGTTCCACAGCAACCTGACTTCCAAAGGAATGGCATGCATCTGGAGGGGCAAGACATCTGCTGTAACAGGTTGAGTTTTTGTTGCTCAAAAGTACCTATGTCACTTTTGCGGCGTTTCTTTGCAGGCCTGGGAGTGGGGAAAGGCGATGTTTGGGTAGAGGGACATGGTCCTATAGTTGATGAGATAAAAGATTAAATTATAACATTATTAGTAGAATTTCAATCAAAGTAAGTTTTTGCATACAGCCAGAAGTATTTGTAAACTTTTACAAACTTACGCAAATACTTCAAAGACAGAAATATAGAAAAGGCAAAATAATTCAAAAAAAGGAGGGGAAAAAAAATCACATTAATTGCCCCTGACCTGCTTTCATTCAGCTAAATTAACCTTATTAAAATATAAATGGGCTATACTAATATTTTAATGTCCCTTGAATTATTTTTTTCTCAAAATGTACAAACAATTATAAAGGTTGGTGCCTGTTTGATTTTTTTTACAGTCTATGGTTACCCTTATGTTCTGTTGAGAGAGAGGATTGTGTGTGTGAGTGAGAGAGAGAGGAGGGAGGTGTGTGTGTGAGGGATTTGAGAGTGTCTTGTGGACGTTTTATATTAATGAATTGGTATGTTATCTTTTTACAGACATGTATGTAGCAGATGGTAAGGTTAACTGACGTTACAACAGTTAATGTTTACATTTGCTAGCCTAGCGCGCTAACAACTATTCTCACCTGGTACTTTTAAAACAGATGCGATTTCTCCCCAGCTCTTCTCTTTATCGGTGCGGCTATGGTACACTTTTGAAGAAACGTTGTATAGGCAGTCATGTTGTTGCCACATTTCAACAAGTCGCTCCTCCATCTCCGAAGTCCAACAGATCCGTGTTGCAAGTTTCGCGGTCGCCATTTCGAAATGTCCGTCACTTCCGTCTCGTCGTAGACTTGTTTCCTAATGGCTATTGTGACAGTACTGACGTAATCACAATCTTGCTCATCCCGATAAATATCAAACATGTTTAATATGATCGGGGCGAGCCCGATTTGTGTGAGAGCAGATCGGGAGGGGCAAGATTCGATCTGTGAACGCCTCACATTACCAGATAATCTGCGCCGAACATCGCAACCGATCGAGGTCCTCGACAAGATTTTTTCTCTGATTTTCGGGAGGGGGAAATCGGGCATAAATCGGCCTAAAACTCCTGTAGTGTGAGCCAGGCATTAAACCTTTTTTTTTTTTTTTTTTGCTTGACAAAATGGCACTCAAACCAATCAATTAATCTTTACTTGGGTTTTATACACATTTAAAAAGTTTAAAAGGCATAGTATGTGTATAGTACAGATTACTAGATTTTTACAGTTAAGTTAAGACATTAAGTAAAGTTAACTAAAAAGTGTTAGTTAGAATCACGGCCTGATTTTACAGTGCAGGAAGTGATTTCATTTCACACTGGCCTTCGACAAGAAATTGCTAGATCTCATGCTGCAGTAATACAGGGTTTGTGATGTGAAAATATTAATGGAACGACACAATTGTTAGATTTCAAAGACATCAGTGAAAACCATCAACAGGTAACCACCATCACCTGATCTCATTTCACTTTAGCTTTCTTTGCTGCTGCAAATGTGACAGCTGACAAAACACAGATATCAATGAATACACTCCATATTGTCAGTTCTGTCATGACACATTGACAACAACAAATGATCTAGGCAAGTATTTGAATGTTGAGCAAAAAGCTTATTGGCTACAGATACAGCAGGAACCAATCAGCTGTGCCCTGTAGAGATGATGTCATTATAGACCAGATTTTCATCACAGAACTTCATGTATACGGTTTCAACATTTGAGAGTAAAATATTTTACTACTGTAAATTATGCAAACAAGAACATATGCTGAAAAAAGTAAGAATATAAAATAATTATTTGTCAATACATTGACTATTGGTCTTGGAAACCAATGATTGAAATCTAACAGTTCTCATTTCATGAACCCAAATTAAACTCTGCTTACTGCACTTTCGGGCTCTTCCTTCATCCTGGCAGTGTCTTTGAGGTCCAGGTGTGTCCATAATATTTCTGCAAATAGAATTTTCATAGTAGTCGTCTAATTCCATTATTTGTTCTTGTGTCTTGCAGTGCGTCTAGACAGATGAGCTGTGGCTCTCAGAATGATGACTACTTTTAATAGTCCACCTTATATAGTGCTAAATTTACACAGGGAGTGATTTCATTTGACATTTGCCTTTAATGTGAATATATGGCCTTCAATGTAAATATAGACTTACTAAAACTCTCCTCAGACCCAAACTCTATGACCGTATCATCTTGTACATCCAACCACATGTGGTGAGCAAAATCCCCATCAAAATGGATTCATTCCAGATCAGAAAAAGTCACTCATTAGTCGAAACTTCTCTATTCCTCTCTGTTTTCATAGAGTTGTCCTCATTTTAATTATCTTCACTCTTCTACACAATGGAAATGGAAATTAGAAAAATGTTGGATCTGTGCCTTTGTAACAGGCTTTTTCTTAAAATGTTTTATACTGCCTCAAGTGACTTTCTGAGAGATAAACAGATTAATTAAGCTAGAATTACAATTCCTGCAAGTCCACAAGTTCTCGAAAAGACTGTCCACTGTGTGAGAATGATCTCTAGCCCCCTCTAGTGTATAAACATAAGCACATTTCTATCATTCAGCTTTAACCGTGTTTCTTTTTTGTGACACATGAAGTCCTTTTCATTTCTTAAACTGTTTTATTTTTAGTTGCAATACTGTGGTGCTCAGTGACAGAGAGGATGATGATCAGAAGAACAGAGACATTGAATGGATGCCTTCATGTGTACATCTATTCATCTATTACTCTTTAAAAACCTAGACAGCAACATATTATAGTTTCGGCCCAGATCCGGACCACATCTGGGCTGTGTGGAATCCAAGTGTACCAGATGTGGGCCGGATCTGGCCAACACTATGTTGCTGTCTGGGAATAACCTATTGTAGAGGTAGAGTGGGGGGAAACGCCTCCCACCTGTTTTTCCCAAAATAACCACTAGAGGGAGTCAAGATGCATTTTTACTGTTGCTATGCACTACGTTGACAACGGGGATATACAAATCTCCATGGAGAAGAGCTGACACCAGTAACGTATTTGAAGAGAAGAGGATTACATGGTAAGTGCTATAATTTTAAGAAATTAGTAAACAAGTGTTTAAGAGAATATTGTTCTGCAGGATATCACAGTGATGTATGATAGATGAATATGAAGTCTGTAGTTTGAGAGCATATGTTATTTATAAGGAATATAATTATATTTAAAAAATATTAAAAGATTTTTTTTTAAATCATAGCTTGTGGAGTAAATCGGCCCCTATACGCTGAGAGGTAAAACGCCCACCAGGGGGCATAGTTTCTCTCTATCATAATTACTATAATAACATTTTTCTCTCTATCAAATCCTTTGTTTTACACTTACTGCAGTATAACTTAGGTGGTAAAATCTAAATATTTGAACAAAACATGAAAAAATTACCTCAAGTGAGCATTAGCTAGCTAGCTTGCTAGCACAGTTAGCTCACTGTTTGAAGGTGGTTAGGTGACCCAATGATAAAACATAGTGGCTTTTAATGCATTTATTGAATATATTTCACAACATAAATATACTAAGTTTAAAATTTCTTTAGGGTTTTCTGTTTGTCTTGGTGATAGTGGTGAACAAATACATAAATTATCAACCCCATATAGGCCTAGTGTAGAAATCTCATCCTCATATATATTTTTTTCTCTCCTTATAGAAGCTTTATAGAATGTATGGTTTATGAAAAAAAGAAGACAGAGACCGAATTGCTGCAGTAACGACTTTATTTGCAACAGGACATTTCTGCAAGATAACAAAAATATGCAACATAGCTGCCATTTACAGTATTACTGTATGTGAAAATACAAAATATACAAACAGAAAAAGCCATCTTCTAATCTGCACGGTCTTCTGCATTTGTCCACGTTCTCATCCACATCACACCTGATATCTTCCCTGGCAAGGCATCTTGGGAAGAATCTTTTGGCTTGCCTTATCCTGGCAGTGTTCAGCTGTGATGTCTTGGTATGCATTATCTTTTGCATACAGGAGGGACATTTGGTCCTGTGGACTATGGTCAAAAACCTTTCATCTCCAGGCTGAGAAAACTCCTCAATGGGGTTGAGGAAAGGGAAGTAAGGGGCAAGGAAAATGGACATCATCCTCTGATGGGCGTCAAACCAGGCTGTGACTGCACGGGAACGGTGGAATGCCACATTGTCCCATATTTGCATAACTTCAATCAGCTGTTTCTCAGTAGCAATGGAATAAAATACAGGGGATATATTTGTGTTTCAATTCACAATATAAGCAGCTGTTCACCTTGATTTTAGCCTGTTTAGAACATGGTGTTATCTGTTCTGACATACAGTGTGAAAGCATTGGTAAATTTGGCAGTAAAAATCCATTGTTTTGGTCTTGTTTGAGCTTGTGTGTAAAAGAAGTTCAAGCATTTTAAATTTGTGTTAATTGTATGCATTTTGTGTTAAAGCAACACGAAATGTGTTAATAGTATAGCTTACACAGACGGATGTAGTGCTAACTGTGTTAAGAGTTTTGGAAAATTGTTAAAAGTATTGAAAAATCTGTCATAACAATCGTAAAAAACTGTAATATAAAATTTCTGACAGTGTGTGGGACATCCAACTACTTTCCAAGAAGGGGCGCAACTGATTTACAAATATTGCGATAAATATGTACAGGAATTGAGGCAGTAGCAAATGACAGCACTAGGAGTAAAAGCTGCAGGATTGTGTACGAGTATACAAATATGTACGAGTATCGTACGAATTTGACAACTTAAATCTTGTGAATTATTAAGACTTTGAGACTATGTTCGTACTGATTGGGCTATGGGTTTTGTGAGAAAAGGTTTAAGAAACAACAAATGCTTGATAAAATGTTTGATTTAGGGTTAAAACCAACACATACATACCATTGCGAATATTTGCCTTTGCAGCTTTCTGTCTCCTCCGTTTACTTGTCCTCAAACAATAATGGGCTGACTGAGTCCGAAAGGTCCTTTTGGTCTTTTCAGCTGAAAAAAGAGAACAGAAAATATCATTATGTATAATATCTTTAATAATAGTAAAATAAAAATGACTGATTTACCTTACAAATATTGGATGTTACATTATTAAGCATTAAAAGCATGTTAAGTGTTGTGGTTAATATGCATTTACAACAAATATCACTTTAAAACTACCAATACTGAGGTAAAAGCGTGGCAAGTTTTGTGGTGGTTACTGTCCTTTTACCACACCGATCACAGTAAAACTAGGGTTACTTTGGTAAAAGCATGGTACATGTTGTGGTTACTGTGCCTTTACAATAAGTTTTACATTAAAACTACCAATAGTGCGGTAAAAGCATGGTAAGTTTTGTGATTACTGTCTTTTTACTACACTTATCACAGTAAAACTAATGTTAATGTGGTAAAAGCATGGTAAGTGTTGTTTTTACTGTGCTTCAACTACAAATACAACTTTGGAACTAATAGTACTACTTTAAACCTGATATGAATATGATGAACTGATTGAAGGTCTGGGCCTTAGGCCTATAGCACGTCATGTGACAGACAGTATCACCCTGTTTTGAATTAGAAAGCAATGAAACGCAAAGCCTCCGTGGAGATGACAGATATACTGCAGTGACTGAACGTGAGCTAATCTGATTAATATCGACAAACAGAAAAAGACATCAAACATTATTAGGACAGCGTATTTACCAACTATTTACTACCGTATTTACTTTACTTACCAACATCTGGCACACGTGAACTGATGCCAAATATCGGGATGTGTTCGGAATGAGACTTCTTCAGCGCGATTTCCTACTGATAAAATATAATTGTAAAAATATCAATAAATAGCAAAGCAATCCAGCTTCCCTGGCAATAAGACCTAAATAATAACATTACAAGAAATATATAAACCATGATAAGTGAATAAATGTTGATTAAACAGCTTCTCTGCTGCAGCCTGACAGGCAGAAAGAATCGTGCTGTGATCACGGAAGATGCTTCACATTGAAATACTTTAGTTTTGCTGACATCACGAAAATAACAAAAAAATAAAAATAAAAAAAATCTATAAATTAAATTACGTGACCATATCACGAACTGCCGTGAGACTGGGTTGGAATGTCTATCTGACGGACCTCCAAGTCGAAAAACAACGCAAATGGTACATCTCTTTCGTTGAAAATTGACGCCAGGGGTGCTTGACCATGCGTCAGACATTTGACGAGTAGGGAGTGAGACTGTGTTGGATGAGAGGATTTGCATCGTTTTATTTTTGTACTGTGGATTAATTTCTTATTCAGTTTTTGTGGAAGTACTGCTTCCTTTGCCTCCTTGAAGGGAAAACCCAAAGACAAGATAAAGAGAAGAAGTGAAGTGAAGTGAAAGTGCAGAAAAATAAAAATCCCCGTTGTTAAATTAACACTGTTCGGTGTTTATATGGGAACCACCAGCAGTGTGTTAAAAGTAACACTGAAGCAGTCAGTTCAACTGAATGCTTCAGTAACTGAAGTTAATTAGATAATTAAGTTATTTTAAAAGAAACTACTTCCAAAATGTGTACTGACTTCGTTTAGATGCTTCTTTCTTAAGTTCATCAAACAACGTGACTGTATTCTAACTCCAGTTTCCTCTGACTCAAAGAGCTGAAGTTGTTCTTCAGTTGGTCTTTTTCAGTCATTAGATCAGTGTTCTTGTCCTGTAAGCTGATGATAGTGTGATTGAACTCTTCAACTGTGTTCTTGTAACTCTTTAACAGGTCTCTCTCTGCTGTGATGGTGATGTACAGTGTGATGAAGACCAGCAGAAGAACACAAATGAGCCCGAGACACACTGTCTTCAACACCAAACACCTGCTTCCTCCTGACAAACAGAGATATTAAAATGATAACAATTCACACCATATTATTAGGAATAATAATTAAGCAGTCTTTGTAAATAATCCAATGTTGTCTTTAACAGACAGGCCTTTTTAAAGAGTGTGTTGTTTTATAATGACAAACATCTGTAACTGTGTTACTCGTAAGGGATAATGTAGAGCGAGGCGGTTGTTATAGCGAGTACAACCCCCCACAGGCTGACATGTGTTCATGTTCAACCTTGAATCAGCCTGAAGGGGTTGTATTCGCTATAACAACCGACTCGCTCTACATTATTCCGCTTATTACATGGCTACCTACCAAATAAATAAATAATTTGACACAAAATATTGATTTAAAAAGGAGTTTATTGATTTAAAAACGATTGAATTGCTTCGCTAAAGAAAATAGTCTGTTCTGTCTCTACGGTTAGAATCCTGCATCCATAGCAACGCTCTGTTTTTCATGGCAACGGTGTGTTATACTTAGCAGCGGTCTGTTATCAAGAAATAACACACCGCATTCTACATTAGAATGTTCCTAACTCCTAAACTTTGGAAGAATCTTCCTAACATTGTCCGGGAAGCAGACACACTCTGTCAGTTCAAATCTAGACTAAAAACACGTCTCTTTGACGTAGCATACACATAATAACACATTATAGACTTCTAGAATTCAATGTTAGGCTGCATAGATCAGGTCAGCCGGAACCGGGAACACTTCCCATAAATCCTGATGTACTCGTTACATCATAAGAATGATGGCGTCTAGGCTAATATTATTCTCTCTGTTTATCCCGAGGTTTACCACAGTCCGCCGTATCCAGATCTGATGAAGGACCTGCGCCTGGACGCGACGACAGCGCAGTCCTGAAGTGTCAACCAGTCTCTCCCCTGTGAAGGCCTCCTCCCCTCCCTTTACCTCTCTACAGATAAAATGTTGTCGGGTTAATTCCGGTTCACGTGGCTACGCGGACACGACAAAAAAATTCTGTATTATAAATGTTTAAGGCCAGACAAGTAGTTTATTGAGGGTTGATTTGTAAAGAAGGAATCACGTCTACACGCCTGCGCACATATATATTTAAACGCACATACATTTGGACTGAACACGTAATGCGCATGTGCGCGACATCTGTGTTTCGCGAGTTTGCGTTTTGGAGGTTTGAGGTTTTCTGTTAGAACGGTGTCGTGTTAGCGGCCCCTAAGTTAATTACTAATGATCTTCGCAACGGAAGTAAATGTAACTCTACACCCTTGCCTCATTTAGTATAAGTGGTTCTATGCTAATGAGCCCCGGCTCCACTCACTCACTCAGCTCAGAGATCCACTCGTTGACAATCACATGTTGATCTGATTGGTTACAAGGTAGTTTGTGACGTCAGAAACACCAGCGATTTCAAACCGTGTTTTTTAAGATTGTCTTTGGTTCACTTCAGTTTTAAGGAGAAAATACTCAGATATGGTGTCGACTTATGAATTTACACATGCGTCATAAACAACATTAAAAGCTTGATTTACACCACAGGGGGACTTTAACAACTATGCTAAGTCATGCTAGAAAAATGCTAAGTTGTTGTAATACAACAATTCTGTAAGAGTGAAAGAAATGTTGGACATTTAGATTTTTAAGAATAATCAAGGACAAAGGATTCAATTGATTCGTTTTAGTTTGTCATAAGGCCTTGTTTAACATGCTCTTCCTCTGCTTCTTCTTCAGCGGTCGGTACGCTCTGGGCGAGAGGACCTGGGTGGAGTTTTGGCCCAGTTTGGAGCAGAGCAAGACGAGCGCTGAACTCAAAGAAAAATACGACGGCATGTTGAGTCTCCAGCAGGATCTGCGCTTCGGCTGCAGATAATCAGTCAAAGCGGCCCTAATGCCAGACTACAGCTTTTGATGAAAAGATCATATTACAAAACTCAGGATAGCTTAATTTTAACTTTCAATGTATGTTAAATATGAGTTGATTTTGACTGTTGCTTTTTTTAATAACTATCCTGTTACTCAGCAAATTAAATAATGTATACCAGCTTGACTTACAATGTTTAAGCAAATGTCCTAATAAAAGAAGTCTAGCAAGGTCTTCTATTCTGATTACTGTCCCAAAACAATACACTTTTAGAGTGTACTGATTCAATATTGATGCCGAAATGCATAATGCATATTATAATCTTCAACATAGAGTAACCTTATGTTGTGTGATGAACCTTATGTTGTGTAATTGTCCAATAATTCAAGCTCAGCAGGATGTAAAAGTAAGTTTCTTTGGAAGGAAGTGTGCATTAGTGTTTAACACAGCACTTCAGTCTGAAGTTCATCACCTCATAGTGACACTCAATAGAAAGTTCAGAATGGTTGTAACAAGTTCATTTTAATGCTTATCTTTGCATTTTTTTAAACCAAAAAGAAAGTACTAAAGATTTATTAATGTTTGAAGTCATTTTGTGAGTAAATGAACAAAAATCTGTGAAGGCAAGAATTATTGGACTAATTTTCAATTAAAATTACTTTAAATTTTATTTAAAGAAAGCTGCACAATGAGCTGTGCTGTTCTCTTACGAGAGGTCTCTCGTACTGCGTAAGTATCTTACGCTAGGGGAAAATCCCTTTTCCGCGAGATATTGAAGCCAAAAAATTATCCTTAATTTTGTATTATTGTAAAACGTGTTGTGGCAGCATACAGACATAGGCAAGCTCGCGTGCCTATTGGCTGTCCTGCGGCAACTGCAGCAGCCTATCGAGCGAGGCCTAGCGTGACGTCAGACCCAATGAGGGTGCTTCGCGCCCGCTGCGTCACATCCCGCCGAAACGGGCGTGGCTTAGGCCTATAAATCCAGCTCGCAGGCAGCTGATATCTGATTTTTCATCTCTTCAGCGAAGCTCACGCATCGCTGGATCCGGAGAGAAGCCGCGCCGTCTGAGGAAGCCTTTTCAGCGGGACGAGTCGTCACTGAAGTCGCTGGCCGCGCCGCCTTCAATCGCCTTCCTGCTGCACAGCAAAATCCCCAGTGTTAAATTAACACTCCTCAGTGTTTATATGTGTCCACACTACAGGGTGTTAAAAATTAACACCGAAGCAGTGTTGAAGTTAATGAGATAATTAAGTTAACACTGAAGCAGTGTTGAAGTTAATGAGATAATTAAGTTAACACTGAAGCAGTGTTGAAGTTAATGAGATAATTAAGTGATTAATTAAGTGATGATTGGCCATTAGTGGTGACACCTGATGATAACAAGCAGACTCACTGACGGAAAGAGAAAAAACAATAACAGAAAAAAGAGAAACACAAGAACTACTGACTTCGAGTCATTACACATTGTTGCACTTATTACCAGTTTGACTTTATTTCTGTCATACATCGACAAAAGTTCTTGAGAGTCAACAGAAGTTTAGACGGTAATGTTTTATGGAATTTTTCTTTTCAAGTTACCATTATGGTGATCAGTGTTTGCTTTAGTTGGGCTCTTGACTCTTTTAATTTTTTATTATATGTTTTTCTTTGGTTGCTACAACTCTGTGTTTATAAAGCACATTTGTTACTGCAAGAGAAACATGACCTGCTCACAATATGTTTTGATGATAATGACATTATCATCATGTAATGTCCTGATTCACTGACGTCATTCAGACTCTAAATTTTTGACTATATGCATGATGTCTCGTTTTAGTATTGGTGATTATAGCTCTGAGATTCTATAGTTTGAGATCCAACAGCAATATCAAAAATTTTGAAAATACTTTGAGCAAAGAAGTTATTGTGTTTAAACACACAGACATCAAGAATCAGCATATGAATCTCAACAATGGTGACAATAAACAAACTAGTGACAAACAGATCAACTCTGAACATCACAAAACAAGATACTAAAGTCAGAACAAAACAATAGCAAAATAAAAGCAAACAGAAAAAAACAATGAAAATTACAGGACAATTCAGCTGCATAATTTATTCATGCTGCAATGCATGATGTCAGCCATTGATGCGTTCTGATTGGTGGCTCCCATCATGCACTGCAACATTAAGCATTTGTTTGATTGTAACCATTGTTGAGATTCATATGTAGATTCTTGATGTCTGTGTGTGATTTTAAATCCTTCAGATCTTCAAAACATTGCTGGAAGTAAATACTGTAGTGAAAAATTAATAAAACAATTAGATAATCAGTTTATAATGCTGGGTGACATCATTGAATCAGGTCACTAGTAATTTCATCATTGAAACATAACCAGGGCTGAATTTCCAAAAGCATCTTAAACTTAACTTGATCGCAGACCAACTGCAACAAATGGTCTATACTCTATACGATCAAATTAGGCTTGCGATGTTTTCAGGAAACACAGCCCAAGTCATAGTTTCTCTTGCCACAACACATATGCTCTATAAACACAGAGTTGGAGCAGCCAGAGAAATCTTAATGTTAAATAATAAAGTGTCAAGAGCCCAACTAAAGCAAACACTGGTCACCATAATGGTGACATGAAACGAAACATTCTATAAAACATTACCATCTAAACTTCTGTTAAATCTGAATAAGACCGTGTGTAGATGTATGACAGAAATAAAGTCAAACTGGTAAAATAATAAGTGCAATAATGGCTCAAAGTCAGTAGTTCTTGTGTTTCTCTTTTCTGTTCGTGTTTCTCTTTCCTTCAGTGAGTCTGCTTGTTATCATCAGGTGTCACCACTAATGGCCAATCATCACTTAATTAATCACTTAATTATTGCATTAACTTCAACACTGCTTCAGTGTTAACTTAATTATCTCATTAACTTCAACACTGCTTCAGTGTTAATTTTTAACACCCTGTAGTGTGGACACATATAAACACTGAGGAGTGTTAATTTAACACTGGGGATTTTGCTGTGTGCGCTATCCGGCGCCTATATCCTTTGCTCTCTGTTCTGTGTGTGTGCTCGCCGCCGCGACACACTCTATCTAAAAGAGCTTGCGTCTTTTTCAAGATGCCTTCCTGTGGCTCGTGCAGAGCCCCACTCAGCGACGGGGACCGCCATATGATCTGCGTTTCCTGCCTGGGTGAGGATCATGCAGCTCTCGCGCTCGCCCCGCTTTCCCCTGTTGGCCTCTTCGGATCTTCCGTCAATGACTTTGTGGAAAGATTCGCTGAGGTACAGAAAGCGTCACAGGCCATGAAGCACTTCCTACCGAAGCGCTCTAGTTCTGTAGCAGGCCGTGCAAAACCGTCTGCTCAGAGCTCACAACCTCAGCCTCCGCCCACCGCCACCACTTCGCAGCGCCGACAGGCCCGAAGCGCGAGGCCGCGCTCTCGCTCAACTAGCCTAGGATTGCGGTAAAGCCCGAGGCCCCGAAGTCGTCCTAGCACGCCTAGGGAAACGACGGTTTTCAAGTCCCGCCGCGGCCGGACTTCCACTAAAACTCATCGCTCGTTCAGTTCCAAGAAATGTGACTGTTCCAGTGTATTCGATCCAGATCGATTGCGGATTAAACGTAGCAAATGTGCCCACTGCCCAGTGCCCACAAACACTACGTTCTGCATGTCTCAAGGTTTCTGTAAAAATGAAACCAGCGTGCATTCGCTCTGCTCAGGCGGTCAATGCTCTCAGTAGAGGTCGACCGATAGTGGATTTTACCGATAACGATAGCTAGGTTGGGCCATACTTGCCGATAACCGATTAATGAACCGATAGTTTTTTTAATTGATACTGGATAAAAACAAACATAACACTTTATTATATATATATATAAAAAAAACTGTATTGAACCATGAAAACATGCTAAATGAAATAAATATATAAATATGAATAAATATTGAAGTCAATAAAAGACATTCATTCAAACTGAAACAAAAAGTAATACTCTAAATAACAAATAAAACCAGTTACATTCAAAATGTAACTGTTTAACTGTTCTTTTTCAAGCCAACTTAATGAATAAAAAAGTAACAAAATTTGAACTTGTGAAACAGTTGAAACTAGTCCTGTTTGCTATAGAACTACAATATAATAGATTCAAGTTTAACATGGTCCAGTTCAAGTTCTAGTTCCATTTTAATATTCAAAGTCAAGAAACTTCAAATTATAATGGAGAAAGCAGAGTTGGTGTTAGGGGTGGGAATCTTTTACCATCTCACGATTCGATTCGATTCCGATTCTTGAGGCCACGATTCGATTCAAAATCGATTTTCGATTCAAAAAGATTTTCGATTCAAAACAATTCGATTTTATTCATAATGATTTCTAATCAGGTTTCTGATCATGATCTACTCTCATCTGCTTTGCAATACAGAATGACAAACGGAGACATTAAAGTGTCTTTTTCACATTTATTAAGTTCAATTGTCAGGGAAGTGCCTTTTATCAAAAACATTGAAAAAATATTTTTACTTGGTACTTTTAAAGCAAAGTATTTATGATGACCCATAACGAACTTACTTCCAATACTTCCTATATTAATTGTATTAATAAAACAAATGGAAGTGATTTGGCAAGTCAACTGTAAGGTTACATTTGCCAGCATATGTCCCAACATTGCTGAGAACCAACAGGAAAATAAATGTGTGCCTGTACTAGCAGCATACTTGTAGTAAATTAATACAAACTTCAGCATATTCTGAATCTCTAGCATTTAATAATAGACTTCTAACCAACATCCTCTTGTAATTTCCAATGAGCAATATAATCCTTCAGACAAAAAAAAAAAAACATTTTGCTGTAGCAAATTCACAAACAGTTTTCGTTCAAAAATATAGAATTATGTACCAGAAGCTATCATAACGTATAATGCTTGTGGACAATGCATATTCTGAATAATTAGTAACATACAAAGTCGCTCTTGACTTATACACAACTAAATAATAAAGAGTTATGACTTGAAATGTTTGCTGTATACCACAATCAAAAATAGCAAAAAAAAGTGAATGAACATCTGCAGAGAGTAACTTACAGTCAAAATGTAACTTTTTGTGACTGGCATTGCACATATTGCATACAGATCAGATCGGTTTACACAGCATATTGATGTGAAAACTAAACAATACAGAAATTAGCTCTCATACAAAAAAATACTAAATAGATCACAATGAAATTGCCAATGTTCCATACGTTAGCTTTTAACGAAGACATTCTCTGGTGCCGTTCGGATTTGGCGCTCAGCCATCATGCGTCTGTTATGTGCGCGTCTCTGTTATGTGCACGCCACAGACTGTCCGCGCACTGCACGTCCGCTTCAGAGTTCCGCCTTTTGCGTTCCTTCAATGTTTTGTTTATTAGATTTTTTTTTATTTTTTTTTTAGAAAATCGATTTTAGACATTTGTGAATCGATTCAGAATCGTCCACGTCCCGAATCGCGATTCATCTAAGAATCGATTTTTTTCCCCACCCCTAGTTGGTGTGCATGGTGTCCAGTCAGTCGGCTCCTCTTGGCGTCATAAATCATGCCCATTTCACTGAACACCCTTTCACTAGGCACAGTGGATGGTGGGGGGCACAGGAATTTCTTGGCCAGAAGTGCAAGTGTTTTAAATCTTGTGTCATTTTTCTGCCACCACTGCAGAGGCATGTCACTTCTTTCAATGACAGGCTCTGACAAATAGCACTCAAGCTCACTCTCAAAGCTGTTCATGTTCATCCCCCGAGACACAGCTGTGGCACCAAGGACCCTGGCATACAGGGTGTCCAGTAAAGACGGCTGATGGATTCTCTGCTTCTTTGTCTCTGGATCCAAACCCTCATCCTGCTCAGGTCCTTCTGGTGCAGGGCTCGGATCTTCTTCTCTGAGCTCGCCAAGCTCTTCTTCAGCTTCCTCCTTTAGCCATAGTTTTCCTTTCTCAAGTGTTTCTTCAGACGCAAAGGCACGGGCCTTGTATCTAGGATCAAGGAGTGTTGCTAGGACCAGAACTTTTGTCTCTTCTGCCTTGGAAAACCGCTTTGTCAGGCTGTCAAGCATGGTCTTGCGCAAAGTTTTGATCCCTACTGATGATGGACCCTCTGCCTGCAGCATCAGCTTCAGAACAGACACACTGGGAATAATGCATCCTGCTGAAGACTCAGAGTTGCTCATCTCCATTGTGACTTCTTCGATGGGAACCAGTGTGTCAATAAGGTTACTGACAATGTCCCACTGTGTGGCAGATAAGCCACTGATTTGCCCATGTTCACCAGCGTACACATTCAGTGCCCGTCTCTGTTCATACATTCTTTGGAGCATATGAAGTGTTGAGTTCCATCGAGTCGGGACGGCCTGGATGATGTTGTGCTTTGGGAGACCCAGCTCCTCCTGAATGGTTCTTAGCCTCTGTTTGGCCAGTACAGAGTGGCCGAAGTGAGTTGCACATCTTTTTAATATGGCAATAATGTCGAGGACAGCTCTCTGACAAGATAGGCCATCATTGATAATGAGCTGAAGGGTGTGAGCAGTGCAGCTTAAATCAGGAAGTTCAGCCAGTTTCATTCCTTTTACCATGTTTGCTCCCCCATCTCTTAGGACAAGAACAACACGGTCTGTTGCAATATCCCAGTCTTCTAACATGTTCAGGAAGGTTTCTTGAATATAACTGGCTGTGTGTGATCCAGTCATGGGCTTGACATTTAGCACCACTTGCTTTCTAGACCAGTCCTCAGAAATGAAATGCCCAGTTAGGCTCATCAGGGACTCTGTAGTTCCAGACCAACAGTCAGTTGTGAAGGCCATGAATGGGGCCTTGTCCTTCGTCACTACACTTTTCACTTTGGTCAAAACTCTGGAATATGTTTCCTCAAGCATCTTTGTTCTGTAGAACTTCTCATTTTTAATCCGGTACCTGGGTTCCATAAGGGACATGAGCCTCTTAAATCCAAGGTCTGAAACCACTGAAAATGGTTGGTTGTCAGTGGCAATCATTTCAGTGATAGCGGCATCAATTTTGATAGACCTTGGATCTGTATCCTTCCACCCTGTCTTGCTTTCAAACAGTTGAGACACTGATGGCTGAGAAGGATCTTTCATGGCCCTTTTTCCTTTAGCCTCTTCATGGACTTCTGGATGTATGTGCTTCAGATGACTCCACATGTTCGTAGTATTTTTACCTGTAGATGTCGATGCCCCCATGCTGATTATTTTGTCACAGATATTACACTGTGCTTTCCCTGGCGATACTTCAGTAAAATACTCCCACACTGGTACTTTCTTCAAAGCATTTGCCATCTGAAAATAATTTAAACATTAAAATATTATATGTCAAATGTGTTTGTTTTTTTCAACACTTTGCAAGTCCAATTTGTTAACAAGGAACTATTAGCTAGCTTACATGAACTATGTGCATTATGCAATATACATTTTTACATCATGTATTAATATTTGAGCAATACAATTGCACCTTGATCATTCATGTTAGTTTGATAGTGCATTAACTATGGTTAACAAATAAAAACCTTAATTTAAAAATGTACTAATACATGTTAATTAACAAACAATGAACAATCCTTATACAGCAGTTATTAACCTTAGTTAATGTTACATATGGAATTTTATTGTAAGTGTTATTTAATATCCAAACAGTCATGCTTAAAGATGGCCAACTTTAAATATCTACAACGCCAGAGCATTGAAATGATTTCATTGAAATTGAAATATTACATGTATAGTCTCACACTTTTGCTTCTATTTTATAAACACTTGATGATTATCTAATCAAAATAACAAAATATGTATTAAAGTGATGATGAAAAAATAACCGAAATCGAATGCTTTTCTGATTTGTTTATATGTTTCTGTCGGCTGTAATGTATGAACATATCAGTTTGCTATCTTACGTCTCTAGCTTTATATGCAACTTCTCTGCATATTTAAAGGGGTCATGAACTGGATTGTTTTATTATTTTATAATGTTTCCTGGGGTGCCCTTATAATGTTAGTATGATTTTTACATCAAAAATTGTCATAATTTATAAATAAAAGCCATGTTTCCAAGCCTGATTTCAGGCTCAGATTTGAACGCTCTGTTTTAAGGGGCGTGTCTGCTGTGAGACTGCAGTGCAATCGCCCACTGCTGTGATTGGCTGACATGCTTGCATATGAAATAGCTAGTATTACATGAACTCTCTCGAAAACTGTTACTACGTTTTTACTATTACAGCTATCGAGATTAACAAATCGTGAAAAGTATCGTTTAAAGCATTATATTTAAATCTATTCCATCACATGAAAGGTTGCAGCATGATGAGCACTGAGCAGATGACAGACAGTCTGTTGATCGCGTGAATAAAGATCTTATCATTGCAACGCAATTTTTGCACTCTCACAAATGCTTACACCAAATCACAATGCAAACACGATGTGAATACACAGTAAGAGCTTCGTTGTGTAGTGTAACAGTGTCATTATTTCGTTTGGTAAGTGTCCAGATAAGCTCTCGCGGCTCGCGCAGTGCTGTTTGATTGACAGCTTGGGCGAATGGAAAGGGATCGTTCTTTGATCGCTTTCTGATTTAATCTAATTTAATAACAGTTTAAAAAGGATTATTTTCATAATACTACGAGAAATTATGTGAAGTTGATCATTTAGTCACTGATGCATAAACAGTATTGAACGATTTTAAGAGAATCTGAACTTGAATAATTACACAGAAACCACTGATCGCAGATCAGGCATTAGAGTACACATGGTTACTTACATGTTGCTGGCAGATCCGTGTCGGGAAATTGTGATTGACTGATTTAATAAAGTTTAACCATGCTGGAATCCGAAGGAAGCCATGCAGACTGTCTTCTTCCACAACCAGGCACTGCACAATATTTAGTAAACAGCATGTTTATTGGTTTATTGCTTGGAAGTAGCTCGATCCGGTAAGCAATCATCATGTCGTCCTATGTTATTTAGCATGTTTGGGCGAATCAGTGGGCGGGGCTAAACAGGCCGTGTTGAAGTAGGCGTTGATCTTCTTTTGTGGAGGCGGTGTTTTATCCTCTTTGACGTCATAGTTCCCCACTTTGAAAAACGAGTCGTTTGCTGAGCCTGATGTCTATAAAAGCTTTTATTGGACTAACAAGGTAGTTTTCAGTTCTGAAACTTACAGGATATTATTATAGTATGATGATCTCTTATATGTCAAAAGCTCAAGTAAATTTTGATTTCTCAGTTCATCACCCCTTTAATGCATAAAAGTGACCAGCTCGATATAAACTAATGCAAATAGATGGTAACAATTGTGACATTAAACATTCGGGTCGGACTTACGTTTATTTTTGTCAGTGTTTTAACCGCTTGAGGTACTACTAATGTTAGCGTCCTCTCAGCCTCGAAGGCAAACAAACATACTGTTGGGCTGTTCTTTCTCTACTAATGCAGCATTTAGTCAACAAATTAATCACTTTATAATGATATGACAAAATGTACTGTATACAGACCTTTTAGCTGTCGGTGCTTTAAACGCGCAGCTGATGTCAGCGCTCTCCACGCAGCTTGTGCTCTCAGTGCAGTGCAGTGGAGCACGCAGCATCACGTGTTGAAATAAACAGCACAAGGCATCAGTGATAGTTTTTATTACACCTCTAGAGGCCGCTCTTGTACTGCATGATGCTAGCAGAGCCTTCTCAGCTCTCTCTTACTGTGTAATGGATGACAGCGCGCGCTTCTCAGCCGCTCCAGCAACGGACGCAACCAGGAAAAACTATCGGTATGTATTTTTGCCGATAACGATAGTTCCACCAATCAACTATCGGTGCCGATTAATCGGCAAAACCGATGAATCGGTCGACCTCTAGCTCTCAGTGTTGTAAATGTGCCCGCTATCCCGCGCCCACATTCACACATAGACATGACAAGTCCTACGGGACTCGCCCAGCCCTCCCCCTCTCGGTTGACCGCCGCAGAGGAGTCGAGCGCGGGCAGTCTGCCCGCTGTAATCAGCGCGCCCCCTGCCTCGAATGTCATAAGCGCGACGCTTATGTTACAGCACACCGAAGCTCCTCTGTCGCTAAGCGACCAGAGCGCGCCGCATTCAACCCCTAGCCATTCATGCAGATGCATGGGCAATGCTTCCCAGGGTTTCGGAGTGGGTGCCAGACATTATAAAGAGAGGCTATTCGCTACAGTTCTGTCGACACCCTCGCCGCGGTGCGACGAACGTCGAATCTACGGTGAAAACAGAAGTAGCACACCTACTTCGAGCCGAAATATCGAAACTGTTGAGCAAAGGGGCCATAGAGCCTTTATCTCAAGCTCAGAGCGAAGGGGGGCTATACAGCAGATACTTCCTGGTACCGAAAAAAGACGGGGGACCCATACTAGATCTAAGACAGCTGAACAAAGTGCTTGCGAAGCGACAGTTCAGAATGCTCACGACCAGAAAAATCCTCGCACAAATTCGCAGAGGAGACTGGTTTATGTCAATAGATCTGAAGGACGCGTATTTTCAAATACAGATAGCGTCACGTCACAGGCGATATTTAAGATTCGCCTTCGAGGGCCAGGCATATCAGTACACAGTCCTACCGTTCGGCTTGTCCCTAGCACCCCGTACATTTACGATGTGCATGGACGCAGCGCTCGCACCCCTCAGACTCCGGGGCATGCGAGTATTGAACTACTTGGACGATTGGCTGATTCTAGCTCAATGACGCTCGGAGCTCATAGAGCACAGGACCATTTTACTCGATCACCTCGAGAATCTGGGTCTCAGAGTCAATTTGGCGTTCCCCAGACAGATAATATCTTTTCTGGGCACAGAACTGGACTCGCTGTCTATGATAGCGCGACTGTCACCACAGCGCGCACTGGATATTCAGCGCGCAGCGAGCTCTTTCCGCTGCGGCGCGTCTGTCCCGCTCAGAAAATTTCAGAGGATGCTGGGTCTCATGGCCTCAGCATCATCAGTACTTCAGCTGGGCTTGCTTCGCATGCGCCCGCTACAGTTCTGGCTGAAAGGGCGAGTACCGCGCCGAGCGTGGACTTCCGGTCTGCTTCGTCGCAAGGTCAATCAGAAGTGCATCACAGCTCTGAAACCTTGGAAAGCCTGGTACCGATCAGGTGTAAGCCTGGGGACTTCCTCGAGTGTGAGAGTGGTGTCTACGGACGCATTCACCTCGGGATGGGGAGCGCTGCTCGAGGGCAGACCGTTCTTCGGCCAATGGTCAGAACGGGAGAAGCTTCTGCACATAAACTGCCTGGAAATGTTGGCAGTAGAAAACGCGCTGACGCGTTTTTGTCCCCAAATAAGAGGACACCACGTCCTGGTCCGCTCGGACAACATGTCAGTGGTATCCTACATAAATCGCCTGGGGGGCCTCAGGTCCCGAAACCTGCACAGGCTGACAGAACGCCTCCTGGTGTGGGCTCAGTGCAACCTGCTCTCGCTGAGAGCAGCGCATGTGCCAGGGCTCCTAAATGTAGGACCAGACAGGCTGTCCAGGAACAACGTTCCGACAGGCGAGTGGTCTCTACACCCACAGACAGTCCAACTGCTGTGGAAGAAATTCGGCAGAGCGAGGGTAGACCTGTTTGCGTCTCAAGAAAACGCTCAGTGTCTGGAATTTTTCTCCAAGAGCAGGGACGCGCTGGCTCATGTTTGGCCCCGCTGTCCGCTCTATGCTTTTCCCCCCGTCTCTCTCCTGCCTCAGGTGATAGAACGGATCAGGGAAGAGGGATGCTCAGTGCTACTCGTAGCGCCGTTCTGGAAAAACCAACCCTGGTTCCCAGTTCTGATGCAGCTAACGAGCACTGCCCCATGGCCAGTGCCAGTGAGGAGGGACCTCCTCTCTCAGGCCGAGGGCTCGATCTGGCATCCTCACCCAGAGCTGTGGTCCCTTCATGTTTGGGCCATCAACGGGTACCCGCTGACCTCCCAAGGGGAGTGTTAGACACGATCACGCAGGCTAGAGCCCCGTCTACGCGACGGCTCTACTCCTCGAAATGGTCAGTGTTCTCCAGCTGGTGCACAGCTCGTGGCATATCACCCCCAGACTGTGGGGTGACGGAGGTTCTCTCCTTCCTACAAGAGCTGTTGGATAAGGGTAGGACCCCTTCCACGCTCAAAGTTTATGTGGCGGCCATAGCGGCGTTCTCTAAAACAACGCTTGGTCAGTCAATAGGAAGGAACGATTTAGTCATCCGCTTCCTTAGAGGAGCTAGGAGACTGAATCCTCCCAGACCTCCCTCAGTCCCTGTATGGGACCTTTCTACGGTGCTGGAAGCCATGAAAGGTGACCCATTCGAGCCTATACAGACGATTGATCTTAAACACCTGTCTTTCAAGACAGTGTTTCTTCTGGCTCTCGCTTCAGTAAAGCGCATAGAGGACTTACATGCGCTCTCAGTAAGCGCGACGTGCATGGAGTTTGGGCCGAATGACTCAAGAGTTATACTCAAACCTAGGCACGGTTATGTTCCAAAATCCCTCAACACACCGTTTAGGGCGCAGGTCATTTCCCTGTCAGCCCTACCGGTCTCTGACGAGGAAGGACACGCAAGCTTCCTTTGCCCAGTCAGGGCATTAAGAGCTTATGTGTCTCGCTCATCTGTCTTCAGACAGACGGAGCAGCTCTTTGTTTCGTTCAGCGGGCATTCCAAGGGACTAGCCGCGTCGAAACAGAGCCTATCCAGATGGATAGTTGACGCTATAGCGCTGGCGTACACTTCCAAGGGCATGCAGTGCCCGTTGGGTGTCAGAGCGCACTGGCCTGGTCAAGTGGGATTGCCTTGCAAGATATATGTATGGCGGCAGGCTGGGCCTCCCCGTCTACATTTATAAGGTTTTATAACCTAGAGGTTCCCGCCTTACAGGCCAGGCTGTTGTCGGTCTAATAAACCAGTACTGTCTGATCTGATGCTATCGGTTCAGAATACTGTGTCCGCTGAGCGCTGCTCGCTGATCGACCATAAAATACTTATGGGCAAATTGAATAAGACCCACAATTTTCCATCAGGTCAAGACGAACTCCACCCTGTCTGTATGATGTAATTTGCGCCTGAGGGACGCTGCTATATGTGGAAGAGCGCGGCTCCGCCCCCCCTCTTCCCGGACTCCCTGTGAGTTCCCCTGGTGATTGTGCACTATATGAACCCTGGGCTTCCGCCCCTGGGTCTTTGGTGTTAGATCCCAGCACGCACGGCGTTTTACATTGGGTCCCCTAGCGTAAGATACTTACGCAGTACGAGAGACCTCTCATAAGAGTACGTACTCGGTTACTAACGTAACCTCGGTTCTCTCTAGAAGAGGGAACGAGTACTGCGTATCTTGCCGTGCATGCACACGCTCTGGTTCGCTTCGGCGATGAAAAACCAGATATCAGCTGCCTGCGAGCTGGATTTATAGGCCTAAGCCACGCCCGTTTCGGCGGGATGTGACGCAGCGGGCGCGAAGCACCCTCATTGGGTCTGACGTCACGCTAGGCCTCGCTAGATAGGCTGCTGCAGTTGCCGCAGGACAGCCAATAGGCACGCGAGCTTGCCTATGTCTGTATGCTGCCGCAACGCGTTTTACAATAATACAAAATTAAGGATAATTTTTTGGCTTCAATATCTCGCGGAAAAGGGATTTTCCCTTAGCGTAAGATACTTACGCAGTACGAGAGACCTCTTCTAGAGAGAACCGAGGTTACGTTAGTAACTGAGTACGTTTGTCACTATGCAAGAAAAAAACTGCTCAAAAATCTGTTAATTATAAGAGAATTAGGAAATATTAGGGGTCCATGAACCCAGCATGATTGACATTCATTGTATGAAGATGTACAGTGCATCAGAGTTTGAATTCTTGTTGGTCAGCAATATGTAAATTCTAGGGGAGGTTCTCTCTAAAAAAAAAAAAACCTGCACTCGTCCTCCTAAAGTCCACAGCTCAACTGAAGAGACACAGAAGTCATAATGGAACTGGAGGGCATTTATAAAAGTGTTGACAGCGAGACCTGCAGCATGTGCAACGAGAGGGGACTGGATAGAGATGAAGATATTTATGCTAATAAGGACCGAAAACTCAGCCAGAGCGAAGCAACAGCTCAAAAACACAGTAAGACATTTAGTGTGATTTTAGTTGTTTATATTGAATAGCAGTAATTTTCAACATATGTTCTTGATTTTTAACAGTGCACTTCTTTGTAATTATGAACATGTTCCTTAAAAGCCTTACTATTTTAATGAGAAAATGTATTGAATTTTTTTTTACGTTTTCCTGTTTGGCAGGAGGAAGTAAGTGTGTTGTGTTGAGCACAGTGTGCTTGAGCCTCATGTGCGTTCTCCTAGTGGCCGCCATTATAGTACTGTATTTCAAGCTCACGGCAGAGACAGAAATACAAGCTAGACACATGTTACAGACTGGTTCAAGATATCAAACTGAGATAGACCAGTTACAGAACAACTTCAGCTCTCTGAGTCACAAGAACCTAGAGCTGGAGACCAGAGTCAAAGATCTAACCACTGAGAAAAGCCAGTTGGAAACAAGAGTCAAATATCTAACCACTGAGAAAAGCCAGTTGGAGACCAGAGCCAATGATTTCACTGCTGAGAAAAGCCAGTTGGAGACCAGAGCCAATGATCTCAATGCTGAGAAAAGCCAGTTACAGAACAATTTCGACTCTTTGAGTCAGAAGAAACTGGAGCTGGAGACCAGAGTCAATGATCTCACTGCTGAGAAAAGCCAGTTACAGAGAAGTTTTGATTCTGTGAGTCAGAAGAAACTGGAGTTAGAGACTGAAATAAGGAAGTTATATGAACGAGGTCAGTACAAATGGATTTATATGTATATTTGCACTTTACAACACAATTAATAAATGTAATTGTTTATGTTTATTGAAAGGAAATGGCAGTTTTTTCTTCATATCCAGTGAGTTGAAGAGCTGGTCTGAGAGCAGGCAGTTCTGCAGAGATCGAGGAGCTGATCTGATCATCATCAACACTGAAGAGAAGCAGGTGAGTTCAGTGGAAAATATATCTAGTTTACGGTAATTCTGTTGTGAACAAACTTAAATATATTTTGTCATGTGTACAAACAACCAACAAAAAGTCACACCAGAGCCTCATGTTTTATCACTGCTTGGAAAATAAATGCTACAATTGATATAACAAACGTCTTTCATATTTCATATGTTCTTGCTATTGAATATACATTTTTAATGCTGGTAATTGTCTTTATCTTTTGTCCAACAAATAATACCAGATGAAGATCTAAAATGTAATGATGATTCTCACTGTTTACTGTTTTTCTGTTTGTTTTTTCACACAGAAGCACATATCTTCATTAGTAAAGGAGATTGTGTGGATTGGTTTGTCTGACATTGTGAACGAGGGCAAAATGAAATGGGTGGATAATTCACCACTGAAACAAGGGTAAGTGATAAAACACTCAGACAATCACTGTGTATCTTTTGCATTTGTTTTTAAAAGCATATATTGTTTTACAGCATGAGTGAGTAAATGCTTTTAGAGCTCTCCAGGAACTGAATCTGATTGTATTTCATTCAGGTTTTGGGAAAGTAATGAGCCAAATGACTCAGGTGGAAATGAGGATTGTATTGAACTGAATCCTGCCAAACACGTCCTGGACAACTGGAATGACATCCCGTGCTCAGCAATGAGAAAATGGATTTGTGAGAAATAACATCCATTCCTTCATCTTCATGATAGCTTGGATTCATATCTTTCAGCTTCATTAGTTCATTAGTAGTCATCTTTTCTTATACCCAGTGGGCATTTGATGTCAATTTGACATCAAATTGATGTCAAAATTACGTCAAGAAATTGGTCAAAAATTAAAATCAAATTGACGTCAAAGTGTTGATGTCAATTTGACGTCAAGAGTTTGACCTCTGCTGATGTCATTTTGCCAAACAAAAAGGTGAAACGCATGGCCGTACACTTATTACCAGCTTCACTTAAAACTAACCAGATATACTTTATTTAATTTCCGGTTTAAATAAATATAATATTTAAATAGTTTAAAATATATTAAACATATTTTGATGACACCATGATGGTGGTTAGCATTTGCTTTAGTTGTGCTCTTGGCCCTTGACTCTTTAATATAAAATTTTCTCTGGCTGCTATAACTGTGTGTTTATAAAGCACAATTGTTGTAGCTAAAAAAGCCATCAGAAACTGAGATCAGGAGATGTTGGCTGTTTATTGATGAAATCATCATGTAACTGCCTGAATCCCTGATCATGTTCAGTGTCTAATGCTTTGATTATATGGGGTTCGTGGTTTAAAAGCAGTTTTATTCATGACAGAAGTAATTTGATTCTACAGCATGTCTAGCAGTGTTGATTATCAAATAATGCATTTGTTTTTTAATAACTATTTAGTGCACAAAACCCTGTCATCTATGGCATTACTTAGACGCACACAGACATCAAGAAACAGCGTATGAATCTCAACAATGGTGACAATGGAACAAAATATCCAGATAATCAGATCAACTCCAGGTGCATAATTTATTAAAGCTGCAATGCATGCTGGGAGATATGGGTGAGTTTTGATTGGTGGTACCCAGCATGCACTGCAGCATGAAGCATTTCATTGATTGTCACCATTGTTGAGAGTCATACACTGATTCTTGATAGCTAAGTAATAATGTTAAGTTTAATGCATAAAATGTTTTTAAAATCCTTTATTAATAAAAAAAAAAAACGTTATTCTCATGCTGTTAAATTAAATGGCTTCTATTATAATACAACATTAAAATCACAAGTCCTATATAACCAAAGATTAGACACTGAATAAGATCAGCGATTCAGGCAATTACATGATGATATTGTCATCATCTTCAATAAACCACCAACATCTCCTGATCTCATGGCTTTTCTAGCTACAACAGTTGTGCTTTATAAACACACAGTTATAGCAGCCAGAGAACATTTAATATTAAAGAGTCATTTTCATTTTTGACCTATTTCTTGACGTAATTTTGCTGTCAGCGTTTCATAAAATAACTAACTTTAGGATTTAATTTTTTATCAATCTTTTTATGTAATTTTTTAGAAGACAAGAGTAAGTATGTTTTTTTTTACTGCAATAATAAATAACTGACTATTTTTCTGAAATACTAGAAGACAATCACAGTAAATGACAAGTTTCCCTGATTTACACTGTTATTCTGATACTGAAAGACTGTAAAACTGCTTTTCATTTGAATTGGTTCCCTTGAAATAAAATGTTTACTTTTACTTTTACATTATAAGCATTGTAAACCCAGAACATTTTTGTTTTCCTTTCATATTACGTTCTTGTGTGTCTGATGAGAGATTTCCTCCAGCCCAGAAGGGGGCAGCAGAGAGCAGGTTTATCAGCGTTTAGACATCTCAGTGAACTCTGCAGGCTATGGACCCTTTTCATGTTTCTAGGGTTCTCAGAAGCAGAAGCCGTCATAGTCGACTAATGTAGCAGTGAATGGGTCATTTTTATAATTCCATTTGCTCCAATAACAAAAAAAGATAGGGTAGAGTGGGGGAAAACGCACCCCTTAAGGAAAATATGACATTACAGTGAAACAAAACATAAATGTGACTAGAATTGCCATCCCGGTTTTGAGTGACTATGGCAGGAGTTATTCACCAAATATTAAAATTGCTCAGCCTTCATAATTAATTAGTATTTTCACTAAAAAATATTTTTGTACAAAGGGGGCGTTTTGCCCCAGCGGTGGGGTAAAACGACCCCCAAGGTGGGGTAAAATGCCCCCTTTCTTACCAACCAGTTTGCTTCATAGATCAACAGCAAAATTAACAGACAATAGTTTTTAATCTCTAAAAGTAAAAGGCAAGTAATGTATCAACATGTATTAATATTTATTTCAGCAATGTTCAAAATAGCCAAATTTAACTACCTTCCATCAGTGAGCTAACTTTGCTAGCAAGCTAGCTAGTTAATGCTCACTTGAGGTAATTTTTTCATGTTTTGTTCAAATATTTTGATTTTACCACCTAGTTATACTGCATTAAGTGTAAAACAAAGGATTTGATAGACAGAAATATTTTATTATAGTAATTATGATAGAGAGAAACTATGCTCCCAGGGGGGCGTTTTACCCCTCAGCATAGGGGGCGTTTTACCCCACAAGCTATGGCTTAAATATAATTATATTCCTTATAAATAGCATATGATCTCAAACTACAGACTTCACTATTCATCTATCATACATCACTGTGATATCCTGCAGTGCAGAACAATATTCTCTTAAACACTTGTTTACAAATATCTGAAAATTATAGCATTTACTATGTAATCCTCTTCTCTTCAAATATGTCGCTGGTGTCAGCTTCTCCATAGAGATTTGTATATCCCCGTTGTCAACGTAGTGCATAGCAACAGTAAAAATGTATTTTGAACACTTTTAGTGGTTATTTTGGGAAAAACAGGTGGGGGGGGGGGGGGGGGGGGGGTTCCCCCACTCTACCCTATATATACATTTGTGATAGTGTTTCCATGACTTTACACAGCAAAATCCTCAGTGTTAAATGAACACTCCTCAGTGTATGTGTCCACACTAGAGGGTGTTAAAATGAACACTGAAGCAGTGTTGAAGTTAATGAGATAATTAAGTGATTAATTAAGTGATGATTGGCCATTAGTGGTGACACCTGATGTTAATAAGCAGAATCTTTGAAGGAAAGAGAAAAAACAATAACAGAAAAAAAGAGCAACACAAGAACTACAACTGACTTCGTGCCATTACACATTATTGCACTTAAGGCGAGACACGGCAGGCAAAAACATCGGTTTTTTTTTACTGGTCAATTTTGAGATTTTTGGATATTTGTCTTCAATAACATGTCTTCTTTCAGACTTGTGACCTATATACTCCAAACTTTCCAGTCTTGTACCTAGTTTATGAAGACATTTACAGAGGGATTTGTAAATATATTATTCCTAGCCTCATTTATATAACATTTTATTCCAAAAAACATGGCGAAAATCATTTTTTTAAGGCTATTGACAGTATATTCTGATTTACAGGATAACAAAAGTAGATATCCATAAATCCCTGAAATAAATTAAGTAAAAAAATACTTTTTTTTTGTAAATTCTCTGCAAGAGAAAACATGACCTGCTCACAATATGTTTTGATGATGACATTATAAGACAAATATCCAAAAATCTCAAAATTGCCAGTAAAAAAATTGACAGTTTATTATGACTTTAGTTTTGTGATGTTCAGAGTTGATCTGTTTGTCACTAGTTTGTTTATTGTCACCATTGTTGAGATTCATATGCTGATTATTGATGTCTGTGTGTTTAAAAACAATAACTTCTGTGCACAAAGTATTTTCAAAAATGTTCATATTGCTGTTGGATCTCAAACTGTAGAATCTCAGAGCTACAAAATGAAGCATCAAGCATATAGTAAAAGATTTAGACTGAATGACATCAGTGAATCAGGTCACTACATGCTGATAATGTCATCAGCATTATCTGCTGTGTTTCTCTTTTTTCTGTTCTTGTTTCTCTTTCTGTGCTTCAGTCCAGGAGAAGAACAGAAACATTGGTGATACTGCATGTTGCTTTATTTAAAAGGCTGAAATCTATTGCAGTCATTTCAATTAACTTCTTTGTTAGGTTGATGTTTTTATTTTATTTATTTATTCAGTTCAGTTTCAGTTTAATGAGTAGATATAAATACATTGTCTCAACACACTTTTGTATGTTTTTTATATTAGAAACTTAAGACGTTGAGTAAAACATCCAAGGCATACGTTTTCCACGTCCTCTAAGTACACTCAAGGAATTACATTTTACAGTGTGAACACCCGAAAACAGGCCAAACTGGACCTGTGTGTTGATGACCATAAACTGGAAGTGAATGATGATTTGCATTGCTGTCGTGTTCAGGAACAGAGAGGATGATGGGGAATAGAGATTGTGGGATGAGGACTTCCTGTTATTAAACACAAGTGGGTGACAACAGGATATTCACATTTTCCTTTTCTCAGTAGATGTCACTGTTCTACCATTTTCACTATCATGGGAATCTATAGTAGCTTAAAAATCAGTCCATTGTAATTGATCAGTTACTCAGTAAGCAGAAAACAGAAAATTGCAAACAATATAGTAACATAATTTGAATTTTATAATGGGACTCGATCTGGGTGCTGCAGGCATAAAAATTAGGATAAATGTTCTTCATTTGCATCACTTGTAAGAAACTTCTCAGCCTCTCCTGAACATAGACACCTTTCTTTTCTCAAAAACAGGTGTTGTGTTGCGCATTGAAAACAGGAGTTGGAAGTTTGTTTGACACAAGCACAGTATCTTGTGAAAACACGTGTAATGGCAACTGACCATTTTTAATAAAAAAAAAAAGAAAAAAAAAAAAAGATATACTGTCAAAATCACAATAATAGACTATGAGTGCTGTGACCAACAATTTTACGTTTTCCTTCTGCTCTTCATTTTCTATTACAGAAATCTATTAATTACAACAATTAAATTAATTCTGACATCACAGCAGCAGTTTGCATATGATGAAAGTAGAATACAGGAACCTGTATGATACAGGAACAATGATTCCATAAAATGATAAATCATTAATATTGAAAAACATAACATTTACAAAAAAACGAAACAAATGAAACCACAAAATCTTAATTATTTTAAGAAATTCGTTTTGATTACTTGAACCTTCACCAAAAATGCAATAAAAACAGAAAAGAAATTAAGCTGAAAAATATGGGTCAAAGCATTATTAAATATCAAGAAGATGAAGAAATAGATGTTAAGTCTCACAAACCCATTTCTTCGTATTTGAACATGAGAGATCATTCCAGTTGTTCACACTGCCTCTTGCAGGATCCAGTTCAACACAGTCCTCGTTTGAACCCTGAAAGCTATTCGGCTCACCGCTGTCCCAAAACCTGAATAAAATGGATCAGATTCAATTCCTGTACAGCTCTAAAATATAAGCACTCAGACAGCAAATATGAGAAGATGCATTTACAAACAAATGTACACTGAACGAAGTGGTTTTCTGTGAGTGTTTTATCACTTACCCTTGATTCAGTGGTGAATTATCCACCCATTTCATGTTGCCCTCGTTCTCAGTATCAGACAAACCGATCCAAACACTCTCCTTAACAAATGAAGATATGTGCCTCTGTGTGTAAAGAATTTTTTTTAACCTTTTATTGATTCATTCTGTGTTCTTTCTGGAATGTAGATACTTTGTAATATAAATAAATCTGCATGAAATTATCGAAATATACAATTTACTTTGACCTGCTGTTGTATAATGTTAGCAATGTTCACAATAGTGTTATCAAAAATACAGACTTTGGTACCAGGTTCTTTCTTTATTATTCTGGGGATCAGCTGATAGACGCCTGCTTTCAAACGCTGCAGTGTGCATCTGTGCAAGCACCCGATGAAGAGCGTCAAAAAAGTATTTTTACAACATGTTTTTGAAGCATTGATCATTGTAGCCAGTCACAGACATATATGTTGAGCGTGTGAACACAATGACCAATCAGAAACATACATGTTAAGTGTGTGAACACAATGGCCAATGAAATGTGTTTGAAGATTCGCTCAACAGCGCTCAAAATGCTAGAGGGAAATGCTGATGTCATCACATTTTTTAAGTTTCAGAACCAACTTGGTACCAAAGTCGGTACTTATGACAACACTAGTTCACAATCTATGCCAGTGCAATGTACATTTCTGAGGAGAGCGACAGCTCGGCAATCCCCAGCCCTGTTCAGAGACATCCAGCTCCCCCTCTCTGGACCTAACCAGTGGCGGTATAAGGTACAACCACACCCTATCCCTCTCCCTAAACCTAAATTAGGCTATGCCCCACCCCTTTAGATCCACAGAGGTGGAGCTGGACAAGTGCAAGCCCCACCCCTTAGAATGACACATTTGGTTCTGCAGTCCAAACTATTTGAACTGGAAAATTCCACTGGACTAAATATTGAGCAACTCATACAATTTACTCACACGTTCTGGTTGTCACTGGACTCACCTGCTTCTCTTCAGTGTTGATAATGGCCAAATCCCCACCGTGGTCCCTGCAGTACTGCCTGCTCTCAAACCAGTTCTTCAACTCATTGGATGTGGAAAAAAAAACTGGACCACACAGAAACACAATTTTTCAAATTGGTGTACATAAAAGACAATGAAGAAAGTACTTCTGTCATGACAACTCTCTGAGAGATTGGCATATGGTAATGGATATGCCAATGTTAATGTATTTGGTCTTGGCAGACTAGATCTACTACGAAACTTTCTACTGCCAATACACTCACAGGCATTGTTGTGAGCATGTAAAGGCGGGCATACACTGTGCGATTTTCGTCCGATTTTGAGCCGAATTCTGACTCGTGCGACTCTTTTTCGGGTCGGGCCGATTTTCAGCTTTGTCGTGCGTCGTTTGTCGTGCAGTGTTCGTGCAGTGTACAGGGGGAAACGAGAGGCGATTAACCTCTCACGACCGGCAATCGGATGGTCGGATGAATTTCTGGCATGTTAGAAATTTTGGTCGCTCCTCGTGACTATATCGCACAGTTGAAGCAGAACTACGAACCGATTGCCCTAAACGCAGTGTTTTTTCCCTCACTGCGCCTGCGCGAAAACAGTTTCATCTGCAGCAAAAAAAAAAAAAAAAAAAAGGGAGATAGGCCTATTGAAGTTCTGTAGTTCAAAGCTACAAATAACTGTTGCTTACCTCCAGTTCGTGTTGCAAAATGGATTAACCATTACCCACTTCTTCCAAGCCACCTGCGATGTACACTTTGCCTCTTTTATTGTTAAAAAATGTTTTTGAAATATTTTCATTGATGAATTATTGCAGTGGTCGGACATAGACTGTTAATAATTAATTATATGTATATACTTCATTGTAATCGACCTAAATGTTTTAGACAATTTTCAATGAGCAGAAGTAAAGCTTCTATGTAATATTTTATTATCCTCACAGCGCGTTGGTTATGCGGTGATGCGCTATGAAATTGTTGCGTGGCAATTTAATTATAATAGCCTATCACTTTAATAATAAAAGTAGCCTAGGCCTTCCCTAATAATAATAATAATAATAATACAATAATACTAGTCTACTAATAATTTAATATAGAAATTGGAAATGCTAAATCTTCTTGATATTGATAGCTGATGCTTGTTTTGACAATATCTCTGGATAGGCTGATATCGTCCATAGTAGAGATGCGCGGTTGGCGGTTACAGCCGCGGACTCCGCGGATAAACCGCGGATCGGGCGGATGACGTGACGAAAAATAATATTTGAATTAAATTCGGGCGGGTGGCGGGCGGTTGAACCAAACAAATGAAAAATATTATGTATACACCAATCAGCGGATGCACAGCAAAATCCCCAGTGTTAAATTAACACTCCTCAGTGTTTATATGTGTCCACACTACAGAGTGTTAAAATTAACACTGAAGCAGTGTTGAAGTTAATGAGATAATTAAGTTAACACTGAAGCAGTGTTGAAGTTAATGAGATAATTAAGTGATTAATTAAGTGATGATTGGCCATTAGTGGTGACACCTGATGATAACAAGCAGAATCATTGACGGAAAGAGAAAAAACAATAACAGAAAAAAGAGAAACACAAGAACTACTGACTTCGAGTCATTACACATTGTTGCACTTATTATTACCAGTTTGACTTTATTTCTTTCATACATTGACAAAAGTTCTTGAGATTCAACAGAAGTTTAGACGGTAATATTTTATGGAATTTTTTTTTAAAGTTACCATTTTGGTGGTCAGTGTTTGCTTTAGTTGGGCTCTTGACACTTTTCATTTTTTAATATATGTTTTTCTCTGGTTGCTACAACTCTGTGTTTATAAAGCACATTTGTTACTGCAAGAGAAAACATGACCTGCTCACAATATGTTTTGATGATAATGACATTATCATCATGTAATGTCCTGATTCACTGATGTCATTCAGAATCTAAATCTTTGACTATATGCTTGATGTCTTGTTTTAGTATTGGTGATTATAGCTCTGAGATTCTACAGTTTGAGATCCAACAGCAATATGAAAAATTTTGAAAATACTTTGTGCAAAGAAGTTATTGTGTTTAAACACACAGACATCAAGAATCAGCATATGAATCTCAACAATGGTGACAATAAACAAACTAGTGATGAACAGATCAACTCTGAACATCACAAAACAAGCTACTAAAGTCAGAACAAAACAGCAGCAAAATAAAAGCAAACAGAAAAAAAACAATGAAAATTACAGGACAATTCAGCTGCATAATTTATTCATGCTGCAATGCATGATGTCAGCCATGGATGCGTTCTGATTGGTGGCTCCCATCATGCACTGCAACATTAAGCATTTGTTTGATTGTCACCATTGTTGAGATTCATATGTAGATTCTTGATGTCTGTGTGTGATTTTAAATCCTTCAGATCTTTAAAACATTGCTGGAAGTAACTACTGTAGTGAAAAATTAATAAAACAATTAGATAATCAGTTTATAATGCTGGGTGACATCATTGAATCAGGTCCCTAGCAATTTCATCATTGAAACATAACCAGGGCTGAATTTCCAAAAGCATCTTAAGCTTAACTTGATCGCAGACCAACTGCAACAAATGGTCTATACAATCAAATTAGGCTTGCAATGTTTTCAGGAAACACAGCCCAAGTCATAGTTTCTCTTGCCACAACACATATGCTTTATAAACACAGAGTTGGAGCAGTCAGAGAAATCTTAATGTTAAATAATAAAGTGTCAAGAGCCCAACTAAAGCAAACACTGGTCACCATAATGGTGACATGAAACGAAACATTCCATAAAACATTACCATCTAAACTTCTGTTAAATCTAAATAAGAATGTGTGTAGATGTATGACAGAAATAAAGTCAAACTGGTAAAATAATAAGTGCAATAATGGCTCGAAGTCAGTAGTTCTTGTGTTTCTCTTTTCTGTTCTTGTTTCTCTTTCCTTCAGTGAGTCTGCTTGTTATCATCAGGTGTCACCACTAATGGCCAATCATCACTTAATTAATCACTTAATTATCTCATTAACTTCAACACTGCTTCAGTGTTAACTTAATTATCTCATTAACTTCAACACTGCTTCAGTGTTAATTTTTAACACCCTGTAGTGTGGACACATATAAACACTGAGGAGTGTTAATTTAACACTGGGGATTTTGCTGTGTGGCGGGCGGGTGCGGTTTTGAAAATTGGTCAAAAATGTTGGTGCGGACGGATGGCGGACGGATGTTGAGTTTTGTGATGCGGTTGCGGATGAAATAATAGCCCATCCGCGCATCTCTAGTCCATAGGCGCAACCCGGCACGAGGATTTATCGCGCTGATTCGCGCATATTTCACACGTATAGTGTGAGCAGTCAAGTCGCAGCTCGACGTTCGGACCGTACAGTGTGAGCACATAAATCCTGAGCTTTGGCTTTACATCGCATGCGATATACTCATTCAGTGTGAGTAGGTTCCTTGCTGAAATCGCACAGACATCGCACAGTGTATGCCCGCCTTTAGACGTAACATGTAACATACGTGAAATAACCCCCATAGCAGATCTATACAGGTGGAGCTGGGAAGGGTGGAGGGTTTATGAAAGAGCACAGCAGATTGCGAGCAGCAAACAATGCCAAGTATTTGAATGTTAAGCCGCAGCTCATTGGCTGCTGATGCCACAGCAACTAATCAGCTGCGCTATGTAGATAATGATGTGATCGCTAACAGATTGAGTTCAGGACTTATCAGCCTGCAGCATCTAGAGTTTCATGACAGAACTTTCTATTTAGACAAAAACACATTTGTACTCACATCGGTCAGATGCTTTTTTGTTTAGTTCTCCACTCAAAAACGTGACATCGCTTTCTAACTCCAGTTTCTTCTGACTCAAAGAATCAACACTTCCCTGTAACTGACTTTTCTCAGCACTGAGATCATTGACTCTGGTTTCTAACTCCAGTTTCTTCTGATTCAAAGAGTCAACATTTCCCTGTAACTGGCCATTTTCAGCAGAGAGATTACTGACTGTGGTCTCCAGTTCTAGTTTCTTCTGACTCACAAAGTTGAAGATGTCCTGGAGTTGGTCTTTATCAATCATTAGATCAGTGTAATTGTCCTGTAAGATGATGATAGTCTGATTGAACTCTTCAACTGTGTTCTTGTAACTCTTTAACAGGTCTCTCTCTGCTGTGATGGTGATGTACTGAAGTGTGATGAAGACCAGCAGAAGAACACAAATGAGCCCGAGACACACTGTCATCAACACCAAACACCTGCTTCCTCCTGACAAACAGAGACAAAACACACACATATCAGTTAACAACCATTCACATATTATTCACCCTTTAATCAACCTTTGTAAGTATTTGTCTTTCGATAATATAGGACTTTTAGAGAGCAAGCTATTTTTTATTGATACATATCTGGAATTGGTGGTAAAATACGCAAAACAAGAACATATGCTTAAAAATTAAAATGAAAATGAATATATTAATACATAGTACAGAAACACTGACACATTGTTTCTTAAAAAGCTCTAATTGAAATTTTAAGAAACAGGTTTCAGTTTCTCAAACATTATTGCTCCATTACCAACTCCATCTCTACATCAGAATAACATTTCTACTTACTGCACATTGGAGCTTTTCCTTCATCCTGCCAGAGACTCTCTGTTTGTGGTCCAGTTGTGTCTTCAGTGTCTCTGTTTTCAGAATTTACATTATACCTGCCTGATTTCATTATTTGCTCACAGACATACAATACAGTAAAGCCTATGTGTTCACAGATGAGCTGTGGTCTCTACAATGACTTTTGTTTAAAAAAAAAAGAAAAATCCATTTTCAGATTAAATACACATGGGTGCCAACACAATATTTGCATAGATATATGCTTCCGTCCTAAATGCAGCTGAAAAAGGCACAAGGGAAAATGAATGAAATTTCCCACTTTTTGCATTTATAATTGATCTTTATCAGAGGTGTAAAGTCCAGGTTCAGGAAGTAAAAGTCCTCCTCAGTATTTTGTTCCAATCACCTGGTTTTGCAAATTCAGCCAGGAGAGAGAACTAATTAGTGAAATCAGAGTTCATGGGTGGAATAAACATATGGCAGGACTTTTACTTTCTGATCCCTGGACTTTCCACCTCTGATATTTATCAGAGGTCACCATTCAAAGATCATCATTAAACCTGCTTGTAAACAACAGGTGAAGAAAAACTTCAAAATTTAGCCAAAACATCAATGAAATACAAATGAATTAAGGATCTGATAATAACAGGGAGATATGTATGTGTATATATATATATATATAAACGCAACATAATAAATAAAATTATTTAAAAATACTAATGATTCTATAAAATAATTTATGTAAAATCATTACCATCATGACAATCTACACAGTAGATTTCTGGTGTTAAATTTAACACCGCTCTGTGTTTATGTGGGAACCACCAGCAGGGTGTTAAAAGTAACACTGATGCAGTGTTAGAGTTAATGAGGTAATTAAGTGTTTAATTGAGTGATGATTGAGCATTGAAGACCTGATGATAACAAGCAGAATCACTGAAGAAAAGAGAAACACAAGAACTACAAATTACTTCTGGAGATTAAGGACCTGTCCACACGGAGAAGCGTTTAGCTGTATACGTACAAATTTTGTATCGTATTGGCGTTTCGTCCGGACGGATCCGGCGTTTTCGGAGACTGAAACCGCTATTTTTTTAAACTGGGTCCCAAGGTGGATAAATCTGAAAACGCCACCCTTGCGTTTTCGTGTATACGGCCAAATCCGTACATTTTGTGAAACGATGATGTCATCACACCAAGTGTCAACTAGTCAGACACCGCTAAGTCACAGGAACAACAATTGCCGACTACATGCTTGTGTTCGTGCTGCAGAAGCTACTGAGCCTCTTTTATTTCTTCTTTATTATTTACTTGAATGTATTTTTCTTTTATTTTTTTCTTTCTTTTTTTTTACTTCTTTATTTAGGCCTATTTATATTTTCTTTCTTATGCCATGATGCTTGTCTGTTGTCTGATTAAGACATTTCGTATTTTGTAGGGATGGGCGTTTCAAGAAAAAATAATATTCGACGATCGCTGGGAATTATTGGATTATTATTTAAAAAATGCACCCCAGGTCCCCACATGATCACCGGTAAAACGGCGTTCGCTCAAATTTCACTCTGACATTAAATTTCTCTGTAGGTCTACATGTTGTAGCCATTAAAGAAAATGTATTTAGTTTCATATTTATGTGTAAAATAATATGTTATTTTTTTTTTTGATCTATGTTGATTATATGAAAAGTGAACAGCATGTAATCATAAGATGCGCAATATATCGGGAGACATAATTTTGACCACATTAAGTTTTGTTTTGTATAAGGCCTTTCTTTAAAGTGAATTTCGTTTTGTATAAATTGTATCTTAATTTTAATCAATGTTTCATCAACCAATTGCCTGGATTTAATAAATAATAAATACGAATAATATAGCAGACAATTTAATTAGGAAATGGAGGCACCGGCGCGATATAACTTGCATTGCTCGTGAACTGAGCTCGTCTCATAAATGAACCGAAACTCAGAAATATATCTATAGAAAGCTTGAAATGTCTACTTTTAAACAAAACAATTCAAAACGAAAAGAAACAGACAACTCTCTTATGTAATCCGTATGAAGTGTGCATTTCTCTCTATAGGCACGTTCACAATACTGCGAAGGTGGCGAGTCAGCATCGTCAACATCTTTAGCCGAGACTGACACAGAAAACATTCATTTATTAATAAACAATTAAAATGTCTCCTTGCTATATTTGACACATTCATAATGATTACTTTTGCCGGTTCTTTGTGGCAAGCTTTATGCGTCGGCTAACTATCGAATATCGGGACTCATTTTTTGTACCAGGCCATTTATGGTTGTCATATTGTTCAATAAAGTTCTTGATAAAAAAAAAGAAAAAAAGAAGCTACTGTGCCTAATATTATTGTTGTATACAGCGTGCAAGGTTTATGCGCATCCTTTAAGTCTTATTCTCCGTTTTTAGTGTATGTCTGTGGCAGAATTACAGTGCTACATACTGGTCTGGCATGTATACTACATCGTTTTTAGTCGGTTTCAGTGGTTTTGTGTGTATGCAGATATTTATTGAGACGATGCTGTGTTTCTGGAATTTTTTTTTTGAACGGGGAAAAAAAATATTGGATAGGGAAAGCTCTGGCTTCGTGTGGATGTGGCCTAAATAAAATAAACATAAAAGACAACATTAAATCTCTCATGATCTCAGCAGAGGAGGATTAAACAACTCCACAAACAGCATTACCAGCCTCACTTATTGCCAATTACAATTAATAGAGGTGTAGATGTTGATGGTTTATTGGAAATAATAGGTTTAGTAACTTGGCTTTTTTATGCAAGTTTGTTGTCTTTGTAACAGTGTTTACCAAAACACATAATTTGTTACATAGGAAGTCAGAAACAAAGATGACCAGATTATAATTTGAACTGTCATGAAGTAGAATGATTCACTAATCTCATCACTGACAAAAATTGTTATTTGTTATTAATTAACTATAATTTCTTGCCACCGATCAGACACTCTGAATTGTGATTTTTAAAATACAATTGTAGGGAAAATTATTTTAAACACACACAGACATCAAGAATTAGCATATGAATCTATAACCTCTGTTGGTCAGTGATGACATTTGTCAAAGGTTTTTCTTTATGATGATGACTTAATATCACCTGTTAATCTTTGTTTATGGTTTCCTTTGCAATAATTTATGTGTTTTGGTTAACAGTATTACAAAGACAACAACTAACATAAACAAATATAAAGAGTCTATAACTAGTATAACTGCCCAACTAATGGAAATACTGATCACCATAATGGTGACAAAACATTTTCAATAAAACATCAACATCTAAAACTCTGTTAATTCTCAAAAATATATTCTGTAGATGAACGACAGAAATAAGGTTCAAACTGGTTTGTAATAAGAGAGATTTCATGTATTTTCAGTTGATTTCATCTAAGGCTGTGTCTGGAAGTCAGTTGTAGTTCTTTTGTTTCTCTTTTCTTCAGTGATTCTGCTTGTTATCATCAGGTGTCTTCAATAATCAAGCAATCATCACTCAATTAATTATTTAATTATCTCATTAACTCTAAAACTGCTTCAGTGTTACATTTAACACCCTGCTGGTGGTTTTCATATGAGCACAGAGTGGTGTTAATTTAACACCGGGGAATTTACTGTGTAGTTTATCTTATCTGAGCATGAGAGATTATTTATGATGTCATTACAGTTCTTATTTGCATTTGCGTCATTCGGCTCACCATTTCAGGAATCAACAATACTCGCTATATTAATGGCCAGTGTCTAGTGTAGGGATATATATATATATATATATATATATATATATCTATTATAGATCAGTGGGTTTTCCCAAACTGCGTCCATCAATTCACTAAAGTCAAGGTATGGAAAGTTCAGAAGACGCCATAAAATCCTACAATATCATGTGACAATATCAGTTCATGGGCTTCACATTTAAATTCCTATGAAGTACAAATTCCACATTTAATATACCAAGTTAAAAGTTGACTAATTAACAAATCTGTTCAAGACACATTTAATCATTTACAATCATTAGCAAACAATTACTTTCATGCGCTTGGAGTTTATTTACACAACAACCTATTTCTCTGTGACTGGGATAGTTCCCACAAACATTAAAGTGCCCTTATTGTGCTTATTCAGATATTACCTTTCACAGAGTGTAATATAGCTGTTTGTGAACGTAAAAGGTCTAGAGTCATTTACAAATTAAAGAATCGATTCTGAAATGAGTCATCAATAAATTCAATCTCACTTCCGGCTGAACTTACTTAGGTTTGTAACACATTTGCATAATACCCCCCTATGGTGTTCATTGGCTGCCCGCCAACAACGTCTACTTTGACCCTCAAATACTGTAGTTGTAGCTGAGATGTAAAAGTTTAGTTTGTTTTGTTGACATGACGAGAAGATGCTGTTTTTTGCCCTCTCAAAGGAAATCCACTTTGATGCACTTCCAAAGAATGCGATTGATACATTAAAACCGCCACCGTCGTAATTGTATCAAGTGCTGAGGAAGATACGGAGCTGAAATTCGGATATGATAATGACCAACATGTTCTGTAATCAGTCGACTAATCACAACAGACTGGGCAATCTGAGCAATCAGAACAAACTAGATCAGGGATGCCCAATCCTGCTCCTGCCGATTGACTGTCCTGCACAGTTCATCTCCAACCCTAATCAAACACACCTGCCTTTAATTTTCAAGTGATCCTGAAGACCTTAATTGGTTGCTTCAGGCGTGTTTGATTAGGGTTGGAGATGAACTGTGCAGGACAGTCGATCGGCAGGAGCAGGATTGGGCACCCCCGAACTAGATCAATCACAACAGGGCTACATTCAGCCCAGACAGAAAGTTGCAAAACGTCTTTTAAACGGAAACGGTGGACTATTCTGATGATGCAAGTTTTTTTTTACTTTTGAAAGAATTTTCGGAGCCTGATGAAATCGGTATAAATACATTTTTAGTACTGCAAAGTGCGCTCGATGTTACAGTCACTGCCCTTGCCGTCTAGAATTAAAGAGAATATCCCAATCGAGTGAAGGGATTTGTGGAAACTGTGGTTCCCATTGTGATCCAACATTTGCCTCGCATTTCAGGATGAAAAGACAAACATGTCTTCTAATATCTTCAATTGTTGCATATACAGAGCTGCAGAGGACACATTTGTAAACGACTTTACTTGGACGCATTGTGCGAGCTGTCTCTTTAATTCCACGTGGTTTATATACATGTTGCTGTTTATTGTGCTGACAATTTTGACAGGTTTGAACCCAGACTGGGCCATCTGACCAATCAGAGCAGAGTAGACCAATCACAACAGACTGGGAAGTTGGATAAAGAGTATGTTGTTTTATAAGACAAACATCTATAGTTGCTACACAGTTGAGTAGGCAAACAAGAACATGTTGAAACGGTAAATATATATATATATATATATATATATATATATATATATATATATATATATATATATATATATATATATATAAAAAATAAAAAAAAATCCATGTTAATACACTTCTCCAACAAGCCAAAACTCTGACATGTTCTTAGAATTTTTTTTCAAAGATTTAATGTAACGGTTCTGTTTTTTTAAGTACTAATTTTAAACAGGAAGTGGCTACATTTCACACCGGCAAGAATAAAGACTTTCAGTCCAACTTAAAATGTATTTATAATATTTATTTCACTCGTCTTAAAGCCTCCTGTCCACTATCTAGCCGGAATCATTTAGATGCAGCCTTGGCACTTCACCAGGCGAGGGCGCTGTTACTGAAGCTTTGAGTAATGAACCCATTTTCAAAACAATTCTTCTAAGTGGTTCTGTGCTTCACCAAAGCTTCATTTTCCTATCACTAAACAAAGGTTGATGAGCTGATCCTGGACAGAGGAAGACAGAAGACGCGATAGCAGGTGAGTATAGCTTAACAATTACATTTTATTAATTTTGCAGACGCTTTTATCCAAAGCGACTTACAAATGAGAACAATAGAAGCAGTTAAACTAACAGTAGGACAACAATATGCAAGTGTTATGATCCCTCTCAGTTTAATCTAACGCAGTACATGTCACTGGATCAAGTGCTGTCGAAAAAGATGTGTATTCAGCTGTTTCTTGAAAGAAAAAAGAGAAAGAGATTTTATGCCTCTTTGAGATGGCACCACAAGAAGTTGTTCACTTGCAGAGCGCAAGTTCCTGGATGGCACGTAAGTCTGAAGTAATGAGTTTAAGTAAAAGGGAGTAGAGCCAGTGGTTGTTCTGTAGGCAAACGTCAGTGACTTGAATTTGATGCGAGCGGCAACTGGCAACCAGTGCAATTTTGTGAAAAGAGGAGTGACATGTGCTCTCTTCGGATCGTTAAAGACCACTCTGGCTGCAGCGTTCTGGATCAGTTGCAGAGGTTTGACAGAGCAAGCTGGAAGACCAGCCAGGAGAGCATTACAAGTCCAGTCTGGATAGAAGGTTGTCGGTGCATCTTAGGGTTAATGATGAGAACAAACAATAATGTGAAGGTGATGACGGTAGATAAAAGGTTCGTTGATGAGGAAGTGCAGGTGCAGGGAATCAGTATCCAGGTGATTATCTGCCGCAGGTGTGGTGATGGCTGACTGAGTGCGGGTGGGGTCCAGGAGGGATGCTGGGAAATGCAGTGCTGACAGGTGACTGTGCCAATATTACAATGTTTGTGTATTGTACATTCAACCACATGTTATCTGCTTCAAAAGCCAACAAGAGGAATCTGTGAGCACTCAAATAAACTCAAACACCCTTAAACAGGCCAAACTGGACCTTTGTATCGATGCAGGAAACAGCAGAAAGTTCCTGAATCTGATGTTTCTGTTCCTCTCTGATCACTTCAGTCTGATAAACCTGCTCTCTGCTGCCCCTGCTGGACTGGAGAAAATATAGCCATAACCATATGTACCCACATAGCAACATTTTGACGTCCCAGATCCGGTCCACATCTGGTACATGTAGAAAGATGATGTGGCCCACATGCAGCGTGGAATGCCGGCCCTTGGGTGGCCCACTCCTGTTTGCCAGATCTGGGCCACAAGCAGGCCATAGCCAGAGGTGGAAAGTCCAGGGGTCAGAAAGTAAAGGTCCTGCCATATGTTTATTCCACTCATGAACTCACACAGCAAAAACTCCAGTGTTAAATGAACTCTCCTGTGAGTTTATTTGGCTCCAGACTCAAGAGTGTTAAAGTTAATGAGATAATTAAGTGATTGATTGAGTGAGGATTGACCATTATTGAAGACACCTGATGTTAACAAGCAGAATTACTGAAGGAGAAAATCTCTTTTTTAAGTTACCATTGTGGTGATCAGTGTTGGCTTTAGTTGGGCTCTTGACCCTTAAACTATTGACGTTAGATTTAGTTTGGCTGCTGTAACTGAGTTATAATAGCCAGGTGAACAACAAGAAAAGCTGATCAGGTGCTTTTGGTTATGTTTAAACATAATCATAATTTGACCTGAATCACTGATCTCATTTAGAGCCTAATCTTTAACTTAAATTTATATTGGTCATTACAGCATCACTATAGTGATGCTGTAATTATGGATTCTGATCCAGAATTTTCAGTATTATCCAAATGATTTCTTAAAAATTGTTCTGATATAAAAAAAAAAAAAATGAATCTCAACAATGGTGACAAACAGAATATTCAACCAGCAAAAGGAAATTACTAAGACAATTCAGATCATAATTTATTCATACCACAATGCATGATGGGAGCCATGAATAAGTTTTGATTGGTGGCACCCAGAATGCACTGCAACATGCATTATTGTCACCATTGTTGAGAATCACAGGCTGTTTCTTCATGTCTGTGTGTCCAAATAAAATATTTTTTCAAAGTCTTTTGATCAGAAAAACTTTTAAGAAATCTTTCTGGTTATATTAAAAACTCTGAAAATAGTATACTGTAGAATCACAGGCTGCTGTTATCAACAAGGTAGACAGAACTCTCTAAATGAGTCACTAAATTATCTCATTAACTTTAACACTCTTGAGTCTAGAGCCAAATAAACTCCCAGGAGAGTTCATTTAACACTGGAGTTTTGGTGTGTGAGTTCATGGGTGGAATAAACATATGGCAGGACTTTTACTTTCTGACCCCTGGACTTTCCACCTCTGGCCATAGCAATGCCACATGTCAGCCAAGAGCAAAGAAATAAACCAGAAATTAACCTTTAACACCGGCGCACTTTCACCATACAGATCGTACAAGCGTTGGATCTGAAGCGGGGTGAGAGCTATCTGATCATGGGCCAGTCTGAGGATGTACAACTGGAAAGTGGAAAGTAAGTGCATTTGACCTGTGGTTCAAAGCATGTGTGTCCTGATCTGTGAAAATGCCTCTGTATTCATGAGAGAGCGTGAGATATTAAACACTTTTTGAATGGTTAGTATGTTACAATTAAACATTATTTGGGTAGTGAATTGTGCCTGCTTTTCATTTTTTAAAGCACCATTTGCATTGTTGTAATACTCGATTCACTGAAGGAAGTATACAAGCCTGGTAATGTAGCAAACATGGCCAAAAAATTGCAGAGGTGTAATTAGTGTAGTTCCCATATTGCAGAGGTGGACAGTAACAAAGTACATTTACTTGAGTACTGTACTTAAGTACACTTTTTGAGTATCTGTCGTTTACTTGGTTATAATTTTTTCTGGAAACTTTTTACTTTAACTTCACTACATTTGAAAGACAAATATCGTACTTTTTACTCCACTACATTTCTGTCAAGGTCCTTGAGTAGAAAGTTGTCAGTCAGGGGATGATTTTGGGTGTAGGGATAGCATTTTGGTTGGAAAATAAAGTCGGATTGACGTCAGAACCCGACTGATGTTGGTTTCTGGCGTCAATACGATTTTCATTTTCAACCACAATACAACGTCTGTCCGACGTTGGAGATTAACGTCAATCTGGCGTTGGATTCTGACATCAACCTGATTTTCATTTTCAGTGTTGGGTTTGGTCTTCTTAATGCGAACTGTGTCATTGTTTTGGAGCACACTAGCTTATAGATAACAGTAAGGCTAACATATTCATACTAAAAGCCAAAAAACTTTAAGGGCACTATTTGAGGGAACAGCCATTTGGGTGTCTGAAACCATTGTGGACGTTATTGCAGAGCTGCCAATCTCACGTATTCACCATGAGACTCACGCGATTGACACTTTCCACACGCTCTCACGCCACACATACATTTTCTCACGCACAGAAAAATTGCGAAGCAAAGAGGACATGGAGACCGACAGACTAGACAGAGCAGGTTACTTATGATAGAAAAAAATCAGCTCTCAGATTCTGTCAATTTTATTACGAAATTCAAACAATAAATACCGTTTTGGCGCTTGTAAATGTGACGTGACAGATTCCTTACGGCACGTGAACTGATCATCTCTACTAGCTAATAGTAAATAAACACGAACACTGTTGAAAGATACAGTACAACTTACCGAAATGTATATTCCTCATACATGATATCGATCAATCAGTGTTTTTCATTCGTGGAAAGGGGTCAATAAAACAGCTGGAGAACAATTATGTCACATAACATTTACCTCAGGAAAGCTATTTAATGACCATGATATGGGCTATAGCATGTTAGTTGGCTAGAAAAAAGAGCTATAGAGAGTATTTTGCTAAATATGTGTACTATATTACGTATTTATTATATTTTTTTATACAAAAAAAATCTTGCACTGTAGCTATCGGTATTCATAATAAATAAATGCTGCTCTCACGGTCATTAGAAAATGCACAGAAACAATCTCATTTAAAAACATGTTACCAATGTGTTAATTTATGCTAGAACCATGCTAGCAACATGTACAAACATGCTAACAACGTGCTACATCATGCTAGAAAATGTTAAAATCCCACTGTAGTCAATCATTTTATCCCAATCAACTCTCCTTTGATCACTAAAATTACATATTTAAAAGATTTTTCCTTGGAAAAAAAAGTTCTTCATCTCGTAAAATAGCTTGACACTGTACACCCTTGCCTCATTTAGTTTACGCGGTTCTATGAATATGCAAATGAACCCCGCCTCCACTCACTCACTCAGCTCAGAGATCCACTCGTTGGCGATCACACGTTGATCTGATTGGTTACAAGGTAGTTTGTGACGTCAGAAACACCAGCGATTTCAAACCGTGTTCTTGAGACTGTCTTTGGTTCACTGCAGTTTTAAGGAGAAAATACTCAGCAATGGTGTCGACTTACGAATTAGCACATGGTTTGTCTTAAAGCATATTAAAAACACCACATAGACATATAAACAACATTAAAAGCTGGATTTTCACCACAGGGGGACTTTAACAACTATGCTAAGTCATCCTAGAAAAATGCTAAGTTGTTGTAACACAACAATTCTGTAAGAGTGAAAAAAATGTTAGACTTTTTGATCTTGAAGTATAATCAAGGACAAAGGATTTAATTCATTCATTAAAGTTTGTCATGTAAGACCTAGTTTAACATGCTCTTCCTCTGCTTCCTCTTCAGCGGTCGGTACGCTCTGGGCGAGAGGACCTGGGTGGAGTTTTGGCCCAGTTTGGAGCAGAGCAAGACGAGCGCTGAACTCAAAGAAAAATACGACGGCATGTTGAGTCTCCAGCAGGATCTGCGCTTCGGCTGCAGATAATCAGTCAAAGCGGCCCTAATGCCAGACTACAACTTTTGATGACAAGATCATATTACAAAACTCAGGATAGCTAAATTTCAACTTTCAATGTATGTTAAACATGAGTTAATTTTGACTGTTGCTTTTTTTTATAACTATCCTGTTACTCAGCAAATTAAATAATGTTTATCAGCTTGACTTACAATGTTTAAGCACATTTCCATAATAAATAAATAAGTCTAGGTCATCCATTCTGATTACTGTCCCAAAACAATACACTTTTAGAGTGTACTGATTCAATATTGATGCCGAAATGCATAATGCATATTATAATCTTCAACATAGAGTAACCTTATGTTGTGTGATGAACCTTATGTTGTGTAATTGTCCAATAATTCAAGCTCAGCAGGATGTAAAAGTAAGTTTCTTTGGAAGGAAGTGTGCATTAGTGTTTAACACAGCACATCAGTCTGAAGTTCATCACCTCATAGTGACACTGAGCGCAAATGAGCGGGGATTTCATGAACCCAGTATGATTGACATTCATTGCATGAAGATGTACAGTGCATCAAAGTTTGAATTCTTGTTGGTCAGCAATATGTAAATTCTACGGGAGGTTCTCTATATTAAACCCTGCACTCGTCCTCCTAAAGTCCACAGCTCAACTGAAGAGACACAGAAGTCATAATGGAACTGGAGGGCATTTATAAAAGTGTTGACATCGAGACCTGCAGCAAGTCCAACGAGAGGGGACTGGATAGAGATGAAGATATTTATGCTAATAAGGACCGAAAACTCAGCCAGAGTGAAGCAACAGCTCAAAAACACAGTAAGACATTTAGTGTGATTTTAGTTGTTTATACTGAATAGCAGTAATTTTCAACATATGTTCTTGATTTTTAAAGTGTAAGTTGCACACTGTAAAAAAGAATACATTGATTTTATTGATATCTAATTAATAAAAATGAGGCAACAGATTACAAGCAATATTATTAATTCAATTTAACAAATTAGAATTGAGTAATAATTAATCAAATGAATTCCTTAAAAGTTAACCATTTAAAATGAGTAAAATTTACAAAATATCTTTTATTGCCAACATTGAAGACACCTGGTGTTAACAAGCAGAATCACTGAAGGAGAAAACCATAATTAAAGTCACCATTGTGGAGATCAGTGTGTGTTTTAGTTGGGCTCTTGACCTTAAATCATTTACTTTAAGTTTTGTTCGGCTGCTGTACATGAGTTATACCAGCCAGATGAAGTCAAGTCAAGTCAAGTCATCTTCATTTATATAGCGCTTTTAACAATGTAGATTGCTTCAAAGCAGCTTTACAGAGATAAGCGTATACTTTAATATAAAGCCACAACAATCTCTGTTACCTTAGAGTTAAGTTATTTCCATCTAAAGTTAGTTTTGATTGATTTGCTTCCGTCGCAACGATCATTTGTTATTAAATTAGGGGCCGCTAAGACGACACCAGTGTTGGGGAGTAGTTAACTACAAGTAGCGAAGCTACTAACTTAACTACATTTTTCAGTAGCTTGGCAGTAGCTCAGTTGCTTTTTAAACAGTGTAGCTTTTCCAGTAGCTAACTACTTTTTGCAGCAAGTAGCGGTGTAGCGCGAGCAAAAGCTACATTGCGTTTTGTCGAGCCTGCGCGAATCAGCGCGATGCAAGGATATTCTTCTTGTTAGATTACAAACTAATTATTTGCCATTACCGCCACCATGCGTGTTTAATCACGCATCTTGCGGCTAACGGTTCACTTACGTACAGAAGTGGGTTGACATTTTATCCATAAAAGAGCAAGACGGCAGATTTGGAGGATGGAGAAACAACTAACGTTAATTACCCATGGCCTTATTTGTCCAAGTTCATGTCTCTCAAAGAAACGACAAGTAGGTTACACTTTTGTATGCAATCTTTTTAAGAAAATGTTCTACATGCAATTTACGTTGGATGTATATTTTGTTCTTGCAATGTTGTATTTGTTGCAATTTTGCACTTTTGACAAACAGTCTGAGATATTTGAGTGTTGTGTGTAATAAAACAATACTCTTTGAAATCATAATCGTATTGCATTGTTTTAAACACTAAATATTTTACTTAAAACATTCCTCAGACACTTATTCAGTTATTTATAATATACGTTGTTCAAAAAAATCAAAAGTAGTTTCAATGTAGCTAGCTACTTTTTGATAGTAACTTGTAGTGTAGCTAACTACTTTTCCAAAAGGGTAGCTTGACTGTAGTTTAACTACTTTAACTTACGAGTAGCTTGTAGCTTGTCAAACTACAGTTTCAGAGTAGCTTCCCCAACACTGGACGACACCATTCCCTCTACACAGACTTTAAACGCGAACCTGTAAGAAACGCTGATGGCGTTCACATGCGCATTTAGAATGGGTTCTATAGTTATGTCCGTTTGAATATACGCAGGTTTGGAATTCCCTACAAGCCAAGCCTAAACAAAGTACTTGTCTTTCCTTATAAATTTTGATAAAGAATTTTATTTTATTTTGTTGCTTTGGGGTAGGAACGCGAAACGGATTTTCCAGACAACGCCTTATCTGTATAGTGGTAGTGGGATCCTCCATAGGGAGAGACTAGTTGGCACTTCAGCACTGCGTTGTCATCGGTCCAGGCGAAGGTCCTTCGTCAGATCTGGATACGGCCCGGATCCGGCAGGCTGCAGGAAAATGTGAACAAATAGAAAAGATGAACAAATAGAAAAGATGATCTGATGGTGTTGGTTGTGATTTAACAATCTTTATTTCACAATCACTGAACCTCATATAGAGTCCAATTTATGAGTTAAGTTAACTTTATTAATTACAGCAGTATAATAGTTTTAGCCTTTTCAATGAAAATCAAATGATCAAATCAATAATAAAAAATAAATAAATATATGTTGTTTTTTTTTTTTTTTTTAGGCACACACACATATCAAGATTTTGCGTATGAATCTCAGCAATGGTGACAAGCAGATCACCTCTGATCATAAGCTCATTATTTATTCATGCAGCAATGCATGATGGGAGCCATGAATGAGTTTTGATTGGTGGAACCCAGAATGCACTGCAACATGCTTTATAAATGTCACCATTGTTGAAATTCACAGGCTGATTATTGATGTCTGTGTGTCTCCTTTTTATGTAAGAGAAACTTTTTAGAAATTATTTGCCTTACATTGTAAAAGTTAAAAAATATTATGCCGTACAAGGCCAGTGCTGCTATAATTAATATAGTTCACCTAACTCATAAATTGGACTCTATGAGTTCAGTGATTCAGGTCAAATGATTGTGAAATAATGATTATGTTAAAACACAACCAACACCATTACATCACCTTTTCACTTTGTTCATCTGGCTGTTATAACTCATGTACAGCAGCCAAACAAAACTTAAAGTTAATAATTTAAGGGTCAAGAGCCCAACTAAAACACACACTGATCACCATAATGGTGACTTTAATTATGGTTTTCTCCTTCAGTGATTCTGCTTCTTAACACCAGGTGTCTTCAATGTTGGCAATAAAAGATATTTTGTAAATTTTACTCATTTTAAATGGTTACCTTTAAAGGAATTAATTTGATTAATTATTACTCAATTCTAATTTGTTAAATTTAATTAATAATATTGCTTGTAATCTGTTGCCTCATTTTTATTAATTAGATATCAATAAAATCAATGTATTCTTTTTTACAGTGCAGGTTAACCACCACAGCCAATTAATGTGTACATTAAAGTGCTCTATATGTATATATTTAATTATTTCTGTCTTAAAATGCGTTAAAATAACATTTATTGGAGTTTCTTCAATGGTAGCGTGTTTTTTCAGTAACTGGGTGATGACGTCATAAGAGGAACTCGCAACCCATACTCTGCTAGATTCTTACTGTATTATGGCTATTTGGAGAACGACTGAGGATGTGGGAAACCATCAAATTCTTTATGGACCACAGCCCTACAATTTTTAACCAGTCAGGCGTGAGAGAGGGGAGGAAATTGCCAGGACCCATGGCACTCAAAGAGTTATTAATGCTTGGTGTGAGGAGAATGAGTGGAGGGTTGGCCAGGTGTCCTGAGTAGAGTAGCTACGTTAAAGCTAGTCTAGGCTAGCCTGGTGCAAACTTAACCCGGATAATATAAGGGAACAAGCCAGTGTTTTCAAAATCTTGCCGTCATGTAGAATAGCAAGGAGGGACAACGACTGAAGACATTATTTACTTACATGGTGTCAGTCCAAATCAGAGCTGTAGAGATGCACACACTGCACAGGCACAGAGGTGGAGAATCCAGGGGTCAGAAAGTAAAAGTCCTGCCATATATTTATTCCACCCATGAACTCACACAGCAAAAACTCCAGTGTTAAATGAACTCTCCTGTGAGTTTATTTGGCTCCAGACTCAAGAGTGTTAAAGTTAATGAGATAATTAAGTGATTGTTTGAGTGATGATTGAGCATTATTGAAAACACCTGATGTTAACAAGCAGAATCACTGAAGGAGAAAATCTCTTTTTTAAGTTGCCATTATGGTGATCAGTGTTGGCTTTAGTTGTGCTCTTGACCAGAGTTGTATAGTCCAGGGGTCAGAAAGTAGAAGTCCTGCCATATGTTTATTCCACCCATGAACTCAGTCAGCTGATTTCTATCTCCTGGCTGAAAAACTGCTAATTAGCAAAGGTGATTGGAACAAAATTCTGAGCAGGACTTTTACTTTCTGAACCTGGACTTTACACCTCTGAAAAGAACAGAAAAAGAGATGAGCAGAAACACAATAACTACAACTGACTTCAGAGACAGCCTTAGATGAAATCAACTGAAGAGAAAAGAAGACATTAAATATGTGAAGATCTCAGCAGAGGAGGATTAAACAACTCCACAAACAGCATTACTAGCTTCACTTATTACTAACCAGACTGACTTTATTTCTGTTAGAACTCCTTATTGAGATGTTTAATTTGAAGTTACCATAACAGTGATTAGCGTTTCCATTAGTTGGGCTCTTAACTCTTATGTTAACAATTATGTTTTTTGTCTTTTTTGTCTGATGTGACAGTGTGTTTGTCAAACACATTTGCAGCAGCAAAGAAAGCAAAATTTAATCAGGGCAGGTGATGTTGGTAACCTGTTGATGGCTTTGTAATCATAATGCCTGGATCACTGATGTAATTTGTATAATAAAATTGTTTTGTTCAATTAATATCATCAACCCTGTGTTACTGCAGCATGAGATAAAGCAGAATTGTACCTATCAGTTGAAATATTATAACAAACATGAGAAACATCTTTTTACCTATCATGTGACACACACACTTATCAACAATCAGCGTATGTGTCTCAACAATGGTGACTATCAAAAATATTCAGATAAACTGATCAATTCTGAACATTACAAAAAAGCTACTAAATGTCACTAAAAAAACAACAGCAAAAAATAAAAGCAAATATTTAGAATTAAACAAAATAATAGGACAATTCAGCTGCATAATTTATTCATGTTGCAATGCATGCTGGGAGTTTTGTGCTATACTGGTACCCAGCATGCATTGCAGCAGGGTACTTTTGATTGTCACCATTGTTGAGATTAATACGCTGATTGTTGATGTTTGTCATAGTAGATTAACGTTTGGTGCTCAAGTTTATAAAATTCTTCTAACTGATACCTATATTACTGCTGTATCTCATGCTTCAGTAATACAGGGTTTGTGTTTTGAAAAAAGTATGGATGTGTAAATAATATATTTCTGAATCTCATTCTGCAGTAACACAGGGTTTTTAATATGAAAAAAATAATGGAACACAATTGTTAGATTTGCAAAGTGTCAGTGGAGCAAGATATTTCATGATGATTATAAAACCATCATCAGGTAACCATCATCACCTGATATAATTTCACTTAAAGTTTATTTGCTGCTGCAAATGTGTTTAACAAACACACTGTCACAACTGCCAGAAAAGATAAAAGATATAATCAGAGTTAAGAACCCAACTAATGGAAACACTATTCACTGTTATGGTGACTTCAAATGAAACACATTAGAGTTAAACCTCTGTTAATTCTCAATAAAACTTCTGTAGACGTCTGACAGAAATAAAGTCAGTCTGGTTAGTAATAAGTGAAGCTGGTAATGCTGTTTGTGGAGTTGTTTAATCCTCCTCTGCTGAGATCTTCAGAGATTTAATGTCTTCTTTTCTCTTCAGTTGATTTAATATTAGACTGTGTCTGAAGTCAGTTGTAGGTCTTGTTTTTCTGTTCTCTTCTTTCCTTCAGTGATTCTGCTTGTTAACTTATTAAGGCTGAGATGACTTCATATTTAATATACACAGATTTTGTGGCTCAGATAAGGTCCAGTTCTGGTTTATTTCTTTACTCTTGGCTGACATGTAGTCAGAGGTGTAAAGTCCAGGTTCAGAAAGTAAAAGTCCTCCTCAGTATTTTGTTCCAATCACCTGGATTTGCTAATTCAGACAGGAGAGAGAACTAATTAGTGAAATCAGCTGACTGAGTTCATGGGTGGAATAAACTATGGCAGAACTTCTACTTTCTGACCCCTGGACTATACAACTCTGCTCTTGACCCTTAAACTAATAACTTTAGATTTTGTTTGGCTGTTGTATCTGGGTTATAACTCTCAGATGAACAAAGAGAAATGTTGATCAGGTGGTGTTGGTTATGTTTTGACATAATCATAATTTGACCTGAATCACAAAACTCATTTAGAGAGTTAAGTTTACCTTGTTGATTATAGCTGCCTGTGATTCTAATATTATGCCATGTTAATCATTTTCAATGTAATCGGAAAGATTTCTTGAAAGTTGTTCTGATCAAAGGACTTTGAAAAATTATATTATTTGGACACACTGACACCAAGAATCAGCCTGTGATTCTCAACAATGGTGACAATAATAAAGCATGTTGCAGTGCATTCTGGGTGCCACCAATCAAAACTCATCCATGGCTCCCATCATGCATTGTGGTATGAATAAATTATGATCTGAATTGTCTTGTTTTCCAAATATAACCAACACCACCTGCTCAACTTTTCTTTTTGTTCATCTGGCTGTAATAACTCAGTTCAACAGCCAAACAAAATCTAAAAATAATCATTTGAAGGTCAACTGCCCAACTAAATCGAACACGGATCTCCATAATGGTGACTGAAATTGTGATTTTTTTTCTCCTTCAGTGATTCTGCTTGTTAACATCAGATGTCTTAAATAATGCTCAATCATCACTCAATCAATCACTTAATTAGCTCATTAACTTTAACACTCTTGAGTCTGGAGCCATATAAACTCACAGGAGAGTTCATTTAACACTGGAGTTTTTGCTGTGTGAGTTCATGGGTGGAATAAAAATATGGCAGAACTTTTACTTTCTGACCCCTGGACTCTCCACCTCTGCACAGGCACCAATCACTAGTCTCATCGACGCCTCAAACGTCATGTAATACCCTTCCTCAATCCACGCTTTATCAATTTCTCACAATTTAATTAGTGATGTTTATTGTCAGAAAAGAAAAAGAGAGATCAATGTCCCCATCACTGTGTTTGTGTGGGCTATGCCACCCAATGGAATCAGCAGTGGAGAGTATGTGCTGCCGTGAGGTGAACGCGTTTTGGAGTTTAGTGGAACAGCTCGACTTGCGACCGGCTGATCTGACGTGCCTGAACCCGGAGCCTGAACCCGTTTGTTTTGCGAATAGCTTATTCTCATTTCAGGCAGGATCACGGTCCCCTTGAAGTCAGCACACACGAGTATGTTTACAGTTGAGTTATTTTATCCATAATTTTTTTATCAACTTTTCTGTAGTTATGTAAGGCATCTATAGCTTTCAAAGAAATACAACATTGAAGAGTACCATACTTAATGCATGAGTAATTACATTTAGCTGCTAGCGTACTATTGACTATGCCGGTAGCTTTACTATTGAGTTCCTCTTATGACGTCACGCCCCATCTAGTGGAAGGGAGCGGTTAAAACCACTGTTAAAAGTGCCAACTTTTCATATTATATTCAGCATTTGGTATAAAAAACAATGGTGGGCGGTTCTTATCTTTATGTTTAATAAACACATTGCATTATATTCGTGAAAAATGTAACCTGCAATTTACACTTTAACAGTGCTCTTCTTTGTTATTATGAACATGTTCCTTAAAAGCCTTACTATTTTAACGAGAAAATATATTGAATTTTTTTATGTTTTCTTGTTTGGCAGGAGGTTTGCCAGGAGGAAGTCAGTGTGTTGTGTTGAGCACAGTGTGCTTTAGCCTCATGTGCGTTCTCCTAGTGGTCGCCATTATAGTATTGTATATCAAGCTCACAGCAGAGAGAGAAATACAAGCTACACACATGTTACAGACCGGTTCAACATATCAAACTGAGATAGACCAGTTACGAAGCAACTTCAGCTCTTTGAGTCAGAAGAAACTGGAGCTGGAGACCAGCGTCAAAGATCTCACTGCTGAGAAAAGCCAGTTGGAGACCAGAGCCAATGATCTCACTGCTGAGAAAAGCCAGTTACAGAGAAGTTTTGATTCTTTGAGTCAGAAGAAACTGGAGCTGGAGACCAGCGTCAAAGGTCTCACTGCTGAGAAAAGCCAGTTGGAGACCAGAGCCAATGATCTCACTGCTGAGAAAAGCCAGTTACAGAGAAGTTTTGATTCTTTGAGTCAGAAGAAACTGGAGCTGGAGACCAGCGTCAAAGGTCTCACTGCTGAGAAAAGCCAGTTGGAGACCAGAGTCAAAGATCTCACTGCTGAGAAAAGCCAGTTGGAGACCAGAGCCAATGGTTTCACTGCTGAGAAAAGCCAGTTACAGAGAAATTTCGACACTTTGAGTCAGAAGAAACTGGAGCTGGAGACCAGAGTCAAAGATCTCACTGCTGAGAAAAGCCAGTTGGAGACCAGAGCCAATGGTTTCACTGCTGAGAAAAGCCATTTGGAGACCAGAGTCAAAGATCTCACTGCTGAGAAAAGCCAGTTGGAGACCAGAGCCAATGGTTTCACTGCTGAGAAAAGCCATTTGGAGACCAGAGTCAAAGATCTCACTGCTGAGAAAAGCCAGTTGGAGACCAGAGTCAAAGATCTCACTGCTGAGAAAAGCCAGTTGGAGACCAGAGCCAATGGTTTCACTGCTGAGAAAAGCCAGTTACAGAGAAGTTTTGATTCTTTGAGTCAGAAGAAACTGGAGCTGGAGACCAGAGTCAAAGATCTCAACGCTGAGAAAAGCCATTTACAGAACAATTTCGACTCTTTGAGTCAGAAGAAACTGGAGCTGGAGACCAGAGTCAAAGATCTCAATGCTGAGAAAAGACAGTTGGAGACCAGAGCCAATGATCTCACTGCTGAGAAAAGCCAGTTACAGAGAAGTTTTGATTCTTTGAGTCAGAAGAAACTAGAGCTGGAGACCAGCGTCAAAGGTCTCACTGCTGAAAAAAGCCAGTTGGAGACCAGAGCCAATGATCTCACTGCTGAGAAAAGCCAGTTACAGAGAAGTTTTGATTCTTTGAGTCAGAAGAAACTAGAGCTGGAGACCAGCGTCAAAGATCTCACTGCTGAGAAAAGCCAGTTGGAGACCAGAGTCAAAGATCTCACTGCTGAGAAAAGCCAGTTGGAGACCAGAGCCAATGGTTTCACTGCTGAGAAAAGCCAGTTGGAGACCAGAGTCAAAGATCTCACTGCTGAGAAAAGCCAGTTGGAGACCAGAGCCAATGGTTTCACTGCTGAGAAAAGCCAGTTACAGAGAAATTTCGACACTCTGAGTCAGAAGAAACTGGAGCTGGAGACCAGAGTCAATGATCTCACTGCTGAGAAAAGCCAGTTGGAGACCAGAGCCAATGGTTTCACTGCTGAGAAAAGCCAGTTACAGAGAAGTTTTGATTCTTTGAGTCAGAAGAAACTGGAGCTGGAGACCAGAATCAAAGATCTCAACGTTGAGAAAAGCCAGTTACAGAACAATTTCGACTCTTTGAATCAGAAGAAACTGGAGCTGGAGACCAGAGCCAATGGTTTCACTGCTGAGAAAAGACAGTTACAGAGAAGTTTTGATTCTTTGAGTCAGAAGAAACTGGAGCTGGAGACCAGAATCAAAGATCTCAACGCTGAGAAAAGCCAGTTACAGAACAATTTCGACTCTTTGAGTCAGAAGAAACTGGAGCTAGAGACCAGAGTCAAAGATCTCAAAGCTGAGAAAAGCCAGTTACAGAAAACTTTCGACTCTTTGAATCAGAAGAAACTGGAGCTGCACTCTAAAAAGAAATGTGTTAAAAATGACACATGTTGTGTAGATTTTAACACATGTAGTGAGTGTACTCAGGGACAACACATTTTGTGTCAAATTTAACACAATAAATGTGTAAGTCACAGTAAACACTGCATATAATCCGCATTGATGGTGAGTGTCGGCGCGCTCTTATAAAATGATGTGTTGAAAACAACACAACCTGTAAAAAGAGATGTTAAAAATGACACATGTTGTGTATATTTTAACACATGTAATGTGTGTGCTCAGGGACAACACATGTTGTGTCAAATTTAACACACAACCTGTTTTGTTTCTTAACACATCTCTGTGTTTATAAGGACTACACATTTTGTATTATCTTTAACACAATGTGTTATTCCTCTTACACAGAAGTGTGTTGAACCTTTTACACACTAATGTGTTATAGTTACACAACTTGTGTCAGATATTGCATGTGACTGTAGTCTGTGTATTTGCCAGAGTTACTTCCTGTGTTTTTACAACTGAAATGTATTGTTAACTTGTTTTTATGGAGTCCAGTGACGTTTAATAAAGTTTGTTTGTTTGATCATTTTATTACCTGGATGGTTTAGACATCATGAATCTACATAGACAAGCTCTTATTGAGAATTAACAGGGTTTGGTGTTGACGATTCATTGAATGTTTTATTTGAAGTCACCAGAATCGTGATTAATGGCTCCTTTATTTGAGCTCTTGACCCTTTACTCTTCTTTTAGGTTTTCTCTGGCTGCTTTAACTATATTTTAATAAAATACATTTATTATGGCAAAATAAAATATAATCAGATGTTTCTTGATGATGTCATAATCAGCAACAGAGGTGAAAAGTCCAGGGGTCAGAAAGTTTTTGTCCTGCCATATGTTTATTCCACCCATGAACTCACACAGCAAAAACTCCAGTGTTAAATGAACTCTCCTGGGAGTTTATTTGGCTCCAGACTCAAGAGTGTTAAAGTTAATGAGCTAATTAAGTGATTGATTGAGTGATGATTGACCATTATTGAAGACACCTGATGTTAACAAGCAGAATCCCTGAAGGAGAAAAATCACAATTTTAGACACCGTTATGGAGATCAGTGTTCGATTTAGTTGGGCAGTTGACCTTCAAATGATTATCTTTAGATTTTGTTTGGCTGTTGATCTGAGTTATTACAGCCAGATGAACAAAAAGAAAAGTTGATCAGGTGGTGTTGGTTATATTTGAACATAATCATAATTTGATCTGAATCACTGAACTCAATTAGAGCCTAATCTCTGACTTAAATATATATTGGTCATTACAACATCACAGTAAATCTACAGATTAAGTTCCAGATTTTTCAATATAGGCAAGGCAAGGCAAGGCAAGTTTATTTATATCCTCCTCAGACCCGAGCTTTGGTTTGGCGTGCATTTTAGATTTCTTCTAGCTTTTTGGGGTTAGGAGGGGACCAATATATATAATAACCAGAATTTATCTTTGAACATGAAGCACTTTTTGAAAAAAATGATGTCCACATATGTGGACACTGGGTCTGAATTCACAGAAAAAAATCAATACACCATTGTGTAACAAAGTGCAAATCTCTTTTATTTACAGCCTGTGCCTGAACATTTTTCGTTGTTACTCTTGTATAACTTCTGAACATACATACATACATCTTCCGCTTATCTGGGGCCGGGTCGCGGGGGCAGCAGTCTAAGCAGAGATGCCCAGACTTCCCTCTCTCTAGACACTTCGTCCGGCTCTTCCAGGGGGACACCGAGGCGTTCCCAGGCCAGCCGGGAGACATAGTCTCTCCAGCGTGTCCTAGGTCTTCCCCGGGGTCTCCTCCCGGTGGGACGTGCCCGGAACACCTCCCCAGGAAGGCGTCCAGGAGGCATCCGGAACAGATGCCCGAGCCACCTCAGCTGGCCCCTCTCGATGTGGAGGAGCAGCGGCTCTACTCTGAGCTCCTCCGGAGTGACCGAGCTTCTCACCCTATCTCTATGGGATCGCCCAGCCACCCTGCAGAGAAAGCTCATTTCGGCCACTTGTATCCGGGATCTTGTCTTTTCGGTCATGACCCACAGCTCAGCCCAGGTGAGTTGGAAAATTTATCCGGGGCCCCACCCTGGAGCCAGGCCCGGGGTGGGGCTCGTATGAGAGCGCCTGGTGGCCAGGCCTCCCCCATGGTGTCCGGCCGGGCTCAGCCCGAAGAAGCGACGTGGGGCTGCCCTCCCGTGGGCTCACCACCCGTAGGTGGGACTGTAAGGGGCCGGTGCTTAGAGGATCGGGCGGCAGTCGAAGGCGGGGGCTTCGACGACCTGATCCCTGGACCCTGGAGGGGTGCTGGATAGCGCTCTGACTGGGGACTCCATCGTTCTACTTGGGGACTTCAACGCCCACGTGGGCAGCGACAGTGACACCTGGAGGGGCGTGATTGGGAGGAATGGCCCCCCTGATCTGAACCCGAGCGGGCTAGTCACAGTTTGTCCATAAGGAACACCATGTTCAAGCATAAGGGTGTCCATCAGTGCACGTGGCACCAGGACACCCTAGGCCGGAGGTCGATGATCGACTTTGTGACTTTGTGGACGTTTCATCTGGCCTCTGGCTGTATATCTTGGACACTCGGTGAAGAGAGGGGCGGAGCTGTCAACTGATCACCACTTCTGAACATTGATATGGAAAAACAAAATTTATATCCAAATAAAAAACATATCCAAAAAAAATAAATAGAAAATTTGCTTTCTTTTTTGTAACACTCCAAAACTTCAACTTCTCCAAACTAGGAATGTTATTTTTATTTGTGTGTGTGTGCACGCTCGATCGCAGTGAGCAAGAATGTGTGTGTGTGTGTGTGTGTGTGTGTGTGTGTGCGCGCGCACGCGATCGTGAATGGGCAAGAGAGAGTGTCTGTGTGTGCGATCGCGAGTGATCAAGAGAGTGAGTGTGTGTGTGTGTGTGTGTGTGTGTGTGTGTGCGCGCACGCGACCGTGAATGGGCAAGAGAGAGTGTCTGTGTGTGCGATCGCGAGTGATCAAGAGAGTGTGTGTGTGTGTGTGTGCGCGCGCACGCGATCGTGAATGGGCAAGAGAGAGTGTTTGTGTGTGCGATCGCGAGTGATCAAGAGAGTGTGTGTATGTTCGCGCACGCGATCGTGAATGAGCAAGAGAGAGTGTCTGTGTGTGCGATCGCGAGTGATCAAGAGAGAGAGAGAGAGAGAGAGTGTGTGTGTGTGTGTGTGTGTGTGTGTGTGCACGCGCGCCACGAAGCTCGCAAGTTGTGCAACTACAAATTGTCATATTTTTGCTAAAATTCTTATACAGTTTCATCAAAGTTAAGTCCCAATGTCCACATATGTGGACATCAAGTTTAGCAGCCTAGTAAATCTTTCCTGTTACAAAAGTTTGTCAAATGTGCATGCCATTTTAATCATACAACACTATTATGCATAACTTAACAAGAATCAACGATGAAATGTTATTACATTTTTTACCTTGTGGGCGTTTTGGTCTGATGTGGCTGCGTGACATTTCGCCTCTGTTCTCCGCCATCTTGAAATTATTTATGTTACATTTTTTTTTCTCCTGACACCACCAGATGGCAGTATAAGTGTCCATGTTTGTGAAAAACCAGTTCCAGTTACACAGAATTAAGTATTAAGCTGCACACAGCCAAAAATGTGGTGTCCACGTATGTGGACACGGGGACTGAGGAGGATATAGCACATTTCATACACAGTGGCAATTCAAAGTGCTTTACATAGAAGAAATTAAAATAATAAAAAGAATAAGAATAATTAATACAGTTTATACAGAAAATACAGTACAGTTCAAACAGTCGGACGAACATTGGCACAGTGCTCATTCATTAAATGCATAGCTAAACAGATGTGTTTTGAGTCTGGATTTGAATGTGACTACAGTAGGAGCACATCTGATCTCCTCCGGAAGCTGGTTCCAGCTGCGGCTGGCATAATAGCTAAAAGCGGACTCGCCATGCTTAGAGTGAACCCTTGGTATTTCTAGCTGATATGATCCTAATGATCTGAGTGATCTGTTGGGTTTATATTCAGTGAGCATATCTGCAATGTATCGAGGTCCTAGGCCATTGGATGATTTGTATACCAGTAATAATACTTTAAAATCAATCCTAAATCTAACTGGGAGCCAGTGTAAAGACCTGAGGACTGGTGTGATGTGTTCATATTTTCTGGTTCTGCTCAGAATCCTGGCGGCAGCGTTCTGTATGAGCTGCAACTGTCTTATGGTCTTTTTGGGAAGGCCAGTGAGGAGTCCATTACAATAATCCACCCTGCTGGTGATGAAAGCATGAACAAGTTTCTCTAAGTCTTGTCTGGAAACAAAGCATCTAATTCTTGCAATATTTTTTAGATGATAGTATGCTGATTTTGTTATCGCTTTGATATGACTACTGAAACTAAGCTCTGACTCTAGTGTCACACCAAGATTCCTGACTTGATTTTTAGTTGTTTGACCCCTAGAGTGAAGGTATGCGTTCACCTTGAGAACTTCATCTTTGTTTCCAAACGCAATGACTTCAGTTTTGTCTTTGTTTAATTGAAGAAAGTTTTGACACATCCAACTGTTGACTTCATCAATGCATTGGCACAGGGAGTCAATGGGACTGTAGTCGTTAGGCGATAGGGCTAAGTAAATCTGTGTGTCGTCTGCATAGCTGTGGTAAGCAATTTGGTTCTTTCTCATTATTTGGCTCATTGGAAGCATGTACAGGTTGAATATAATTCAAATTATTTCTTAAAAATTGTTCTGATAAAGAAAAAGAAAATCTTTCTTTAAGGCACACACAGACATCAAGATTCAGTGTATGAATCTCAACAATGGTGACAAAAAGAATATTCAATTAGGAAAACAAGACAATTCAGATCATAATTTATTCATACCGCAATGCATGATGGGAGCCATGGATGAGTTTTGATTGGTGGCACCCAGAATGCACTGCAACATGCTTTATTATTGTCACCATTGTTGAGAATCACAGGCTGATTCTTGGTGTCAGTGTTTCCAAATAATATAATTTTTAAAAGTCTTTTGATCAGAACAACTTTCAAGAAATCATTTTGATTACATTGATAATGATTAACATGGCATAATATTAGAATCACAGGGAGCTGTAATCAACAAGGTAAACTTAACTCTCTAAATGAGTTTTGTGATTCAGGTCAAATTATGATTATGTCAAAACATAACCAACACCACCTGATCAACGTTTCTCTTTGTTCATCTGAGAGTTATAACCCAGATACAACAGTCAAACAAAATCTAAAGTTATTAGTTTAAGGGTCAAGAGCCCAACTAAAGCAAACACTGATCACCATAATGGCAACTTAAAAAAGAGATTTTCTCCTTCAGTAATTCTGCTTGTTAACATCAGGTGTTTTCAATAATGCTCAATCATCACTCAAACAATTACTTAATTATCTCATTAACTTTAACACTCTTGAGTCTGGAGCCAGAAAAAAAACAGGAGAGTTAATTTAACACTGGAGTTTTTGCTGTGTGAGTTCATGGGTGGAATAAATATATGGCAGGACTTTTACTTTCTGACCCCTGGAATCTCCACCTCTGGTCCCCACCACTTTTTAAAACATCTCGCGGCACGAATGTACCAATTCTACAAAACTTTAAACAACCAGCAGAGCATTCATTTCGTTCGTTTGTTAAATAAGAGACGATCTAGCGCTGAAATGTGTTTTTTAAATCAAGTGATAAAAGTGCTCGTTGCCGCTGCGATCAGTGGCGCTGATACACCCAGTCAACACGTTGATCTCACAGTGATCTCTCCATATGACCACAATGTGAGTTCACAGTGAGCTAAAAGTGTAACCTCACAGCGCACTCGCTGTGTGCTCATTTTATGGCCACAATATGAGGTCACCCCAGCTATAAATGTTATTGGATTTGAACATTTTAGTTGAAAATGAAAATTAGGTTGACGTCTAAACATTTGATGTCAGGCTCCAACTTCATTAAACAACTCCACAAACAGCATTACCAGCTTCACTTATTACTAACCAGACTGACTTTATTTCTGTCAGACGGCTACAAAAGTTTTTATTGAGAATTAACAGAGGTTTAACTCTAATGTGTTTCATTTGAAGTCACCATAACAGTGAATAGTGTTTCCATTAGTTGGGCTCTTAACTCTTATTATATCTTTTGTCTTTTTTGGTAGCTGTGACAGTGTGTTTGTCAAACACATTTGCAGCAGCAAAGAAAGTTAAAGTGAAACGAGATCAGGTGATGATGGTTACCTGTTGATAGTTTTATAATCATCATGAAGTAACCTGTTTCACTGAGGTAATTTGAATCTAACAACTGTGTTGTACCAATAATATATTCTCATCACAAACCCTGTGTTACAGCACATGAATCTCAACAAGGGTGACAATATATATGTATTTTTTAGATAAACAGATTAATTCATAACATCACTGAAAAGCTACTAAATGTCACAAAAAAAAAACAACAGCAAAAAATAAAAGCACATATTTAGAATTAAAATAATAGGACAATTCAGCTGCATAATTTATTAATGTTGCAATGCATGCTGGGAGTTTTGTACAATGATGGTACCCAGCATGCATTGCAGCAAGGTACTTTAGATTGTCACCATTGTTGACATTCATACGTTGATTATTGATGTCTGTGTTTGTTATCGAACAGTAATTTTTCGTGCTCACGTTTGTTAAAATCTTCTAATTGATTGTTATAATATTGCTGGAACTCATGCTGCAGTAACACAGGGTTTGTAATGAGAATATATTATTGGTACAATACAATTGTTTGATTCAAATTACCTCAGTGAAACAGGTTACTTCATGATGATTATAAAACCATCAACAGGTAACCATCATCACCTGATCTCGTTTCACTTTAACTTTCTTTGCTGCTGCAAATGTGTTTGACAAACACACTGTTACAGCAGTCAAAAAAGATAAAAGATATAATACGAGTTAAGAGCCCAACTAATGGAAACACTATTCACTGTTATGGTGACTTCAAATGAAACACATTAGAGTTAAACCTCTGTTAATTCTCAATAAAAACTTCTGTAGACGTCTGACAGAAATAAAGTCCTGGTTAGTAATAAGTGAAGCTGGTAATGCTGTTTGTGGAGTTGTTTAATCCTCCTCTGCTGAGATCTTCACAGATTTAATGTCTTCTTTTCTCTTCAGTTGATTTCATCTAAGACTGTGGCTGAAGTCAGTTGTAGTTCTTGTGCTTCTGCTCGTCTCTTTTTTCTGTTCTCTTCTTTCTTTCAGTGATTCTTTTTGTTAACAGGCTGAGATGACTTCATATTTAATATACACAGATTTTGTGGCTCAGATAAGGTCCAGTTCTGGTTTATTTCTTTGCTCTTGGCTGACATGTGGCATTGCTATGGCCTGCTTGTGGCCCAGATTTGGCAAACAGGAGTGGCCCACCCAAGTGCCGTAATTCCACGCTGCATGTGGGCCAGATCATCTTTCCACGTGTGCCAGATGTGGGCCGGATCTGGGCCGACACAATGTTGCTATGTGGGTATTGTGGTCACAGTTTGAGCACACAGTGAGAGCGCTGTGAGGTTACACTTTTAGATCACTGTGAACTCATGGTGTGAGCTCAACATGGTGACATCACTGTGAGATCAAAGTGTTGACTGGGCAGTGTTTTCTCGTGTGGCTCGCGCACACCTCTTCACTCGGACGCGCGCTTCAATCCGTTGCGGATACTCTCTATTCGTTCTGGTGAAATCACACATCATAATGCATACATGTCGCTCCTTGATATACAACCACTGATGAACATAATCAGTTTTGATGAGAAAAAAAAAAACTGTACTGATGCGAATTAGATCCCACAACCTCTGACACTGTTGACGAAAGTTCTACCACTGGACCATTTAGGCACGTTGTTTGAATAGGCAAATCTATGTATTTTAGCACTGACAACATATATTAGGCTACATCTCATTAAACGACAAATTAAACACCATGTAGCATACTATTTAAATCGATTGCTGGACATTGTAATTTTGTTGTACAATGTACATATATCTAATTTAGCAAAAGTTACGCCACTGGGCGTGTATATAAGCTTAAAAAACCGAGGCCCCCCCCCGTATATTCACCAGGCCCACCTATTAATGACATTCTGTATCCGCCACTGCTCACAAGCGACCTGCGTTTGGTAGATCTACGACGACGCCCTGCTTCACTCCTCAATTTGGTAAAACACATTGTAAATGTATTGTGGAAAAAAAGATGGGAATAGTAAATAAAATTATATTGGATATATAAGAATGAATGAAATGTAAAATGTTTTGTTAACAGTCGCGGTGTGCGTAACTAGGCAACCACGTTCTCGTTCACGTTGCATGACGTCATCGAAGTATGTCCCAAAACGTGCATACTCTTTTGCTACACACTCAAAAGTATGTACTTTTTCCTCACAAAAAAAGTACATACTTTTAGGTCGTAGTATAAGTAGGCGAATTGGGACTCAGCCAGGCACTTTCTGCTGTTTCCTGCATCATCAATACAAAGGTCCAGTTTGGCCTGTTTAAGGGTGTTTGAGTTTATTTGAGTGTTCACAGATTCCTCTTGTTGGCTTTTGAAACGGATAACTTGTGGTTGAATGTACAGTACACAAACACAGTAGTGTGAGTCTGCAGGGAGTTTTTAAGTTGGACTGCAAGTCTGTATTCTTGTCGAAGGCCAGTGTGAAATGAAACCACTTCCTGTTCAGGGTTAGCACTAGTGTAAAACCACTCATCACTCTAAAGATCACACCTGTTCTGAAACCACTTAACTTAACCACTTAAGCAAATCCAAAGGCACCTCCTATAAATACAATACTTTTCTGCACTCTCACTTCTGCTCACTTCTGCACCTTTTAGCGTATTCTTGAAACTGCTGTTGTGATAATGTGATTACTGTTGGCTCTTGCATATATTGCTTGTGATGTTTCTCATTTTGTAGTTGCTTTCTGCCAAATTAATAAATAGAATTATTATTATTATTATTATTATTATTGCTTGGTTGTTGAATAAAACTGTGGGTCTGTTATTGTCACGTTTGGTTTGGGGTTTTGGTTCATGTTTATGTGTTTATGTCTTTTATTTCTGTAACACAATTCCGCTGAATTCAAGTTGACAGTTATAAGTTTAAAAGGGCGTCCAAATAATTTAAAATTTCATACATATTATTCAGGTTTTGGCCTCAAAGGTGAACCAAATGACCAAAGTGGAATGGAAATGAGGACTGTATTGAACTGATGCCTGAAAATCCAGTCCTGAACAACGAGAATGATCTGCCATGCTCACATGTGATAAAAAGGGATTTGTGAGATTTGAAGTTCCAACCCTAAATATTGTGATATTTGCACATTTGTTCACTTTTATGTACACCCACTTGTGTTTAATACACAGCAAAATCCCCAGTGTTAAATTAACACTCCTCGTGTACATATTAGGGCTGGGCGATTTAAAGCGCGATATTGTTATGCGCATCTCGTCAGTAAAGCCGGTTCCTTGATTAGTAGTAAATCGCCTTCACCTGCTTTCAGATGGAGCGGCATTTACTACAAAGAGCCGTAGTTAACTGACAAGCTGAGCCATATCGCATTAATATCGCGGACGTATCGCCAGCGATAATTAATGCGATATGGCTCAGCTTGTCAGTTAACTACGGCTCTTTGTACACAGCAAAAACTCCAGTGTTAAATTAACACTCCTGGGAGTGTATGAGTCCACACTCAAGAGTGTTGAAGTTAATGAGATAATTAAGTGATTAATTTAGTGATGATTGAACATTATTGAAGACACCTGATGTTAACAAGCAGAATCACTGAAGGAGAAAATCACAAATTGTAAGTTACCGTTATGACGATCAATGGTTGCTTTAGTTGGGCTCTTGACCCATATATTATTAACTTGGGATTTTGTTTGTCTGTTGTTTCTGAATTATAATCACCAGTTGAACAAAGAAAAAAGTGATCTGATGGTATTGGTTATATTATGACAATCATCATTTGAACTTGATCACTGAACTCATTAAAATCCTTCTTTCTGACTTTGATTTATGTTGTTGGTTAGTGAATCTGCATAAATGCCCAGAATTTTTCATATAATATAAAGGATTTCTTAAAAGTTGTTTAAAAAAAAATAATCATTCTTTTAGGCACACACAGATGTCAAGATTCAGTCTATGCATCTCAACAATGGTGACAAGCAGAATATTCAATTAGGAAAAGTAAATTACATAGACAATTCAGATTATAATTTATTCATACCGCAATGCATGATGGGAGCCATTAATGAGTTGTGATTGGTGGCAGCCACTGCATCATGCTTTATTATTGTCACCATTGTTGAGATTCACAGGCTGATTATTGATTCTGTGTTTTAAATGAATTTATCTGAATGTCTTTTGATCAGAACAATGTTTATTAAATATTTTGAATTATAAGTAAAGTACTGATAATCATAGGCTGAAGAATCACTAAACTGCAGCTAACAAGTTAAACCAAACTATCTCAATAAGTTTCCTTTTTTTCAGATCACAGCATAATTATGTCAAAACATAACCAACATTATAAGATAACATTTTACTTTGTTCATTTAACTGTTATAAATCACAAACAGCAGTATATATTAAAGTAAACATATAATGGTCTAGAGCCCAACTAAAGCAAACACCCATCACCTTAATGGTAACTTACAATTTGTGATTTTCTTCTTCAGTGATTCTGCTTGTTAACATCAGGTGTCTTCAATAATGCTCAATCATCACTAAATTAATCACTTAATTATCTCCTCAGCCCTAAATGCCGCTCCATCTGAAAGCAGGTGATGGAGATTTACTACTAATCAAGGAACCGGCTTTACTGACGAGATGCGCATAACAATATCGCGATTTAAATCGCCCAGCCCTAGTACATATAGGTCCAACTACAGAGTGTTAAAAATTAACACTGAAGCAGTGTTGAAGGTAATGAGATAATTAAGTGATTAATTAAGTGATGATTGGCCATTAGTGGTGACACCTAATGTTAATAAGCAGAATCATTGAAGGAAAGAGAAACAAGAAGAACAGAAAAAAGAGAAACACAAGAACTACTGACTTCGAGCCATTACACACTATTGCACTTAATATTAATTTGACTTTATTTCTGTCATACATCTACACACGTTCTTATTTAGATTTAACAGAAGTTTAGATGGTAATGTTTTATGGAATGTTTCGTTTCGGGTCACCATTATGGTGATCAGTCTGTCTGCTCCAACTCTGTATGTATAAAGCACATTTGTTGCTGCAAGAGGAACTATGACCTGGGCTGTGTTTCCCAAAAGCAGAGGTGGAGAGTCCAGGGGTCAGAAAGTAAAAGTCCTGCCATATATTTATTCCACCCATGAACTCACACAGCAAACACTCCAGTGTAAAATGAACTCTCCTGGGAGTTTATTTGGCTCCAGACTCAAGAGTGTTAAAGTTAATGAGCTAATTAAGTGATTGTTTGAGTGATGATTGACCATTATTGAAAACACCTGATGTTAACAAGCAGAATTACTGAAGGAGAAAATCTCTTTTTTAAGTTGCCATTATGGTGATCAGTGTTTGCTTTAGTTGGGCTCTTGACCCTTAAACTAATAACTTTAGATTTTGTTTGGCTGTTGTATCTGGGTTATAACTCTCAGATGAACAAAGAGAAACATTGATCAGGTGGTGTTGGTTATGTTTTGACATAATCATAATTTGACCTGAATCACAAAACTCATTTAGAGAGTTAAGTTTACCTTGTTGATTATAGCTGCCTGTGATTCTAATATTATGCCATATTAATCTTTTCAATGTAATCAGAAAAATTTCTTGAAAGTTGTTCTGATCAAAAGACTTTGAAAAATTTAATTATTTGGACACACTGACACCAAGAATCAGCCTGTGATTCTCAACAATTTTTCTTTATCAGAACAACTTTTAAGAAATAATTTGAATTATATTGAAAAATCTGGAACTTAATCTGTAGATTTACTGTGATGTTGTAATGACCAATATACATTTAAGTCAGAGATTAGGCTCTAATTGAGTTCAGTGATTCAGATCAAATTATGATTATGTTCAAATACAACCAACACCACCTGATCAACTTTTCTTTTTGTTCATCTGGCTGTAATAACTCAGATCAACAGCCAAACAAAATCTAAAGATAATCATTTGAAGGTCAACTGCCCAACTAAATCGAACACTAATCTCCATAACGGTGTCTAAAATTGTGCTTTTTCTTCTTCAGTGATTCTGCTTGTTAACATCAGTGTCTTCAATAATGGTCAATCCTCACTCAATCAATCACTTAATTATCTCATTAACTTTAACACTCTTGAGTCTGGAGTCATATAAACTCACAGGAGAGTTCATTTAACACTGGAGTTTTTGCTGTGTGAGTTCATGGGTGGAATAAACATATGGCAGGACTTTTACTTTCTGACCCCTGGAATCTCCACCTCTGGTTGCTGACACAATTAATGTTGAAAATGTTTTAAGATTTCATCCAAAAATCAATGGTAATGGCATTGAGTCAATGTTACAATATGATGTTGGTTCAACATCATGTTTACACTCTTAGAAAATAAAATGCAACAATTACAACTGACTTGAAGCCACACAGCCTGAAATCAACTAGAAATAAAAGACAATAAATCTCTCTAAAGATCTGAATCAGAAGTAGAAAGAAGCAGAAATTGTGATCAGTGTTTGCTTTAGTTGGACAGTTTGACTCTTGCCATTTATTTGAGTTTGTGATCTTAGCACCAGTGTTTGCTGAAGCACATGATGTGTTGCAAAGAAAGCCAGAAACAAAGATAATCAGGTAAAATAATTTTCAGCATCATATTTAACTAATTTGACCACTGACAAAAAGTGATAATTTGTTTTTAAGAAGTTATATTCACAAACAATACTTTCTTGCCACAGATCAGACATTCTGAATTTAGATTTTTTAAATACATTAAAGGAAAAATATTTCCTTCTTCTTCTTCTGGTATTTAATGGCGGATTGGCAGACCAACATAAATGGTGCATTCCCGCCACCTACTGATCTGGAGTGTGGAGTATACTTGGCTTTGGAAGAAATGAAAAAAAAATGAAATAAAATTCTATTTATTATTCCTGTTTTATTTAGATATTTAAATATTAATTCATGAATTCTTGATTGTCTTGACCCATTTCCTAACAATACTTTTATTGAAATTGTATCAACTCCCATCCATCGTAACTCTTGAATTAACTGTTATCTCTCCCTTTCATATGCAGCACATTCTAAAAGAATATGCTGCACTGTTTCTAAATCCCCGCAATTATCACAGTTTCCTGTATCATGCTTCCCTATTTTATAAAGACTATAATTTAATGCAGTGTGACCAATTCTTAACCTTGTAATAATGACATCTTTTTTCCTATTTCCATATCTTTTCCTCTCATTTCCAACCCGTTCCTGAATTTGATAAAGATGTCTTCCTTTTGGAGTCACTATTCTATATCTTTTGCCATCTTTTACTAATTTCAATTGCTATTAATCTCTTGATTGCAAGCGTCAATAGCAGAGGAGAAACCCCGCGTAATTTAAAAATACTGCTGTAATTGTGTCACGAAATGTAGTTTTAAGAGTATTTCAGGCGAGAATGTAGTTGTTTAAAGCTCAAATCTTTGGTTTATTTATAAAGATAGCGCCTGTTTGAAAATTTTATCTGACGTTTTCGGAGTTGTGAGAACCAGGCAATCGGACGCTCGGCGCTCATGTACCCCGCCGAGAACAGCCTTTCCTCGGCTACTGCTGCTGACTTGCCGCTGGCTCGGATGTCTCTAGTCTAGTGCAGGGGTGTCCAAACTCGGTCCTGGAGGGCCACTGTCCTGCAGAGTTTAGCTCCAACCCCAATTAAAAACACCTGAACCAGATAATCAAGATCTTACTAGGACTTGATTATCTGGTTCAGGTGTGTTTAATTGGGGTTGGAGCTAAACTCTGCAGGACAGTGGCCCTCCAGGACCGAGTTTGGACACCCCTGGTCTAGTGGTTTAACATGAGATATAAATCGTCTTGTGTATATCTAACGGACGATTTATTTTATTTGTCTCATTAATCTATAATTTGTTCCCTGGCAAAATGTTAAGCTGAGGGCAAAGTGAAGTTTCATAGCTTTCTTTAGTCTATTTAACTTTAACGTTGTAGAGAGCTGACTTATGTTTGACTGAATCGTTTGCTTTATTATTGTATAGCTTCTTATACCTTTTAGGCTACTTATACTTTTATAATGACTATTATTGATTATTAAAACTGACATTTAACAAAAAAGGTTGTTATTTTATTTTATATATTTAAAACATATAAAATATTTTATTATACATGTTGCCTACATTCTCTTCACTGTATGTACATAATAAAATAAAATGACACAACCCTGTCTCTTTTTGCTAAATGTTAGTTTTAATGATCAATATTATAATGTTTTTTATTTATCATATTTTTAAAATGAAAACAAAAAGAGTCAGGGTTGTGCTTTATATTTCGTGTTATAAATATGCAGTGAAGATAATCAATTGCGTTGCCTGAACCACATTTGTGTGGCCATTATGTTTAAGATTTTTTTAAATGAAAATGAAAAGAGGCAGAGTGGTGGTTTATAACATATTTTGTTTTATTTGTAGCCTAGATATACATAAAGAGATAACCGGAGTAGCCAGAGCGAGCTGAGTGATGCTATCAAGTACGCCGCTGTTCCATTTCAGAATTATCGGACTTTGTGTGCTCCCGTCCTCGGGAGTTCGTTCTCCTGAGTCAAACTTGTCAAGTCCGAACTACCAAGGACTCAAGTCCGAACTTTGCGTACTTGGTATTGAGAAACGGCTTTAATCAATTAAAGGAATCACACTTATTCCTGTTTTTATTCACACAGAGGTCCATAACTTCATTCATCAAGGAGAGAGTGTGGATTGGTTTGTCTGACACTGAGACTGAGGGGATCATGAAATGGGTGGATAATTCACCACTAAAACAAGGGTAAGAGATAAAACACTCACAGAAAGCCACTGTGGAAGCATTAGTTTACCCAAAACAAATGCTGTTAGTTTACTCACCCTCAGCCATCCAAGTTGTTGGTGATTTTTTTTTATTTTTTTATTTTTTTCATTTGAACAGTAAGGAAGATTTTTAGCTGAAACCATTATCCTTGGTGATTCATATAATGAAAATCAATGGCTACCGTTACTTTGAGAGTCAAAAAAACATTCACAGGCAAAACAAAATGAAAGGCACAGTCGGTGATCTGGGAAATGATAGCATTAGTCTGCTAGCATTGAAAGCATACAATCCCACCCTCCCTGCAAATCGTTGTCCAAAGCCACGCTTCCTCATGAAGGCGCGCACACACACGCACACACACGGACGCACGCACGCACACACACAGCTGCTCTCAAGAAGCGTCACAAGAGACAGCGTTAAACTACCTCATGTCTCAAAGCGCAATACATTACAATAACAATGAACATAAACAACTTAGAGAGAATGTACTGCTGTAGATTTATTGTGGTCTTGATATGGAAACGTACAGGAGTACAGGAGATTGCAACTCTCGCCACAGACTGTTTCACCAAAGGGGGTTTCAGGTCTGAGGCATTTGTGTTCATTCTGGGTCACGGCTGTTTTCTCTCTGACCAAGAGCCCTGTTATGATCCTATCGCAGGTTCACCTAAGGAAACCTTGTTAGGACTTTTAGTATCTCTAGATGGTCAAGTTTGATCGTCTTCTCAATGCTCCGCCAGAACCCAGCGAGGAGCTCCGGAGGGGCCGATCCAAGGACCTCACTAAACCACCCAATCGGTAGTAGCAACGGGCGGTGTGTACAAAGGGCAGGGACTTAATCAATGCGAGCTTATGACCCGCGCTTACTGGGAATTCCTCGTTGATGGGAATCATTTTCAATCCCAATCACGATCGGGGTTCATTCAGCTTACTCTCTCGGCGCAGAGTAAGCACATGCTGATCCGCCCATTGTGGCGCGTGTGCAGCGCCGGGCATCTAAGGGCATCACTTGTCCCTCTAAGAAGTTGGACGCCGACTGCTCGGGGTCGCGTAACAAGTTAGCATACTGGAGTCTTGTTTGTTATGGGAATGAACCAGACAAATCGCTCCACCAACTAAGAACGACCATGCACCACCACCTACAGAATCGAGAAAAAGCTATTAATCTGTCAATCCTTTCCGTGTCTGGACGGGGTGAGCTTTCCCGTGTTGAGTCAAATTAAGTCGCAGGCTCCACTCCCGGTGGTGTCCTTCCGTCAATTCCTTTAAGTTTCAGCTTTGCAACCATACTCCCCCTCCCCCTAGCGGGTCATGGGAATAACGCTGCCGGATCGCGGGTCGACATAATTTACGGTCGGATCTGCGACGGTATCTAATCATCTTCGACCCTCCGACTTCCAATCTTGATTAATGAAAACATTCTTGGCAAATGCTATCGCTCTCGTCCGTCTTGCGCCGGTTCAAAAATGTCACCTCTAGCAGCGCAATACGAATGCTCCCGGCCGTCCCTCTCAATCATGGCCCCGGGTTCCAGAAACCCACAAAATAGAACCGTTCCATTATTCCTAGCTGCAGTACTCAGCGGCGACGGGCAGCCTCCTTTGAAGTAAATGAATCGTAAATGTTTTTTTTGTTTTGTTTTTTTTTAAGCACAGGGTCTGTCCTTTCTTTTGATATATTGTCTGCTCAGATATTCATACAACAAAATATTCTGGGGGCCATGAATTTTTTGTAAAAATGACCAAAAACGCTGTGGTAGGCTGGCAACCTTTTTTTTTTGAAACGCTAGTATGGAAAGGGTTAATTATACTACTATGTTCCTATTTAGGTTTTTTTTTTGTTTTTTTTTACTTGAAATATCCCTTCAACTGTACTTTAAAGCTACACTGTGTAATATTTTAAGTAGATTTTTAGCAAAAAACATTTTATTCTTTCAAAATGATATGTTCTCATTAATTTGTAATCACTTCAACCAACTAATTGAATCTGCCATTTAGAATACATACGAGCAAGTCGTTTGAATGGCGGAAGCCATGTTGCGCCTCCATCTTGAAAATACATTAGACAAAGAGGGACATTCCTGGAAATTCAAGTTTCGCCTTTCGCGTTTTTACACTCAGTGGCACCGTGACGAATGCGAGGGGGAGATTATTCGCGAGTCGCGACTGCCGGCAGATTTGAAATAATACGGCCACCGTAGGAGTTAAAACGCCCTCGGAATGCTAGAAAGTAATGTTCAGTTGGTAGTCATATACAATTTCACCGCTAGATGGGAGTAATTCCTACACAGTGTAGCTTTAATTTTCAAAACATTTTATTCTAGCTTCATGCATCCTTTTTTTATCAACACTTGAATGTGGGTAAGTTTAATTAAAAAAGCAAAATTTTAAACAAATTGCATTTTTGTCAAACACTTCATCCCGATGGGATTTAGAACGATGATCAAAATAGATGGAGTAGATCGAGTCCAACACCCCTAATGCTTGTCCTGTAGCTGGACCTGGGTCGACATTTCATTCACATTGCTGTTTAATGTTTGAAGATTGCGTTATTTTATATTTGCATGTGCTTCTTCTTCACCTGTGTTTTGATCCGGAGATTCAGCATTCTTTCAGAAGATGCGTAATAGTATGAGGTGCCCCTAGGGACATTATTCAGAATTACCATGCATATACATGTACTTTTCCTCTCACATACACTTATGAAACCAAATTCATTCACATACTATAATGAAATGTTCTCATACATACAACTGAAAATATTACACTCACACACACAACTGAAATGCTCACACACACACACAACTGAAATGCTCACACACACACACAACTGAAATGCTCTCATACATACAACTGAAAATATTACGCTCACACACACACAACTGAATCACACCCACACACACACACACAACTGAATCACACACACACACAACTGAAATGCTCACACACATACAAGTGAAATGCTTTTACAAACACAACTGAAACGCTCTTACTCACACAACTGAAAAGCATTTCAGTATGTTGTATGAAAGCATTTCAGTTGAAACGGAAGGTGGTTAAAGTCCCCACTCCAGTCCAGTTGGTGGCAGTAGTGCACCTCAAGACGAAGAACTAGAATCTGTTGAAAGAGAGCATAGTAAACTAGCACAGTTGAGTAAAATTGGCAATAAATTCAGAGATTCGAACTGAAATGGGAAAGCTTGTTTTGAGGAAAATTAGGTTGTAGCTGCTTGTCTACATTACTACGATTAAAGAGAGGTGTTATTTGTGTAGTAACAACGTTTAGCTCACGAGTTATTGACCCGGGAAGTTCGAATCTCTGAATTTATTGCCAACTTTACTCAACTGTGCTAGTTTACTATGCTTTCATTCAACAGCTTCTAGTTCTTCGTCTTGAGGTGCACTACTGCCACCAACTGGACTGGAGTGGGGACTTTAACCACCTTCCGTTTCAACTGAAATGCTTTCATACAACAAACTGAAATGCTTTCATACAACATACTGAAATGTTTTTCAGTTGTGTGAGTAAGAGCATTTCAGTTGTGTTTGTAAAAGCATTTCACTTGTATGTGTGTGAGCATTTCAGTTGTGTGTGTGTGAGCGTAATATTTTCAGTCGTATGTATGATAGCGTTTCAGTTGTGTTTGTAAAAGCATTTCAATTGTATGTATGAGAGCATTTCAGTTGTGTGTGTGTGTGTGTGAGTGTTTCAGTTGTGTGTGTGAGCATAATATTTTCAGTTGTATGTATGAGAGCATTTCAGTTGTGTGTGTGTGAGCGTTTCAGTTGTGTGTGTGTGAGCGTAATATTTTCAGTTGTATGTATGAGAGCATTTCAGTTGTGTGTGTGTGTGAGCGTTTCAGTTGTGTGTGTGAGCGTAATATTTTCAGTTGTATGTATGAGAGTGTTTCAGTTGTGTTTGTAAAAGCATTTCACTTGTATGTGTGTGAGCATTTCATTATAGTATGTGAATGAATTTGGTTTCATAAGTGTATGTGAGAGGAAAAGTACATGTATATGCATGGTAATTCTGAATAATGTCCCTAGGGGCACCTCATATAATAGCGCCCCCTACTGTATAACAGTGAAAACAGGGATAGCCGGAGAATTCAGTCAGTGGTGAGGAAGTAAACTACACTACTAGTACCAGTGGACTAGCCTACTCAAAAAATCAGATACTGAGAATTAGGAACATGTATGTTTTCTTTATAAATAAAATTTTCAAACAATGTTAGTTCTTAAAATGTGTATGTAAACCAATGTGAAAATAGTATTTAATTGGCTACTCGATTAAAAGATTAAACACAACTACTATGCATACTTAAAATAGACTATTTTATCTTTTGATTGAAATATACAAAGTATGACTGAGTACAAGTATAGGCCCAAATATACTTAGACTTTTCTGTTAGTATGAGTCAATTATTCTTAAAGTGCAATTTTAAGTATATTTCTGAGAAGTACATAAAAAGAAGACTAAAAGTATGTTTACTTTCTTATTTTTAGTTTAAAACAAGTATACTTGAATAAACTTATTTTTCATAAGGGATTTTTCATAAGAAGACAATTTTGTGTATAATCTAAATAAAAAAGGAAAAATTAAATAAGAATATAAGAAAAAATAAGAAAACATCTCAGTTTGACAACACATGTGCTGCTAAAGTTCACAACGCCACCGTCCTTTAAGTCCTTTTTATTCTCATTTAAAAATTATGACAATCACAATGAAAAATACTTCCCATAAATATATTCTATTGATAAACTCTTCTCTCTTTTACTTTTCTCCACTATTATATCTTAACCTTGAAACTTTCTAATATGGTGCTGTGAATATTGGCTATTGAATATTTATAATGAATTGCTTGTTAAGCTCCTCATTTGTTTTTTTTGTTGAAAGGATTTAACCCACTAAGCAAAATGATGTCCGAAAGACGTCTTTTCAACGTCTTTGTCACAAAAATCGGACGTTGAAAAGACGTCCACTGAGGGTCTAGAATGAAAGTTGATATGACGTCTTTTTTCGACGTGTTCTGCACGTCCGATATAGACGTTCATCGAACCTTCGTACAAGTTTAAAAACTAGTTCAGATGTGGCCATTGTGGACATATTTCAACATCATTTATTGTCTCATATAGACATAATAACTTTGACTATTGCTGTCAGATGATCTCAGTGAGAATTAACAGAGGTTTAGATGTTGATATTTGTTTAATTTGAAGTGTCACCATTGTGGTGATCAGTGATTGCTTTAGTTGGGCTCCTGGTCCCCTTTCTTTATACTTTAACTTTCCTTTGGCTACTGTAACAGTTGTTGTGGCAGAGGATGCCTAGAAAAAGTTTGAGTGTTATCAGCTCAATGTTGATGATGACATAATCATCACAAAATGGGCATCTAATATTGTTTAAAGTTTTGTATTTATATTTGGGAGTAATAACCACCATCCTTGTGGAACTGCAATATTGGTGCCAAAAGCATTAAAATTATAACTTATTTGAAGGTGGATAAAAATAATGTGCACATGATGTTTTGAGCAAATGTATCAAATAGTCACACACAGACATCAAGATTTTGGATATGAATCACAACAACGGTGACAAAAAAAAAGAGAAAGCTTCATCCTGCAATGCATGATGGGTAGCTTTCATAGTACAAAACTCATCCTTGATTCTCAAGATTTTTTGTTTTGATTGTCACCGTTGTTGTGATTCATATCCAAAATCTTGATGTCTGTGTGTGACTATATGATACTCTTGCTCAAAACATGTGCACATGATTTTTATCCACCTTCAAATAAGTGATAATTTTAATGCTTTTGTCACCAATATTGCAGTTCCACAAGGATGGTGGTTATTAATCCCAAATATAAATACAAAACTTTAAACAATATTAGATGCCCATTTTGTGATGATTATGTCTCCATCAACATTGAGCTGATAACACTCAAACTTTTTCTAGGCTTTCTCTGCCACAACAATTGTGTTACACAGACACACTGTTACAGCAGTCAAAGGAAAATTAAAGTATAAAGAAAGGGGACCAAGAGGCCAACTAAAGCAATCACTGATCACCACAATGGTGACACTTCAAATTAAACAAATATCAACATCTAAACCTCTGTTTATTCTCACTAAGATCATCTGACAGAAATAGTCAAAGTAATTATGTCTAAATGAGACAATAAATGATGTTGAAATATGTCCACAATGCCCACATATGAACTAGTGTTTAACCTTGTACAAAGGTTCGATGAACGTCTATATCGGACGTGCAGAACACGTCGAAAAAAGACGTCATATCAACTTTCATTCTAGACCCTCAGTGGACGTCTTTTCAACGTCCGATTTTTGTGACAAAGACGTTGAAAAGACGTCTTTCGGACATCATTTTGCTTAGTGGGAAACTTTGACTAAATATTTGGGTTTCTAAATAACTGGTGTATTTTATTCAGGTTTTGGTCCAGCGGTGAGCCAAATAGCTATGGTGGAAATGAAGACTGCATTGAACTGAATCCTACTAAAGAGACTGTGAACAACTGGAATGACGTCCCATGCTCTATTAAGATAAAATGGATTTGTGAGATTTAAGGTTCATCCAATTTTGGGGTTTTGCTTGTATTTCTTTATTAACTAATTTCTATTGTGAATGTTCAATGTCTGTCTTTTAAACCACTACCATCTGATGTTCATATGTTTTAGTTAGAAGAAAAATATAAAATTGTCATTATTTTCTCATTGCTTTTAATAAATGCACAAACATCCAGTTTCTCACATTGTGAATTAGGGTGATCTGGGACACAAAACTTCTGATGTGTTCATGTCTTGCTTTAATATAATTTTATTCTAGCTGTTATTATGCATCTAATTTTCTGGTCTGAAGTATTGAGGTGAAAATAAAATATTGAAGTCTGAAGCGTCTTAAATTGCATCAGTTATTCTGATGAGTGTCTGTGAAACTGCTTTTGTGTTATATTGCTTTTTACTTTTGATAAAATGGTCAATATCTATTATTACTATAGTAAACTGTATTTTTGCTTTCCTATTTCATTCTTGTGTTTCTGCTTTATTGCACAATGGCTATATTTGCTCCAATCCAGCAGGGGCAGCAGAGAGCAGGTTTATCAGACTGAAGTGATCAGAGAGGAACAGAACAATAGGTTACTTGCGTAACCCCGGTTCTCTGATAGCATTAAGTGAGGTGTCTCACTATGGGATACGCCCCTTCCGCGGATTCCACAGAAGTCCTATTACATTACGCCAGCCCCAATTGGCTGGCAGACATGACGTTGTGTCTGGGAGTGGCTACCCCACCCCTCAGTATAAGAGGAGCAGCACTATATGTATATGTACATATACTATATGTATATGTATATGTTTATGTGAAAGTATGCGTCTTTCAGGTCGATCGATGTGAACCAATCGCCCGGGCGCACCAGATTTAGGAGTGTGGCATGAGTGAGCATTCTGAACTTGTACTTCCTTAGGTATTTGTTCAGCGCACGCAGATCTAATATGGGACGAAGGGCACGAGTTCCTTTCTTTGGGACTAGAAAGTATCTCGAGTAAAACCCACTGTGGCTTTGCTCGGGTGGGACCACTCGTATCGCCCTTTTCTTCAACAGGGAGTAGATTTCGTCCTGAAGAACGTGCTTTAATTCTCCCCGCACCTGAGAATGAATTATCCCTTTGAAATGCGGGGGGGATTTGGCAAACTGCAGCCTGTACCCGAATTGTATTGTCTTTAATACCGAGCGGGACTGTGTGCACTCTCGCCAATTGTCTATTTGCAGCGTTCTGGCGCCATCGTGTGGCTGAGTCATGAACGAGTTTGTGGTCTGTACTGTGCATGCGTGTACACTTACTGTTTGGACAGAGTCTGAGTGGCTCATCACCTGGCATCATCAACAGAGGAACTCGTCATTTGTTGAACGCTGAACGACTGAGGGTCGGGAGCTAGCAAACTGGGGGGCTGTTGACTCCCTCCCCTGGGGAAGACCGTGTCAAACTGCCGCCTTCTTCCTCCTCGCTCCCTGAAGATGGGGCTGGGGATGAGATTGAGGGGCTGGCTGGACCGTCTGAGCTGCTGCAGGCGGATAGTTCTTCCTATGCCAGCCAGATCTCTGCTCTTGCACTCCACTCGGACCCGCTGCACTCACGATAGGTCTCTGCCGTTTCGGAATGCGAAAACTGGGAGGTGGGCAGGCCGTAACCTGTGCGAAGGTCTGCCGGGGTGGCGGAGGGGGTGCAGTCTGTGTCTTTCTCGGCATACAGAGTTGCAAAGCCTCGTCATCCCTCTTTTTCTCTTCGCATCTCTTTTGCATCAGTGTCAGAGCGGAGACGAAAATGCCCTCTGCAACAACCGGTGCGTCCAGGATGGCTTCTTTTTCCCTGTCAGAGAGATTAGCCAGATTAAGCCATCGTCCTCTCTCTTGGATAACCATTGTGGCCATGGCTTTCCCAGCGGCTTGAACCGCGCATCTCTGAAGATGCAGAGAGAGATCCGTGACAACACAGATCTCTTCCCAGTGTGTCTGACCTGGTGTGGTAGACACTTCGTCCTGCAGCTCCGCTTGGTATGCGGTCAGCAGAGAGATCGCGTTCATAGCCCTGACAGAGAGCGCGACTGCTTTGTAAGCGCCTTCCGTCATGCTCGACTGGAAACGGTCAGCTTTAGATGGAAAGGTCGGATTTGCAGCCGCCGTGCGCTTCGGTTGCAAGTGCGCGGCAACTAGTGGCTCCATGGGGGGCATTCGGAGAAGGCCTTCCTTTTCCATCCCCTCCACATCGAGAACGGAGCCACCCTGCACTGGCATCTTTGCTGGTAAACGGCTTGTCCTTCCACGTAACCGCGACCTCCTCCAGGAGCTCTGGGAAAACAGGAAGGAGCTGTCGTGCTGCTCGTTTTGCACTCGGCAGCCTCTTCCCCTCATAGCGAGATTTTGCAGTCTCTGCTACCACGGTCGGCCACGGAATATTTAGTTTCCCTGCAGCGCGTTTGCACACATCTTGCAGATCAACACTGACAAGCGGGGAGGGTGGTGGCCCGCCCGCTTCTTCCATGGATCCTGCCGCAGCGAGGAGCTGTGCCGGTTGTGCGGAGGGGAGGAATGGAGAGTCCTCAAAGTCTTCCTCTTCAGAACGAAGGAAGTCCGATTGCTCCTCTCCCTCGTAATTAAACGCGTCCTCTCCCTCCTCCGAGCTCAGACTGGGCTCGGTAGGCAGAGGCATGCACACATCAAGCTGCTCACTCCAGGATAGAGCTGCCGTGGTGGGCGGCTCTACAGGGATGGATACCTGCGGGGTGGCAGCTGGCGCGGGGCTAGGTGTCATGAGGGGATCCATGCCAGACAGGCTAGCTTGGCGTGCTAGCCTGCGACGAAGGCTCTTCATGGTGAAGCGTGCGCAGTGTTCACATGAACCGGGATTCTCAATAGCCAATTGAGCATGTTTCAGCCCGAGACATGCAGAGCAGACCTGGTGTGTGTCCTTGCATGAAATTTTGTTCCCGCATGAACATAGTCGCACAGAATCTCCCTCACCAGCCGGGACAGTCTGCATTGCTGCAGCCATCATCGAACAATCCTTGCAATCGGCTGGAATGCTAATCGAAGGAGCCAGGCGAAAAACGGCGTGGTGGCCAGTAATTCGTCCGGAGGTTCGTAGAAAGGTTTGTAGGCTTCTGGTGTGAAGCGAGAAGAGGTTTTTGAATGTCGTAATGACGTAGTGCTGCTCCTCTTATACTGAGGGGTGGGGTAGCCACTCCCAGACACGACGTCATGTCTGGCGTAATGTAATAGGACTTCTGTGGAATCTGCGGAAGGGGCGTATCCCATAGTGAGACACCAAAACGTATGCTTGAAAGAGAAACATCAGATTCAGGCACTTTCTGCTGTTTCCTGCATCATCAATACAAAGGTCCAGTTTGGCCTGTTTAAGGGTGTTTGAGTTTATTTGAGTGCTCACAGATTCCTCTTGTTGGCTTTTGAAGCGGATAACATGTGGTTGAACGTACAATACACAAACACAGTAGCATGAGTCTGCAGGGAGTTTTTAAGTTGGACTGCAAGTCTTTATTCTTGTCAAAGGCCAGTGTGATATGACACATTTCTGTTTAGGGTTAGCACTATTTTTTTTCTATTTACTGTTTCTATTTACTTGTTTGCATATTTGACTATTTTATTGCAATTACAGTTTCTCTTATAATACAACATCCTCTTTAAAAAGGCCTGTCTATATGAAGAAATGTGGATTATATACAAAGAGCAGTTTAAATCATTATTTTGAATAATATGGTGTGAATTGTTATTTCAATATTTGTATGGTTTTTTTTTTAGCAGTAGGAAGAACATGTTTGGTGTTGAACACAGTGAGTAAATAATTACTGAATTTTAAAGTGTCCCAAAATGTTTACATGAATCCATCGTCATTTTTTCCCCCTCATAATATACATTGCAGCATCAGCTCATTTCTCACAGTGTCTGAAACAGTTTAATTAAGAATTCGATCTCTTTAAACCCCTCCTTTCTGAGAGCCTACTCTGCTCTGATTGGTCAGATGACCCAGTCTGTTGTGTTTGGTCTACTGATTAGTGTGTCGGAAACAAAACACCCATTATAATCTGAATTTCAGCTCCAGATCTTCCTCAGCACTTAAAGGGATAGTTCTTAGTATTTAGTATTTAGAATAGGGTGATTTACATAAACACAGGAGTCACACTCCTTGTTCATCATTTAAAAAAAAAAAAAAAAAAAAGATTTAGCATTGTATTGGTTACACATATCAAAAATACATTATACAATTAGTAATTTGTACTGTTTTGAACTGATTTCCAATTTAGTTTTTTTGTACTTTCATTTCAAGTGCAAACAAACTAAAAACAATGTTTTGCTGGATAAAAACAAATATATATGCTTGACTCACCACATAATTATAAAATAGAGGAGTAAAAACTGTTTAATAACCTTCTGTCAAGTGACATTAATTAATTTAGCAAAACAGATAAAACATTTATTCAGTTTTCAGTTGTCATTTTTCAACAATTAATTTTTTGAAGCGTCAATTCAGTTTCTGTCATCAAAGGCTTGTTCAAAATCAAAACACAACAAAAACTAATTCCTTTACTCATTCATACTGTAGTAGCAGTCCATTGAGCAGAAGCCCACAAACGCCGTGAAGACCCCACATTTTTTAATGCTAAGCAAACATCTTTATAAAATTGTAAATGACAATTGGTAGTATTGTTTATATCTATGAAATTACAACTACAAATTCCACATTCACCAAGTTTTTAGATAGGCTATGCATTAAAAGAAAAATAGGTGTAAAAAAAAAAAGAAAAAGAAAAAACACTTATATGAACAAAGTAACATTTCATTTTCCAAGAAACTGCTGATTTGATTTCTTTTTCTTTTTCAATCATTATGTGTTAGTCATTGAAGCCCTAATGTTTTTTAATTCTCATCATTTTCACCGGCCATGTTTCAATGTCTTTTTTTGCAGTCCCAAAGACAGGCGTACAAATTATTGACTCTAAAACAGGAGTGACGTTATATAAGAACCCGTAACAAACATGTGTCAAGCAAACAAATATCACTGGAGCACCTCGTTTTGTTTGCCAAATTATGCGGGCTATTAAGTTAAACCCAGTGACACTTTAATAAAATGCAACGTTAAACGTTATAAACAGGGTTAAACCCTAAAAGTAACTAAATACCTGACTTGATCAAGGGCGTAGTTGCTTCACGTGGATATGCACTCTTCATTTAAATAGAAGTCCTGAATCGGCAAAAGTGCACCGTTTTACTACAGAGTGAAGCAAGTAAATAAACAATCGGAGAAGGAAACTCAGGTTGGTGGAAAAATTTCGATGTCATCCACAAAAGCCCTTCCTCCTACAAAGTAAGCTGGCTTGTTGTCCCGCCGTGCTTTGTCCACGAGAGGCCATAGTTTGTTCCTCTTTTCTCTATCTGTCAGGGACAGATATTCTTGTTAATCCTGAGAAAACACTCTAAAAAAATGCTATGTTGGCTTTAATTAACTTTTTTTTATCTTAACAGGTTCCACATAACTAGGTTACATTGGATGTATGTAACATTTTTTATGCACATCTTTCTTTAGTCTGATCTCAATGCATTATTTGTATTAAAACATTTTCTTTTCTCTCTTTTTTAACCTTTTTCCTTTATGGTTCTCTCTATTCACTCACTTAATGTTAGAGGGCTAAGAAACCTTACTAAACGTAAAGCTATCTTTTTGTACCTTAAACAATTTAATTCGGATTTTTATTTTTTACAAGAATGTCATTCAGTCAAAGAATACTTTAATTTTTGGAGATCACAATGGGGCTTGGACCTGTGGATGTCCCATGCAACATCAAGTTCAGCTGGAGTTTGCATCTTACTTCATCACTTTAAGGGGAAAATGATGTTTTCTGACTGATCTAAGTGGTCTGTATATTGATATGATGTCAGATATGATGTTTATTGTTACCAATCTTTATCGAATGGAAGAACGCATACTTTCATTGTTAAATACCCCAACTCTTATTTGGTTTTCGGAGGAGATTTCAATGTGGTTATGGTCAATAATATTTATAGATGGCCCAGAAAGTCTAATAATTCTTATTCCCACTTAAAGATGTTCATGCAAAGGTATTCTTTGGTTGATAGCTGGAGGGAAACTCATCCATCTTTAAAGGTATTTACATGGAATAATAAATCTCTCTCGTGTCAATCTCGCATTGACTTATGGCTTGCTTCCAAAGAGCTGCATAATATTTCAACTGATATTATACCTTCACCTTTATCTGATCATAAATGTATCTCTATTCACATCCCTCTTTCAACTATTGTTAATTCATATAGTACTCCCTCCTACTGGAAGCTTGATAACTCAATTCTTGCTTATGATGAAGTTAAAAACGAAATTGATGACATTATCACAAATTTTTGGAACAAAGCAAAGGAAGAAGATTACTACTGCAGTAATTGGGAGTGAGCTAAATATGAAATCTGTAAATATTTGTGAAAATTCAGTAGTGCATTGGCTAAAAAGAGGAAGTCTAATGAGAGTAATGATATTACTGATCTTGAAAAAGCTGACCTTGCTGAACAGCAACACCAATTAGATAAAATATATAAATATAAAGCTGAAGTAGCAACTGACTTCTTCGAGTCTCTTCAGAATGTACAGCAAATGAATATGGTAGATAAAGATTTTAGTGATGCTCCTATTACCATGAATGAGATTGTAGAAGCAATTAATTCATAAAAAAATGGAAAATCTCCTGGCACTGATGGGCTCACTTCAGAGTTTTATAAATCATTTAGCAAAAAAAAAAAAAAAATAGCACCAATTCTATCAGAGGTTTTCAGAGGAAGCATAGAGAAATCATTTCTTCCCCCCACTCTATGTCAAGGAATAATAACCCTAATTCCAAAGCCGAATAAAGATCCTCTTTTCATTGACAATTGGCACCCAATTACTTTGCTAAATAATGACTACAAAATGATAGCTTTAATTCTGGCCAAAAGACTAAAATGTGTCCTAAATTCCATATTGATGAAACAGAGTCAGGATTTCTGCCAAACAGACATATCAAACAACATACGCTTAATTTTAGATCTATTGGACTATTCATATTTACTCCCAAAAGAAAGTTGTATTTCATTTTTAGACTACTATAAACCATTTGACACTTTAGAACATGAGTTTTTGTTTCAAGCACTAAATAGAATTGGTTTTGGTGACTCCTTCTGTAATATGGTCAAAATGCTGTATATGAATAGTAGTAGCTCCATTAAGTTGAGTAGCGGTACCTCTCCCAGATTCTTCTTAATCTTAAACCCTATCTTTTTTAATTGCGACACAATTTCTTAGTACGCACATCAAAGCAAGCCATCTAAAAGGCATCAATATTGGCAATACAGAGATAATTATTAGTCAGTTAGCGGACAATACTGCTTTGTTCTTAGAAGACTCTCTGCAAATACCAGCAGCCTTATGTACTCTTCATTTCTGTTCTAAAGCCTCTGGCCTACTTAATCTCAATAAATGTGAATTACTTCCGATAAAAAACACTATGATCTCTTCAATTGGGGGTATTGCAGTGAAAAACAGTGTACCAGCAAAGTACAAAACTCAAAAAAATAAAAAAAATGCTTTATAGAGGGGTTGAATTTGGTATTGTGTGTATATGGTACATATTTTCCTATTTTTGTAAGCTTCTTATGTGCTCCTTTCCTAAAAAATATCTCATTAAAAGCATTTGGATGTTTACCCTCCTTTTCTATTTTCTTATTTGACCATTTAATTAGGCCAAGTGTTACAACATGATACTTGTAAATCAAATAATTCTGTATATACTATATTAATATAAAATAGCCTGTAGTTTTTTTTTTTTTTTTTAATGAGGAAAAAGTGTGTTGAATATCTCTGCAGGTCATCAGATGTTTCAGGATGCAGGTCTTTGCATCCGAAGAAACTTAAGTTGGAGGACAGATTCAATGACCGTTATTGAATCTTTTGTGAAAAACTTTTGTGAAATTCCAGTAACAGATTAGGTTTGACTCCTGATAAATGCTCTGGGAAAAGTTAAAGGGTTATTTATTTACTTATTTAATGTATTTATACCATCATAGTGAAAATGGTAGAACAGTGACATCTACTGAGAAAAGGAAAATGTGAATCTCCTGTTGTCACTCAACTGTGTTTAATAACAGGAAGTCTTCATCCCACAATCTATATTTCCCATCATCCTCTCTGTTCCTGAACACGACTGCAATGCAAATCATCATTCACTTCCAGTTTATGGTCCTCAACACACAGGTCCAGTTTGGCCTGTTTTAGGGTGTTTGACTCAGTTTAGGTGATCACAGATTCCTCTTGTTGGACGTTGTAGATGCTAACTTGATCACAGGGAAAACTCCACAATGCTTTGACTATATGAGGATGAATATGCAATATGTGTTCAATCATACAGTATATAAGCATACAGAGTTTTAGAGTGAGAATGAAATCTAGATTTATCTGTGTCTGATCTAATAAAAACCACTTCCTGTGTTGGTACTATTTAAAAACACGGCACACATCTTAAAAACCACACATCATCTGTGAACACATACTGTAAGACTGTAAAACTGTGAGTTTGAGAAAATAATGGAATCAGGGACCTTTTATGTATGCAGAAATATTAATAACAGATCCAGACCTCCAACACAGAGTCGCAGCAACAATGAAGGAAAAGATCGAAAGCAAAGTAAGCAGAAAGTTTCGTTTGTCGCAGAGACGGTGTCGCTAATGTTTGAGCGGATGAGAAATGTTCCAAATGTTTCTCATTATAAAAGAACGTACTCTATAATTTATCTAACAAAACCTTTTGATTACTTATAAAGGTTGATTTGAAAAATTATCGTGTGAATGGTTGTTAACTGATATGTGTGTGTTTTGTCTCTGTTTGTCAGGAGGAAGCAGGTGTTTGGTGTTGATGACAGTGTGTCTCGGGCTCATTTGTGTTCTTCTGCTGGTCTTCATCACACTTCAGCACATCACCATCACAGCAGAGAGAGACCTGTTAAAGAGTTACAAGAACACAGTTGAAGAGTTCAATCGCACTATCAGCTTACAGGACAAGAACACTGATCTAATGACTGAAAAAGACCAACTGAAGACCAACTTCAACTCTTTGAGTCAGAAGAAACTGGAGTTAGAGACCAGAGTCAATGATCTCAGCGCTGAGAAAAGCCAGTTACAGAGAAGTGTTGATGCTTTGAATCAGAAGAAACTGGAGTTAGAGACCAAAGTCACATCTTTGAGTGAGGAACTGAAGAAAGAAACATCTAAACAAGGTCAGTATACTGTAAAATCCAACAGTTGTTCTACGCTGTAAAAAAAAAAAAAAGTTTTAATGTTAGTAGCACAGGGTGGCAAACATTTAGCATTAATGGAAAAAACAGTCAAAGACCATCAACTGAAGTACCATGTTTAGACAAAAAAAAAGAGACGAGCAGAAACACAGAAAACACAACTGACTTCCAGCGCCACAGCCTCAGATGAAATCAACTGAAAATAAAGGACATTAAATCTGTGAAGATCTCAGCAGAGGAGGATTAAACAACTCCACAAACAGCATTACCAGCTTTATTTGACCATTTAATTAGGCCAAGTGTTACAACATGACACTTGTAAATCAAATAATTCTGTATATACTATATTAATATAAAATAGTCTATAGTTTTTGTTGTTGTTGTTGTTGTTTAATGAGGAAAAAGTGCGTTGAATATCTCTGCAGGTCATCAGATGTTTCAGGATGCAGGTCTTTGCATCCGAAGAAACTTAAGTTGGAGGACAGATTCAATGACCTTTATTGAATCTTTTGTGAAAAACTTTTGTGAAATTCCAGTAACAGATTAGGTTTGACTCCTGATGAATGTTCTGGGAAAGGTTAAAGGGTTATTTATTTATATATTTAACTTATTTATACCATCATAGTGAAAAAGGTAGAACAGTGACATCTACTGAGAAAAGGGAAATGTGAATCTCCTGTTGTCACCCACTTGTGTTTAATAACAGGAAGTCCTCATCCCACAATCTATATTTCCCATCATCCTCTCTGTTCCTGAACACGACAGCAATGCAAATCATCATTCACTTCCAGTTTATGGTCATCAACACACAGGTCCAGTTTGGCCTGTTTTAGGGTGTTTGACTCAGTTTAGGTGATCACAGATTCCTCTTGTTGGACGTTGTAGATCTCAGCAGAGGAGGATTAAACAACTCCACAAACAGCATTACCAGCTTCACTTATTATTAACTAGGGGTGCGTTTCCCAAAAGCATCGTTAGCCAACTATGTTCGCAAGTTCCGTCATTATCAGCATAGTTCCACGAGTCGGTGTTTCCCGAAACCATCGTTCTAACGAATGTTCGCGAACAGCATTGCAAAGTTGTGTAGTTGGAACGACAGCTCTCGACTTGTGGTTAGAAGCAGAGTTTCTAGATTGCATGGCATGTGGACTTAATAAAGCAATAATTATCTTGAGCAAAATAAGCAAGCTGACATTCAGCACAACCTGTGTCTTTTATTTAGAATACATACAAATGTCATTTAAGTATTTTAGTTTGTCAAGAGATTTGAAGCACCATTTTTGAAGAGTGCGCATGTGCGAACGTGCTCTAAGAACAAGCCTATGATTGAATCTGGAAATAAAGCAAAATAACTGAGAAAAATGAGAAATTGTCCTCAGATGCCATGTCTGTAATTTATAGCAAAACATCTAGCATTAATTCGATCTCAAACAGATTAATTAAAAGAAGTTATTACTCCACCACGTGCGTGATGTCATAAACCAACGTGGTTGAACGACCACTTTGTGACAATACAGTTTCGGGAAACAGTCGTGACTAGCTAGTTGATTTCTTCAACGATTCATCGTACTATGGCAGTTAAGCAGCGAGTTACGCCATTGTTCGGAAAACACACCCCAGACTGACTTTGACTAAAAACGCTGTATTCTGCTGCCAGGCCGTTAGATGGCGATGAAACACTATAGACTGAACATGTAAAACGCATGTGCATGACGTCATTGTCTTCAGAGATTCGTCTTTTTGTTGTTTACACTGAGACCGTGTCGCCAACGGTCACTGTCGCTCGTTTCGCCGGAAGTCGCCAGCGCTCCATTGAAATGAATTGGATCGTGTCGCTTTGTCGCTGTGTGTCGCTGGCGGTGTGAAGGGGGTTTTGAGGCTGAGACTAAGAACGTTAACTGGGATGACAGGATGAGGAATTTACTCAATTACACAAGTCACACATTAGAGACAACTTAGTCCAACTATTTATTGATAAAACAGCTTTTTTTTTTTTATATCTTTTATTTGTACACTTTTACAAAAAGTGTGTTTATCTTAGGATATCTGTGGGGTCAAGATAATTTGTTCATGTCCAATGAGGAGAAGAGCTGGTCTGAGAGCAGGCAATACTGCAGGGATCAAGGTGGTGATCTGGTCATTATCAACACTGAAGAGAAGCAGGTGAGTTTGTGTGAGTGTCTGTTAATCAAAAGCTGTCAATATTCGGGTTATGGTCGGGTTAAGGTCACTATTTGGGTTTCTGAAACATTCGGAATAACCCGTTTACATGTCAAGTCAAGTCATCTTCATTTATATAGCGCTTTTAACAATGTAGATTGTCTCAAAGCAGCTTCACAGAGATAAGCGTATAATTTAAGGTAACAGAGATTGTTTCGGCTTTACAGCAGAGTTAAGTTATTTCCATCTAAAGTTAGTTTTAATTGATTTGGTTCCGTCGCAATGATCATTTGTTATTAAATTAGGGGCCGCTAAGACGACACCATTCTCTCTACACAGACTTTAAACGCGAACCTGTGAGAAACGCTGATGGCGTTCACATGCGCATTTAGAATGGGTTCTATAGTTATGTGCGTTAGAATATACGCAGGTTTGGAATTCCCTACAAGCCAAGCCTAAACAAAATACTTGTCTTTCCTTATAAATTTTGATAAGGAATTTTATTTTATTTGTTGCTTTGGGGTAGGACCGCGAGACGAATTTTCCCGACAACGCCTTATCTGTATAGTGGTAGAGGGATCCTCCATAGGGAGAGACTAGTTGGCACTTCAGCACTGCGTTGTCATCGGTCCAGGTGAAGGTCCTTCGTCAGATCTGGATACGGCCCGGATCCGGCAGGCTGCAGGAAAAACCTTGGGATAAACACAGACACTAAAATTAGCGTAGATGCCATTCTTCTCATGATGTAACGAGTACATCAGGATTTTTGGGAAGTGTTCCCGGTTCCGGCTGACCTAATCTATGCAGCATAACATTAAATTATAGAAGTCTATAATGTATTATGTGAAAGCTAGGTCAAAGAGATGTGTCTTTAATCTGGCTTTGAACTGACAGAGTGTGTCTGCTTCCCGGACAATGGTAGGAAGACTGTTCCAGAGTTTTGGTGCTAAATAGGAAAAGGATCTACCGCCAGCAGTGGATTTTGATATTCTAGGTATAATCAACTGGCCGGAATTTTGAGATCGTAATAGACGTGACGGACTATAATGCGTTAAGAGCTCGCTCAAGTACTGCGGAGCTAAACCATTCAGTGCTTTGTAAGTAATCAGCAATATTTTAAAATTTATGCGATGTTTAATAGGGAGCCAATGCAGTTTTGACAGAACTGGGCTAATATGGTCATACTTCCTGGTTCTGGTAAGAACTCGAGCTGCTGCGTTTTGAACTAGCTGTAGTTTGTTTATTAAGCGTGCAGGGCAACCACCCAGTAGAGCATTACAATAATCTAGCCTTGAGGTCATGAACGCATGAACTAATTGTTCCGCATTTGTCAATGAGAGCATATGGCGTAATTTAGATATATTTTTAAGATGGAAAAATGCGGTTTTACAGATACTAGACACGTGACTTTCAAATGAAAGATTGGTATCAAAGAGCACACCCAGGTTCCTAACCGACGACGAAGACTTAACAGAGCAGCCATCAAGTGTTAGACAGTATTCTAGGTTATTACGTGAGGAAGTTTTTTGTCCAATAATTAGAAACTCTGTTTTTTCAGAATTTAGAAGTAGGAAATTACAAGTCATCCAATTTTTTATATCCGTTATGCATTCCGTTAATTTTGTGAATTGATAAGTTTCGTTAGGTTTTGAAGAAATATAGAGCTGAGTATCGTCAGCATAACAGTGAAAGCTAATTTCATGTTTCCTAATGATATCTCCTAATGGTAACATGTACAGAGTGAACAGCAGCGGTCCTAGTACTGAGCCTTGTGGTACGCCATACTGAACTTGTGATCGATGAGACATCTCATCATTTACTGCTACAAACTGATAACGGTCAGATAAGTATGATTTAAACCATGCTAGTGCATTTCCCGTAATGCCAACATAATGTTCTAATCTATTTAAAAGAACGTTGTGGTCGATGGTGTCAAATGCAGCACTAAGATCGAGTAACACTAATAGAGAGATACAACCACGATCGGATGATAAGAGCAAATCATTTGTGACTCTAACGAGAGCTGTTTCGGTACTATGGTACGGTCTAAATCCGGACTGGAAATCCTCGCAGATATCATTTCTTTCAAGAAAGGAACACAGTTGTGAGGATACTGCCTTTTCTAATATCTTTGACAGAAAAGGTAGATTCGAGATCGGCCTGTAATTGACTAATTCTGAAGGATCAAGTTGCGTTTTTTTAACAAGCGGTTTAATCAAAGCCAGCTTAAAGTTTTTTGGTACGTATCCTAGAGACAAAGACGAATTAATGATATTAAGAAGAGGATCTATGACCTCTGGAAGTATTTCTTTCAGTAGCTTAGTCGGTATAGGGTCTAACACACATGTTGTAGATTTAGATGATTTAATGAGTTTATTAAATTCTTCCTCTCCTATAGCAACGAATGAATCAAATTTTTCCTCAGGGAGACTACAATGCACTGCCTGATGCGATACTGTAGTAGACGGTTGCATAGTTATAATTTTGTCCCTGATATTATCAATCTAATAAGTGAAGAAGTTCATAAAGTCATTACTGCTGTGTTGCTTGGAAACTTCGGTGCTTGAAGCTTTATTTTTCGTTAGTTTAGCCACCGTTTCAAATAAATACCTAGGATTATGTTTATTTTCTTCTAATAGGGTTGAAAGATAAGCAGATCTAGCAGCTTTTAAAGCCTCTCTGTAAGTAATTGAGCTCTCTTTCCATGAAATGCGAAATACCTCTAATTTTGTTTTCTTCCAGTTGCGCTCCATTTTTCTGGCTGCTCTCTTAAGGGCCCGAGTGTGCTCGTTGTACCACGGCGTTGGACTATTTTCTTTAATCTTCTTTAAGCGCAACGGAGCAACTGTGTCTAAAGTGCTGGAAAAGAGAGAGTTAAACGTTTCTGTTGTAATATCTAGTTCTTCTAAGCTATCTGAGATGCTGAGATGATGAAACTGATTAGGAAGATTATTAATAAAGCAATCTTTAGTAGCAGAAGTGATAGGTCTCACATATTTGAAACACGGAGTCGGCTTTGCAGCCTTGGCTAAATGCAAATTACACGAGACTAGATAATGATCTGAGATGTCATCGCTCTGCTGCAGAATTTCAACGGCATCAACATCTATTCCGTGTGATAATATTAGATCTAGAGTATGATTACGACGATGAGTAGGTCCTGACACGTGTTGTCTAACTCCAATTGAATTTACAATGTCTTTAACCCTCTGGGGTCTGAGCTGTTTTCTGGGCCCTGGAGGTGTTCTGACATGCTCTGACATTTGTGCTTATTTCTGTTACTTGTGACATTTTCATGGCTAAAGTCTAATTACACTGTATTCAGCACAAACTCTGCTACAATAATATATCAACAGCATGTGTGTAAAAGTTTGTAGTTTTGAGATAATGACATTTATGCGTGGTTTGTGAAAATACAAAAAAAAATTCTCACTGAAATAAGGTCATGAAACCCATACTGATTATTTCTTAACAAGACTTTTGAAAATTGTATGACGTAGCCTAGAATATTTGCTCTAAACCTATGTGAAAATCACCCTGACTGCTCATTCAGAGAAGACAATATATTGATTTAAAATTTTTACGACGTGTTTTGTGTGAAAAAGCAATATGCGAAGGGGCGGATCATCTCATTAGTATGTAAGGCTTTTTACCTTATGCCAATCCCAATGCATCTTTTTCATTATCGATGTGTATATTAAAATCACCAACAATTAGTACTTTATCTGCAGTCAATATTAATTCTGATAGAAAGTCCGCAAATTCTTTGATAAAGTCTGTATGGTGCCCTGGTGGCCTGTATACAGTAGCCAGCACAAATCTCAAACGTGATTTATCGTTTACACTATATATTTTTACATTAAGCACCAATGCTTCAAAAGAATTATATTTAAAACTTGATTTCTTAGTGGTTTTGAAACTATTACTATAGATTACAGCAACACCACCCCCTTTGCGTTTCAGACGAGGCTCATGTTTATAACAGTAGTCTTGCGGGGTGGACTCATTTAAAGTAATGTAATCGTTTGGTTTTAGCCAGGTTTCTGTCAAACACAGCACATCTAGGTTATTATCTGAAATCATATCATTAACAACGAGTGCTTTTGAAGTAAGCGATCGAATATTCAGCAACCCAAGCTTTAGCATTTGCTCATCTGTATTATAGCTGTTTTTTATTTGTTGAACATCAATTAAATTTTTAACCTTAGTTGGGTTTAAACGTTTTTTGGATTTCCAAATTCGGGGAACAGACACAGTCTCTATATGATGATAGCTAGGTGAAAGAGGCTCTATGTGATAGGATTTATCTGACCTTGGTGACGCGAGGCCGCTAGCAGACAGTCGGTTAAGCCAGTCTGTCTGCTTCCTGACCTGAGCCCCAGATTGTCATGTTTGAGCTCTAAGACTATGAGCCATATTACTAGAGAGAAGAGCAGCACCATCCCAGGAGGGATGAATACCATCTCTTTTCAACAGGTCAGGTTTGCCCCAAAAACTTTTCCAATTGTCTATGAATTCTATATTATTAAGCGGACACCACCGAGACAGCCAACCGTTAAGTGAACATAATCTACTAACTATCTCATCACTCCTGCGAACAGGAAGGGGGCCAGAGCAAATTACAGTCCTTGACATCGTACTTGCAAGTTCACACACCTCTTTAATATTAATTTTGGTGATTTCCGACTGGCGGAGTCGAACATCATTAGTGCCGACATGAATAATGATCTTAGAGAATTTACGATTAGCATTAGCCAGCACTTTTAAATTTGCTTTGATGTCAGGCGCTCTGGCTCCCGGCAAACATGTGACTATGGTGGTTGGTGTCTCTATTTTTACGTTCCGTGTAATAGAATCGCCAATAACTAGGGCACAATCATTCTCAGTGGGTGTTTCACTGAGCGGGGCAAATCGATTTGTTATGGTAATCGGAACGGAAGAGTGGTTTTTAGATCCGCGACTAGAGCGATCCCTCACTGTCACCCATTTGCCCGGCTGCACGGGCTCTACTTCAGCCAGAACCGACTCATGTAAAGTGTTCACTATGCTATGCGCATCCAAAACATCTAAAGCACTAGCACTCTTACTATCCCCAATTAAAGTTTGGATGCGTGTTTCTAATTCTGAAATCTTCTCTGTCAACCTAACTGTCTCCTTACATTTATCACATATAAATCCTATATTGTCGACAGAGAAGCCTATACTAAACATGTGACATGAAGTGCAAGTGACAATAACAGGACAAGACATTACTCACCGTGTTTGTTGAGTGATTCTTACTCACCTGAGCTTTTTATGAACTCAAAGGCGCGGACGCGCGAGAGAAAAATAAATAAATAAAATAGCTGAGCGCACGGGTGGCGCGTTAACAGGCTAGCGAATTACTAGCGTGTTGTGCTAGTAGTACTAATAAAAAAGCTAGCGATGTCAGGTTAATCTGAGATGTTGGGTAAAATGTAGTAGTATAAACAACTAGAAATGGTAGTAAAATGATGGTTCAAAACAAAGAAATATATGGCTAAGACGGAGCTTATCGCACCGAATCAAACAAACACACTCACAGCAGGCAACGAGGCAGACAGGAGCAATCGATCAGACCCAGTCTGTCACATGCGTGAGCAGAGAGAGTTACTCCTGTATACATGGAATTTGTAATCAATTGGCAATATCCCGATGTAAACGGCGACGCACGGTTAGCGTCTGGACGTACGGACAACCTTAAGACGTAATATGCGTCATTTCCGATTCTTCTTCCTGTATCCAAAGACAACAACAACAGCAGCAGCACGCAGATAATGAATAGTTCGGGGCAGATAGTGATCGCCTTTGTTTGCGCTTTCCTCCTTGCTCCAAAAGTGTGGTGCTGTGCTGCGTCTCGCCATGTTTACCTCTACTTCTTGTTTACTTCCGGTATACTGCACGCGGGTTTTTGTATGCGCCGTCTCTACTCAAAAGACCAAGATTCCTTGCGAATAGAACATGCGCAGAACACAAATCAATGTTCCTTCTGATGGGGATATGCCGATACGCGTTTACATGACCAAATATTCGGGTTAGAAAAGGGGTACCCCAGGGATCATATCCGGGTTTTTAAAAACCGGGATATGAGCATATCCGGGTTTTTGCCGGTGTTTACATGGCCGTGCGCGACCGGGTTATTGCTAATATCCCGGTTTTGAACGGGTTATTGGCTGCATGTAAACGTAGTCAATGAGAGGAATCACACTTATTCCTGTTTTTATTCACATACAGAGACTCATATCTTCATTCATCAAGGACAGTGTGTGGATTGGTTTGTCTGATATTGAGATTGAGGGCAACATGAAATGGGTGGATAATTCACCACTGAAACAAGGGTAAGTGATAAAACACTCACAGAAAATATAAAACAAAGCTTATTGCTTTTATAAAATAACATTTGCCAAGCGATGTAGTTTTTCAGCAACACTGAGCAGAATGGTTGCCAAACATCACACAGACACAATGGAAATCAAGCTTAAAGTTCAGGATGATTTGATGAATATTTACTTAAAGGTGCTCTAAGTGATGTTGGGTGACGTCACTTCTTGTTGACGTTCGAAGTATTGTCAATCAAAACGGAGGCTAGCTCGACCCTCCCTCCTCCTCATCCGCGCACTAACCCCCCAAACCCCACCCCCAAATCCTTCTTGTCGGTTATTGGCTGGAACAGTTTGTTATGTTTCATGGTGCGGGTTCGCCCAGTTTGTTTTTCTTGCGTTTCGTGGAGCCTGGGGTGTCTGCAGAGACCGCGTTTTTTTTACAGTGTGTTCAGGGGACAGGCAGCTAGCGGATAGTGAGGAGATGTTTGCTGTATGTGAAAAAAAAAAAAAATTGGCCTAAAAAAAACATGTGACCGCTTAGAGCACCTTTAATAACACTGCTGTTTCTGCACAACTCTACTATTTTATTCTTGAAACGTATTTGGTATTTATTGGGGAACAGTGAGTATTAGTACACTGTTAACCCTTGCTGTAAAAAAGGGCCAAATTCTGACAATATCATACCATTTTCCATTAAAACAGTAATATACCGTAGAAAACAAAAGTATCCTACTGGAATATACTGTAAATGAACAGTGCTCAAAGTCGACACTCAGAGGCTGTTTTCCCAATCACACCCTATACCCTCATTCACTATTCCCTACATTAGTTCACTAATATAGTCCACGTGACAGAGTGAATGAAAAGAAGTGAGTGAATTGAGAAACTGATGAACACCTGATAAGCAGAATCACTGAAGGACAGAGAAACAAGAACAGAAAAAAGAGAAACACAAGAACTACAACTGACTTCCAGCAACACTGAGTGTGAAACCAGTTTAACATTATTTGTACAAAAGTTATTGTTGAGAATAAACAGATATTTAGTTGTTGATGTTTTATTGAAAATAATAAAGTTATTATCACCATGATGGAGATCAGTATTTGTTTTTGTTGGGCTCTTGAACCATTGACTTTATTATATCAGTTTTTCTCTGACTGCTTTAACTATGAGTTTATAAACACATTTGTTGTGGCAAGAAAAAGTCAAGAGAAAATGATCAGGTGTTTTAGGCTGTTGTGGTGATTACATAATCATTCTGGACATGTCTGATTCTCGGATCTTAACCAGTGTAAAAGCTTTGGTGTAAAAACAGTGTTGCCAGTATTTTACTGTAAAAAAAACCTGGTAAAGTCTAACAGTGTAGGTTTTTAATTGCTTGTGACGATCCTCAATTGTTATTCATTTTGCATATGCTCAATTATTATTTGGTTGCTGAATGAGTAAAAAATTTTAGATACTTGAAAATTTGGGGTACCGAACAACTGAAATCTGTCTCATTTTATTCAGGTTTTTTTTTCCAAATGAGCCGAATGATGGAAGTGGGACTGAGGACTGTATTGAAATGCAGTCTTGCTCGTATTGCCGTCCTTCCGACCTGAACGTCTGGAATGATCTCCCATGCTCTGACTTAAAAAAAGCACTTTGTGAGAAATAGGGTCCATCCCATCTCTTACGATCATTATTTTATGGAATCATTTTATTGAGAACAAATACTTTTTCTAACTTTTAAAACTTTTCTACTTTCATGTCAAATGCTTTCAAGGTATCCATTTTGTTTTTAACATTTTCTGTTATATACAAAATCAAGAGTGTATACAGAAATGAAAGGAAAATGTAGTCATTATTTTCTTATTGCTATAATAAACTCACATCATGTTTCCCGTGCCTATGTTCTGATATTGCATGTCTGTGAAACTGCTTTTAAATTGAATAGAATAAACTCTTTGAATAAAATGGTCAATTACCATCTTTACCATAAACTTGCCATTTTTATTTTACATTTCATCTGTTTTGTTGAGATTTCCTCCAGCCCAGCAGAATGCAGCAGAAAGCAAGTTTATTCCACTAAAAGTCATCAGGGGCCTGTACCATGAAGGTAGCTGAACAAACTCGGGGTTACAGGATTGGTTTTGAGTTGACAAAACCAAACTGATGCAATCAGGCTTTATTGGTACCATGATGCAGCTCATCAACTTTCTCTGTCAACTCAGGCTTTGATCCTCAAGCTATGATTACTCCACGCGCGCGTGCACATAAAAGAGTGACGTCGACACTGAACAACCAATCGCGGGTAGAGCGAGAGAGATATATTTTTCCGCGGAGGAGCAAGAGATAATCATTCAGAATTACAATGAATTTAAATATGTATTTCAAGCTCGAAATAATACGAGAAGACTGAGGAGAAATACGAAAGAGAAGACTGTTGGAGAAAGATTGCTGATTGTTAATGTGTAAGTTAAACAAATACGTTCTATATTTATGTAAAACTATGTATGTATAATATGTATGTGTAGCCTATATGTGTAATATAGCCTATAGCCTATTTTTATAATAAAAAAATGTGCATGTCCCAGTCAACACATTGATCTCACAGTGATCTCTCCATATGACCACAATGTGAGTTCACAGTGAGCTAAAAGTGTAACCTCACAGCGCACTCGCTGTGTGCTCATTTTATGGCCACAATATGAGGTCACCCCAGCTATAAATGTTATTGGATTTGAACATTTTAGTTGAAAATGAAAATTAGGTTGACGTCTAAAAATTTGATGTCAGGCTCCAACTTCATTAAACAACTCCACAAACAGCATTACCAGCTTCACTTATTACTAACCAGACTGACTTTATTTCTGTCAGACGTCTACAAAAGTTTTTATTGAGAATTAACAGGTGTTTAACTCTAATGTGTTTCATTTGAACAGATCCAAGATGGCGGCGCGAGTACATCGCGAGGCTCGCGGTCTCTCCAGATTCTGTAATTTAGCAGTATTTTTCTTGCTCATTTCGGGTCTGTTCGTCCAGAACAGTTGTGCCTTAACATCGTACACCCAAGGTGAGCTTTTGGATATTGGTTTGCGAATTTCCGACAGTTTTATGGACAACCTTCGACTCCTTCCTGAGATCGCCAGATCACCCGAGGCTATGCACTCTGCCCGGCCGGGCGGAAGTGCTCGCAGGCGCCGGCGAGATCGTAAACAAAGGCGGGGGAAGCGCGGAGGACTAAGAGCTAAGCTAAAGCTAACACCACACCGGCTCTCTTTACCCAGCATTTTCCTTGCCAATGTACGGTCGCTGTTGAACAAAATGGAGGAGATTCGACTCAACATCACATACAGCAAGAGACTTTTGAACTGTAATGTTCTAATTTTCACGGAAACATGGTTAAACAGCGGAATACCGGACAACGCTATTGAGCTAGCGGGACGCCATACATTCCGGGCGGATAGAACATTAGATGGCTCCGGTAAGACCAGAGGTGGTGGATTGTGCATTTACATTAACAAAGCTTGGTGCACAAACTCTGCTATTGTTGGGAGACATTGTTCAGCTAACCTTGAGTTTCTCATGGTTAAATGTAGACCGTTTTATCTACCGCGGGAGTTCACTTCCACTATTATAACTGCAGCCTATATTCCCCCGGATGCTGATGCCAAGTTTGCTATGAAAGAACTTCACGCAGCCATCAGTAAACAACAGACCGTTCACCCGGAAGCTGCGTTTATTGTTGCGGGTGATTTTAATCATTCAAACTTAAAGTCAGTGCTACCGAAATTTCACCAGCATGTTTCCTGTCACACCAGAGGAAACAAAACCTTAGACCATGTTTACACAAACATGGCTGAAGCTTACGTCGCGACACCCCTCCCCCACTTGGGACAGTCAGATCACCTTTCTTTGTTCCTCACCCCCAAATACGCACCTCTGATCAATCGCGTGAAGCCATCAGTGAAGACCATCAAGGTGTGGCCTGCGGGGGCAGATTTCTCACTCCAGGAAAGGTTTCTACACACAGACTGGAGTATGTTTGCTTCTCAAGCCACCAGTGGCTCTCACACGGACATTGACTGCTACACCTCCTCTGTACTGGATTATATTAATACCACCATTGACAGTGTTACAACCCAGAAGCAGATCACCACATACCCAAATCAGAAGCCATGGATGAACAGGGAAGTGCGACTCCTATTGAAGACACGCAATACTGCCTTCAGATCAGGAGATGCACAAGCCTATAGCACATCCAGAGCAAATCTGAAAAGGGGCATCAAAGAGGCCAAGCACTGCTACAAGCTTAAGATAGAGGGACACTTTTCCAACGCTGACCCTCGGCGCATGTGGCAGGGCATTCAGGCCATCAGTGACTACAAACCCTCTCACTCCACCCCCGCAGCCACTGATGTCAACTTCCTGAACGAGCTAAATGACTTTTATGCTCGCTTTGAAAGAGACAACAGAGAAACTGCCACCAAGCTCAAATCCTCAGCTGACCACCCACCGATCACACTCTCCTCCACAGATGTCTGCAATGCACTGAGCAGGATCAGCGCGCACAAGGCTGCTGGACAAGACAACATCCCTGGACGCGTACTCAGGGCATGTGCGGAGCAGCTCGCTGGGGTTTTTACAGACATTTTCAACCTGTCTCTTTCCCAAGCAGCTGTACCAACATGCTTTAAATGCACTTCCATTGTGCCAGTGCCAAAACACTCCAGCCCGAAGTGCCTTAATGACTACCGCCCTGTAGCACTCACACCCATCGTAATGAAGTGCTTTGAGCGGCTGGTCCTGGCACACCTAAAAGACTCTCTACCATCCACATTGGACTCACACCAGTTTGCCTACCGTAGCAATAGGAGCACAGAGGATGCAGTCTCCATGGCACTGCACTCTGTGCTCACACATCTGGACAATAAGAACACTTATGCACGCATGCTGTTTGTTGACTTCAGCTCAGCATTCAACACTGTCATCCCAACTAAGTTAATAGCCAAACTTGGAGACCTGGGCTTCAACACCTCCATGTGCAACTGGATTTTGGACTTCTTGACCAACAGACCCCAGAATGTTCGATCAGGCTCCAACTGCTCCACATCCATCACACTCAACACTGGTGTACCACAGGGCTGTGTGCTAAGCCCGTTCCTCTACTCCCTCTTCACCTCCGACTGCAAGCCTGTGTACGGATCTAATTCCATCGTCAAGTTTGCGGACGACACTACGGTGATTGGTCTCATCAGCAACAACGATGAGACTGCCTATAGGGAGGAGATCAAGCACCTGGCCACATGGTGCACCGAAAATAACCAGCTCCTCAACACCACCAAAACGAAGGAGCTCATCGTGGACTTCAGGAAAGTGTCAAGAGGCACACACGACACCATCCACATCAATGGAATGGCTGTTGAGCGTGTCTCCAGTTTCAAGTTCCTGGGGATCCACATCTCGGCGGACATGACCTGGACAACCAACACCTCCAGCCTGGTCAAGAAGGCTCACCAGCGCCTTTTCTTCCTGAGGACACTGAGGAAGAATCAGCTTTCCTCCACTATCCTGGTGAACTTCTATCGCTGTGCAATAGAAAGCATCCTGACCAACTGTGCTACAGTGTGGTATGGGAGCTGTTCTGTTGCAGAGCGCAAGGCACTGCAGCGGGTGGTGAAAACCGCCCAGCGCATCACTGGGACTCCACTACCTGCCATCGAGCACATCCAGAGGAAACGCTGTCTGCATCGAGCTCGCAGCATCCTTAAGGACTCCTCTCACCCAGCCCACAGACTGTTTTCTCTCCTGCCCTCCGGCAGGCGTTCAGGTGCCTCCGGACCAGGACCAGCAGACTATAGAACAGTTTTTTCCCCAGAGCTGTCTCTTTATTAAACTCTAACCCTCATTGATCCCACTCCCCTCATATACTGATTGACTCTCCTCTCCCTCCTCACACCTGCCTCCATTTTGTTATTTGCAATACTATAATGTTCATTTGCACTGCTGACTGTTATTACAGTAACAACTGTTTACATATGCATCTTGCACTACTACCTTGACTGGAATATGCTCAATTTGCACTGCCGACTGTTTATTTACAGTACCGACTGTTTATATATACATTGCAATATCGTACCTTAACTGTAATATGCAATTACTTTCCACTGCACTTTCACTCGGATAGCTTCTGTCCAAACTTTATTTGCACTACTTTAAATCCATTGTTATACTGCTCATTAGCCTAACTTATACATATATCTATTTGTTAAATTCTGTTTATAGTAATAGCCATCTGTATATTATGCTCACATTCTGTTTATAGTAACAGCCATCTGTATATTATATTCAGTACATATCTATCTGTAAACATTCTGTTTATAGTAATAGCCATCTGTATATTATTATATTCAGTACATATCTAGCTGTAAACTCTGTTCACAGTAATAGTTATCTGTATATTATATTCATAGGACAATCTATCTGTAAATTTTTGTTTATAATAGTATTCAACTCTATATTTATTCAGTACATACCCATGTTCTGCACTTATGAACCACTGTATATCCTGCACTTGCTGCTATTGCACTTCTGGTTAGACCTAAACTGCATTTCGTTGCCTTGTACCTGTACTTGTGTAATGACAATAAAGTTGAATCTAATCTAATCTAATCTAATTTGAAGTCACCATAACAGTGATTAGTGTTTCCATTAGTTGGGCTCTTAACTCGTATTATATCATTTGTCTTTTTTGGCAGCTGTGACAGTGTGTTTGTTAAACACATTTGCAGCAGCAAAGAAAGCTAAAGTGAAACGAGATCAGGTGATGATGGTTACCTGTTGATGATTTTATAATCATCATGAAATAGGCTGCTTCACTGAGGTCATTTGAATCTAACAACTGTGTTGTACCATTAATATATTTTCATCACAAACCCTGTGTTACTGCAGCATGAGGTTCAACAATATTATAACAATCAGTTAGAAGATTTTAACGTACATGAAAAATGAATCCACCGTGACACACAGAGATATCAAAAATCAGCACATGAATCTCAACAAGGGTGACAATATATATATATATTTTAGATTAATTCAGAACATCACTGAAAAGCTACTAAATGTCACAAAAAAAACAACAGCAAAAAATAAAATCACATATTTAGAATTAAAATAATAGGACAATTCAGCTGCATAATTTATTCATGTTGCAATGCATGCTGGGAGTTTTGTACAATGATGGTACCCAGCAGGCATTGCAGCAAGGTACTTTAGATTGTCACCATTGTTGAGATTCATACGTTGATTATTGATGTCTGTGTTTGTTATCGAACAGTAATTTTTCGTGCTCATGTTTGTTAAAATCTTCTAACTGATTGTTATAATATTGCTGGAACTCATGCTGCAGTAACACAGGGTTTGTGATGAGAATATATTATTGGTACAACACAATTGTTAGATTCAAATTACCTCAGTGAAACAGGTTACTTCATGATGATTATAAAACCATCAACAGGTAACCATCATCACCTGATCTCGTTTCACTTTAACTTTCTTTGCTGCTGCAAGTGTGTTTGACAAACACACTGTCACAGCGGCCAAAAGAGACAAAAGATATAATAAGAGTTAAGAGCCCAACTAATGGAAACACTATTCACTGTTATGGTGACTTCAAATGAAACACATTAGAGTTAAACCTCTGTTAGTTCTCAATAAAACTTCTGTAGACGTCTGCCAGAAATAAAGTCAGTCTGGTTAGTAATAAGTGAAGCTGGTAATGCTGTTTGACAAAAAAAATAATCAATCAAATCCTTAACTTTGAAATATGTATGATAAAATGTATACTTTAGTTTGTACAAAGAAAGATTACACTTGAATTGTTGTTTATTTAAATATTTACAAGGTAGATGTAAACAAACTATTAAAAGGTAAATATAAGCCTTTTCTTTAAATAATTTTTATTGTGTTTTATTAGTGACAAATTTGGGGAGAGGATAAATATTCCAAAACTGAAAATACAGTATGAGAATTAACTGCTTAATTACATGTTTTCCTTGGCTATTATAGGCCAAATTGCAAGCACAATATGTGGAAAAATAAAAAAGAATTGAGATGCTTCCAACTGTTGCTCTTGCATTCTTGTGGCTCAGTGACTCACCTGAATGAATGGCTCATTAAGTATGCGGTCCTCAGGTGTGAACCACTACATATGCATGATCGACGTTGACGCCCACTCGAATATTGCCTTTCCAAAACAGAAAGTGCTTTGCAAAATTCAAATCAATGTATTGTGTTATGTGAAGGATTAGGCAGGGTGATTTTCACATAATTTTGAAGAAAAAACACTAGGCGATGACATCCATTAGACAAAAGTCTTATTGGCACATATTTAGTGTGTGTTTTGTGGTCTTATTTCAGAAACTTTAGTTTTTAGTTTTTTCAATAACCACGCATAAACATTATTCTCTCAAAAATGCAGACATGTACATTCTTGTTGCTCACATATTATGGTAGCCCTGTTTGTGCTAAATAGTGTGTAATTTTTTTTTTGCCATTACTATGTTTATAAGCAACTGAAAAAAGCACAAATGTCAGGGCATGTCAGAACATCTCAAGGACCCCAAAAACACCTCAGACCCCAGAGGGTTAAACACACAGACATCAAGAATCAGCATATGAATCTCAACAATGGTGTCAATAAACAAACTAGTAACAAACAGATCAACTCTGAACATCACAAAACAAGCTACTAAAGTCAGAACAAAACAATAACAAAATAAAAGCAAACAGAAAAAACAATGAAAATTACAGGACAATTCAGCTGCATAATTTATTCATGCTGCAATGCATGATGTGAGCCATTGATGCGTTCTGATTGGTGGCTCCCATCATGCACTGCAACATTAAGCATTTGTTTGATTGTCACCATTGTTGAGATTCATATGTAGATTCTTGATGTCTGTGTGTGATTTTTAAAACTTTCAGATCATTAAAACATGCTGGAAATAACTACTGTAGTGAAAAATTAATAAAACATTTGGATAATCAGTTTATAATGATGGGTAACATCATTGAATCATGTCACTAGGAATGTCATCATCAAAACATAACCAGGGCTGCATTTCCAAAAGCATCTTAAACCTAACTTGAACGCAGACCAACTGCAACAAATGGTCTATACAATCAAATTAGGCTTGCGATGCTTTCAGAAAACACAGCTAAAGTCATAGTTTCTCTTGCCACAACACATATGCTTTATAAACACAGAGTTGGAGCAGCCAGAGAAATACTAATGTTAAAAAGTAAAGGGTCAAGAGCCCAACTAAAGCAAACACTGACCACCATAATGGTGACATGAAACGAAACATTCCATAAAACATTACCATCTAAACTTCTGTTAAATCTAAATAAGACCGTATGTAGATGTATGAAAGAAATAAAGTCAAACTGGTAAAATAATAAGTGCAATAATGGCTCGAAGTCAGTAGTTCTTTTGTTTCTCTTTTTTCTGTTCTTGTTTCTCTTTCCTTCAGTGAGTCTGCTTGTTATCATCAAGTGTCACCACTAATGGCCAATCATCACTTAATTAATCACTTAATTATCTCATTAACTTCAACACTGCTTCAGTGTTAACTTAATTATCTCATTAACTTCAACACTGCTTCAGTGTTAATTTTAACACTCTGTAGTGTGGACACATATGTACACTGAGGAGTGTTAATTTAACACTGGGGATTTTGCTGTGTGGGGGGACTACAAATTGATGGGCTGCAGCTTTCAAAGCAGTTCCCTCTTCAATAGCTCTGAGGGCATTTTGTAGAGCTTGCTCTGTATAAGCATCACGGTTACTTTTTCTTTTATATGTCCGCATCTATAAGGAGAGAAAAAATATATATGAGGATGAGATTTCTACACTAGGCCTATATGGGGTTGATAATTGATGTATTTGTTCACCACTATCACCAAGACAACCCTAATAAACTAAACTTATAAATTTGTATATTTATGTAGTGAAATATATTCAATAAATTCATTAAAAGCCACTATGTTTTATCATCGGGTCACCTAACCACCTTCAAACAGTGAGCTAACTGTGTTAGCAAGCAAGCTAGCTAATGCTCACTTGAGGTAATTTTTCCATGTTTTGTTCAAATATTTTGATTTTACCACCTAGTTATACTGCAGTAAGTGTAAAACAAAGGATTTGATAGAGAGAAATATGTTATTATAGTAATTATGATAGAGAGAAACTATGCCCCCTGGTGGGCGTTTTACCTCTCAGCGTAGGGGCCGATTTACTCCACAAGCTATGACTTTAAAAAAATGTTTTTTATTTTTTTAAATATAATTATATTCCTTATAAATAACATATGCTCTCAAACTACAGACTTCACTATTCATCTATCATACATCACTGTGATATCCTGCAGAACAATATTCTCTTAAACACTTAATATCTGAAAAGCACTTACCATGTAATCCTCTTCTCTTCAAATAAGTTGCTGGCCTGCGTCCCAATCTGCATACTATCCATCCTAAATAGTATGTGACATTAGTAATTGTCAATACTATTTAGGGCAGATAGGGTGGATAGTATGCAGATTGGGACGCAGGGCTGGTGTCAGCTCTTCTCCATGGAGATTTGTATATCCCCGTTGTCAACGTAGTGCATAGCAACAGTAAAAATGCATCTTGACTCCCTCTAGTGGTTATTTTGGGAAAAACAGGTGGGAGGCGTTTCCCTCCACTCTACCTCTATAATAGGTTATTCCCAGACAGCAACATAGTGTTGGCCAGATCCGGCCCACATCTGGTACACTTGGATTCCACACAGCCCAGATGTGGTCCGGATCTGGGCCGAAACTATAATATGTTGCTGTCTAGGTTTTTAAAGAGTAATAGATGAATAGATGTACACATGAAGGCATCCATTCAATGTCTCTGTTCTTCTGATCATCATCCTCTCTGTCACTGAGCACTACAGTATTGCAACTAAAAATAAAACAGTTTAAGAAATGAAAAGGACTTCATGTGTCACAGAAAAGAAACACTGTTAAAGCTGAATGATAGAAAGTGTGCTTATGTTTATACACTAGAGGGGGCTAGAGATCATCATTCTCACACAGTGGACAGTCTATTGGAGAACTTGTGGACTTGCAGGAATTGTAATTCTAGCTTAATTAATCTGTTTATCTCTCAGAAAGTCACTCGAGGCAGTATAAAACATTTTAAGAAAAAGCCTGTTACAAAGGCACAGATCCAACATTTTTCTAATTTCCATTTCCATTGTGTAGAAGAGTGAAGATAATTAAAATGAGGACAACTCTATGAAAACAGAGAGGAATAGAGAAGTTTCGACTAATGAGTGACTTTTTCTGATCTGGAAAGAATCCATTTTGATGGGGATTTTGCTCACCACATGTGGTTGGATGTACAAGATGATACGGTGACGGTCATAGAGTTTGGGTCTGAGGAGAGTTTTAGTAAGTCTATATTTACATTGAAGGCCATATATTCACATTAAAGGCAAATGTCAAATGAAATCACTTCCTGTGTAAATTTAGCACTATATAAGGTGGACTATTAAAAGTAGTCATCATTCTGAGAGCCACAGCTCATCTGTCTAGACGCACTGCAAGACACAAGAACAAATAATGGAATTTGACGGCTACTATGAAAATTCTAATCGCAGAAATATTATGGGCACACCTGGACCTCAAAGACACTGCCAGGATGAAGGAAGAGCCCGAAAGTGCAGTAAGCAGAGTTTAATTTGGGTTCATGAAATGAGAACTGTTAGATTTCAATCATTGTTTTCCAAGACCAATAGTCAATGTATTGACAAATAATTATTTTATATTCTTACTTTTTTCAGCATATGTTCTTTAATTTACAGTAGTAAAATATTTTACTTACAAAACCTTATACACAAAGTTCTGTGATGAAACTCTATATGGTCCATAACTCAATCTGCTTGCGATGACATCATCTCTACAGGGCACAGCTGATTGGTTCCTGCTGTATCTGTAGCCAATAAGCTTTTTGCTCAACATTCAAATACTTGCCTAGATCATTTGCTGTTGTCGTGTCATGACAGAACAGACAATGGAGTGCATTCATTGATATCTGTGTTTTGTCAGGAGGAAGCAGGTTTTTGGTGTTGATCACAGTGTGTCTCGGGATCCTTTGTCTTCTTCTGATTGCAGCCGTCACACTGCAGCACTTTCAGTGCTCTTCTAAACGAGGTTAGTTGTACTTACATTTCTTTCTTTTTTTCAGTTTTTTTCTTTTATGTATACTGTTTGAACAAGTTGTGTTTCTTTCAGGATTTCTGTGGGGTCCAGATGGCTTGTTTATGTCCAGTAAGCGGATGAGCTGGTCTGAGAGCAGGCAGTACTGCAGAGATCGAGGAGCTGATCTGGTCATTATCAACACTGAAGAGAAACAGGTGAGATTGTGTGAGTGACTGTTAATGAATGAGAAGAATCACACTTATTCCTGTCTTTATTCACACACAGAGGCACATAAGTTCATTCATCAAGGAGAGTGTGTGGATTGGTTTGTCTGATACTGAGAACGAGGGGATCATGAAATGGGTGGATAATTCACCACTGAAACAAGGGTAAGTGCAAAAATACTTACATAAATTCATGTGCATTTATTTATTTTAGTCTTTTTAATTCCCATTTTAAAAGTAAGAACATCTAAACCTCCAGAAAATTGCTGAAGACAAACACAAGCAGCAAAACCACAAAAGGCGGTCCCTATAAATAAATTCTACTTAAAAAAACTTCTCTCTTTTACTTTTCTGCACTTTCACTTCTGCTTTATGTTTACTCTAGAAATGCAGTGGTAAGATATTTATGATTTATGTATTTGTTGCGTGTGACATTCATAAATAGTTTGTTGTTTAGTTGAGGTTATGAATAATTAAAAATCGGACACATTTTATTCAGGTTTTGGGCTGATGGTGAGCCGAATAACTATCGTGGTGACGATGAGGACTGTATTGAACTAAATCCTTCAGACTCCATCCAGAACTGGAATGATCAATCATGCTCTCAGAAGAGGAAAGGGGTTTGTGAGAAATAGGGTTAATCCTCTATTTTCATATTTTTAATTGTATTATTTTACGGAATCAATCTTATTGTGATTATAAAATTTCTGATTGAGGTTCCTATATTTTAAAACAATCTGCTAATTTAATTTTATTCAAACTGGTTTTAATTAAATTTAATTATCTTCTATAATATTTAAAAAAAATCACAAATTGAAATGTATAAAAGAAAAATGTAAAACTGTCCAAAAAATTGTATTGCTTTAATAAACATATAACATCAGATTGGGTAAACCTCTATTGTGTTCATGTCTTCTCAGACAGCAACATAGTGTCGTCTCAGATCCGGCCCACATCTGTGTGGAATCCACGTGTACCAGATCTGGGCCGGATCTGGGCCGACACTATGTTGCTGTCTGAGTTGCTGTTAAAGGGTTAGTTCACCCAAAAATTAAAATTCTGTCAGTAATTACTCACCCTCACGTTGTTCCAACCGCGTAAGACCTTCGTTCATCTTCGGAACACAAATTAAGATATTTTTGATGAAATCTGAGCCATGTTTCACTCCTCCATAGGCTTCCAGTGTGACCGAAACTTGCTGGCCCAGAAAAGTTATTAAAGAGATCGTTAATATAGTCCAAGTGACTCCAGTGGCTCAATCTTAAGTATATCAAGCGACGAGAATACTTTTTGTGCGCAAAAACAAACAAAAATAACGACTTTATTCCACTATTCATATCCTTCTCTCTGGATGTCTAGTTGGTTTGCGTAGTGTTTTTGCGCAGCGCGTCTGTGTTACACGTCACCACGTAGGCTCACTATTGGCCGACGCCGGTCATGTGTGTGTTGCGTGATGACGTGCAACACAGACGCGCAGCGCAAACACACTACGAGGCCCAGAGAGAAGGAAATGAAAAGTGGAATAAAGTCGTTATTTTTGTTTGTTTTTGCGCACAAAAAGTATTCTCGTCGCATGATAAACTTAATGTAGTGCCACTGTAGTTACTTGGACTATTTTAACGATGTTTTAATAACTATTCTGGGCCGGTGAGTTTCGGTCACACTGGAAGCCTATGGAGGAGTCAAAATTCTGTCAGATTTCATCAAAAATATCTTAATTTGTGCTCCGAAGATGAACGAAAGACTTACATGGTTGGAACAACATGAGGGTGAGTAATTACTGACAGAATTTTCATTTTTGGGTGAACTAACCCTTTAATATGATCTTATTCTAGCTTTTATCATGAGCCAATAAACTACAGAAGTCTAAAGTGTCCCAGATTGCAATAATTCACCGTATTATGCTGTTGTATGCCTTTGAAACTTTTGATTTGAATTGTTTTCTCTTTAAATGATCAATATAATGTAAATATAATAAAATGGTCAATAACATTACTACGAAAGGTAATTATTATATTTTTTTTTCATATTTCGTTCTTACATTTACTGCCTAATCGACGCCACTTGAATAACAGTCGTTCCAAACGAAACTGAAAGTGAGCAACGAAACCACAAAGTGCCTCTCTCAGGACTGTTAGTGAAGGGTACATGCTCACTTTGAGGAAATCACCATTTATGAGCATGTGACACTTAGTGTTCGTTTGACAGATAGATGGCGGGAGATTTAGAATTTACGTAGAATTTAAATAGAATAATTCAAGTTGTCTTGTTGAGATACATTTTTGTCTTGCATGAACAGTATTTATATTTCCGTAGGAAATAAATGGGTTTAATTGTACATGTGTTGGATTCTAAAGAAGAAATGCTACATTTATGAAGTCAGCAATTTAAGTCAGTCAGTAATTTGTTGTTTCTTCTTTTGGCAAATTTTTGGGCTGTTGATTGTTTTGTTGTAGTTTCCCAGACAGCAACATAGTGTTGGCCAGATCCGGCCCACATCTGGTACACTTGGATTCCACACGGCCCAGATGTGGTCCGGATCTGGGCCGAAACTATAATATGTTGCTTTATAGTACATATAGCTTAATAGCACATGTTTTTGGGTCAAAAGAACACACACACACACACACACACACATACAAACACACAATTTAGTGATGAATAAGATGATGAAGATGATGATGATGTCAATGACAGTAGCCTAACAGTAATAGAGGTTGTAATACAAATTAAATGACCAACTTCATGTGACTGGAAGGCAAATTATAGTAAGTTCTCTAGATATACTCGTCGCCTGTGGAGTCCTGACAGACAGGGTTCCTTGTCTCCTTAGAAAATGATAAAACCAGTCTTTTCCTGCCATCTTGCGCTCTGAATTAAAACAATGGTTCAAGCCTAACCTCTCTGCCAGGTCATAGGCCAGCCTCCTTACATCCATCGTTGAAAGCCCAAACAAAGCTCTCTCCATTGATTGAATGTGTCAGTTAACTGGAGCTCGAAAGATGACGTAAAAACTGTTTTGCAGCCTAAACAATCCAGGCTCCAAACCTTTCTTATCCCTATGCCGCCTCAAGGTCTTTGGGGGGATTTCAAATTGATGGGCTGCAGCTTTCAAAGCAGTTCCCTCTTCAATAGCTCTGAGGGCATTTTGTAGAGCTTGCTCTGTATAAGCATCACGGTTACTTTTTCTTTTATATGTCCGCATCTATAAGGAGAGAAAAAATATATATGAGGATGAGATTTCTACACTAGGCCTATATGGGGTTGATAATTGATGTATTTGTTCACCACTATCACCAAGACAAACAGAAAACCCTAATATTAGACTTATAAATTAGTATATTTATGTAGTGAAATATATTCAATAAATGCATTAAAAGCCACTATGTTTTATCATTGGGTCACCTAACCACCTTTAAACAGTGAGCTAACTGTGCTAGCTAGCTAATGCTCACTTGAGGTAATTTTTTCATGTTTTGTTCAAATATTTTGATTTTACCACCTAGTTATACTGCAGTAAGTGTAAAACAAAGGATTTGATAGAGAGAATTATGTTATTATAGTAATTATGATAGAGAGAAACTATGCCCCCTGGTGGGCGTTTTACCCCTCAGCGTAGGGGCCGATTTACTCCACAAGCTATGACTTTAAAAAAATACATTTTATTTTTTTAAATATAATTATATTCCTTATAAATAACATATGCTCTCAAACTACAGACTTCATATTCATCTATCATACATCACTGTGATATCCTGTAGAACAATATTCTCTTAAACACTTGTTTACTAATTTCTTAAAATTATAGCACTACCATGTAATCCTCTTCTCTTCAAATATGTTGCTGGTGTCAGCTCTTCTCCATGGAGATGTGTATATCCCCGTTGTCAACGTAGTGCATAGCAACAGTAAAAATGGATCTTGACTCCCTCTAGTGGTTATTTTGGGAAAAACAGGTGGGAGGCGTTTCCCCCCACTCTACCTCTATAATAGGTTATTCCCAGACAGCAACATAGTGTTGGCCAGATCCGGCCCACATCTGGTACACTTGGATTCCACACAGCCCAGATGTGGTCCGGATCTGGGCCGAAACTATAATATGTTGCTGTCTAGGTTTTTAAAGAGTAATAGATGAATAGATGTACACATGAAGACATCCATTCAATGTCTCTGTTCTTCTGATCATCATCCTCTCTGTCACTGAGCACCACAGTATTGCAACTAAAAATAAAACAGTTTAAGAAATGAAAAGGACTTCATGTGTCACAGAAAAGAAACACTGTTAAAGCTGAATGATAGAAAGTGTGCTTATGTTTATACACTAGAGGGGGCTAAAGATCATTCTCACACAGTGGACAGTCTATTGGAGAACTTGTGGACTTGCAGGAATTGTAATTCTAGCTTAATTAATCTGTTTATCTCTCAGAAAGTCACTTGAGGCAGTATAAAACATTTTAAGAAAAAGCCTGTTACAAAGGCACAGATCCAACATTTTTCTAATTTCCATTTCCATTGTGTAGAAGAGTGAAGATAATTAAAATGAGGACAACTCTACGAAAACAGGTTCGGTGACTACCAATTGACAAATGAGAAGTTTCGACTAATGAGTGACTTTTTCTGATCTGGAAAGAATCCATTTTGATGGGGATTTTGCTCACCACATGTGGTTGGATGTACAAGATGATACGGTCATAGAGTTTGGGTCTGAGGAGAGTTTTAGTAAGTCTATATTTACATTGAAGGCCATATATTCACATTAAAGGCAAATGTCAAATGAAATCACTTCCTGTGTAAATTTAGCACTATATAAGGTGGACTATTA